>VXBO01008866.1:41536-62476 GCA_013400135.1 Rhinoptilus africanus | reverse complement strand
TAGCACAGAGATGTATTTAAAAAAAAATAGTGAGGGTAATTTAAGGATGTGTAAGTAATCAAAGGCCTTGAGAAACTTGAGGATTCTCTATTCTGTTTGTATTCTCATGGTTTCTTTATACATATGTTGGATAATATATTCAGGTTGCATATAAATAGAGGAGAATTTATTTTCACCAAATTCAGTGATCTGAATTAGTGGAAATGTATGTTCATTTTATATTAAAAAAAAATACTTTTTGCTTCAGTTGTATGTCACACTTGTCACGAATCATGAATAACCTCTAAGAATAAATTATGTATTTGAAAATATGAGCATAATTTGAGCTTAGTTATGTTTTATTTCTTTCTAATGCAGAAGGCAGCAGAAGATGAGATTGCTGTTCTTAGGAAAGTGAATGATGAAGAAAGATTCGCAATAAAATTTCCTGCTTAGGGAACAAAATTGTTCCTTGTGAGGCTATACTATTCATAAGAAATGGAACAAAATATACATACCCATGCAACAAAATATACAAATATATTACTTTTTTTTTTCTGTCTTGGGGAACATCTGGGATGAGATGATATTAAATTGTAGCGTACATGGAGGTATATAGTTTTATATAATACATGCTATTTTATTACAAAGGAGTGACCTCAAAATAATCTTCTGTAACCATTCATTAATAGTTCATTTCTGTCAAAGCTGGAATTAATAGATTTCATACTATATTGTTGCTTCTGTTCTCTGAGTGGTGGAGCCTGCAAATTCTATTAGAGACTCTACAATATGAAAGTAAGTTTGGTTACCATAGTTACTTATAGATGTTTCTTCAGATTTCACTTTCTTCACACATTTATGTCAGTAAAGCACAAGCAGTCACATGTTTATGAAAAGCAGTTTCAGGAAGTGGTCAAATCTTTTGTGACTGGTGTTATAAAGATCCTTAAAACATACCTTTTATTTTCCCCATATATTTTGACTATATGTGACATCAGTGAAATATAGTACCAAATATTCTAAAGAACTAATTATTTTACTTTATACATGACACTAAAACTACAAAGCATAAAGAAAAAGGAAAACACAAGAATTAGGCTCAGAGTTGCTGTTCATTCTTACGGAATGCACAAATATTGCCTTAATACTTTCATACATTTAACTTTTTTTTCCTATTTTATATATAACTTATTCAGCAATTTATTGAATTAATACACATATTAATACAATTATATAAACCAGGACATTTTGGAGAAATCAGTGTGGATACAAAATTTCATTATAATCTTTTACCGAGTAACCATTAAAAAAGACATTTTACCTATCAAAATATGATTTAATTAAAAAAAGAAAAAATTTTTCCAGTCCTTGTATAAGATTCCCCCCTTGATCATTCCTTGATGTCATTTTTCTTTTTTATAATATTTTCAGAGGACATTTTGACAGGTTTTGGTAAGAGTGAGCAACATTTGTCAGGTAAAATTGCTTGGAATATTTCAAGCTCCACAGCTTTCTGTAGGCAATGAAAGCCTACCATCTTCCATCTACCTATCTTTCATATATATAAGTGTATAAAACATACACATGTGGGTGTTTATAATTCTTATATAAATATACACAGGTACACATGTAAATGTAGCTTTTGATCCATCAAATACTAGATCTGGACAGTTTCCCTCTTGCATATGGTGGACAGAAGGTAAACAAAGAATGGACACCCCGGTGTGAAATTGAGAGGAAAACTGAACATGATCTTTGAGAAACCAGCCCAAAATAAATATCACCCAGTTCTAGTTTTAAAGTTATTTGTACATGTGTTTTGGCATTTTAATGACACTTGACTATTTCTATCCCTTTTATGCAGGTTTAAGACAAACACTTAGGAATTGAAATTAAGATAAAACATTTCCATTCTGAACAACTTCCTTTCCCTAACATGTGCTTCTCTCTCAGGCTTCCTAAGGCTCAGTAAAGCAGGCTGCTGAAGAAAACAGAAATTCTAAAACTTTCATAAGTCCCATTTATAATGATAGAGAGCGGCTACATGATCATTTACCTGTGAAAGGAACAGTGCCACTGATTGGATTAGAGCAGGAGAGACTAATGTAGTTATGTCCTTAAGGGTTAGAAGAAAAATGAATCTTTCACCTCTGCGAGTAAGCACAACCAGCAATTCAAAAGCATTATATGTGTGAGGTAGTTTTTAGGACCTGTTCTATTTGTCACTGAAATTGGCTGTAGAGCATTTGACAAAATCTGAATTGTTGCAACCCTGGATCATTATCCCAAAGCTCCCTTCTGTGCTTAAACTTTAAAAGTAGTTTGGGGGCATCTAAAAGGAAAGGAGAAATCATAACACATTTCTGCAGCTTATAGAGATACCATTACTTAATACTTCTGAAAACAACTGCTACTTACAGTTGCATAGGACTTCACTACTATGAGATTCACAGTAGCAACTATGAAAAATCTCCCAAGATTAAGTAGAACATTTTCCAAGACACTTAAATGAACAAGTTGCCCAAGTCTCAGCGATAGGCACCAGGAGGTGCATCTCAAGGAGGTGAACTAATTTTCTCGTATAACTTGGTAATTAATGAGTTTACTAGTGTATACATGAACGTTTTTCCCAGAATGTTGCTACCTGTCTGGAGAATCATTTGGAAGATTCAGTTCTGGATATTTTTAAACACAATCTGAAATGATAAAAAGGAAATTCGTGCCTCTTAGCCCAAAATTTCCTGAGAAAAATATTATTGTGGGATAATACAGATGATTTAATTATTTATTTCAATTAATGGTAGTCTATATGGTTTTCTGCTTGTAAGTTGTTTGCTAATAAAAGCTATTTTTAAAAAAGCTTTTTAATATATTTTTTTTATTTGCAATAATGTTCTGTTTGAATCTATATCACAGTTGTTTTGCAAACAGCTGTGGTTTTGCTTTTGCTATCAAAAGTACATTGAATATCACTAGTCAACTGTGGTAGTAAAACAAACTGACCATTTCTGTGAAGCTCTAAGTACTTCTTTCTATTTTCTTAACTGATTATTTTCAGTCACAGATTAATGAATGCATAACAACCATAAAAGTTCATATAAACTCTTTCTCAGTGCAGTAGATGCAGGGCTTTCACAGATGGTGTGTCTTCAGCAAGGGTACATTTTCACATTAAGGCACAGTTAGGGCAACTCACTAAATTCAGGAAAACAATCACAGTACCCTGTGACCTGCTCCACTGGCTGTATTCCACTCAGAAATGTGCACATATATGCAATCTCATTAATTTTGTCTGTTATTATGTAATTAATAATTATCGAGTACCATTATTAAGCACACACACACACAAAAATTCCCCTTGATTTTCTCCAGCTCTTAGGCAACAGTCAGTCAGGGGTCTGATAGGGCTCAGAGCAGAAACTTTCATCACACGAATGGTTAACAAAGTATACAAACTGGAAATAGCTTTAAAAGCTGACATGCAAAATGGAATTTGGAGTGGTTGTTTCCTTCACTTAGAGAAATGAAAGGCTCTCCTCTTTCCTAATCCCCACGAACTGCTCAGCAGGTGGGTATCAGGAGTATGTAAGCCCCATGATGAGTTGTATCCTTAAAGAGGAGCTGAGAAAGTTTCTGAATAGTGCATACTAATGAGTGTGAATAGATTGAATCAATCTGGAAGAAAAAAAAACAGCTACTGGTGATGTGGGTTATGAGACTGTCAGCTCAGGACTGCTTCTAATACTAGCCAAATACTTACGACTATTATGTTAGTAAATAAATTATATGAATTCCTATGATCTTTACCTTATCTTGAGAGCTTTATACATTAGTTGCTCATTTATTTTTATTTATCAAGGTCGTTTTATTTTTTCCTAATCTTTTTTTCTTTTTATCTTCAGAAAAATACAGTATGACCATATTTGTGACTATATCTAAAAAGGATTATATTTTTTGGAAATTTTTCTGACACCTTTTCAATAATTCTACTGTGTTTTGATTGTGGTGCACCTGGTTCCCTAGATGCTATGAAGGTTCACGAACAATACAGTTAAAGACATACAACAGAGTCTCATTAATTCTTCCCAAGTTTGTCTAAAGAGTGACTATTCCCATGTAAGTATACTCTCTCATCTACTGTAGTCTTGATTAAATTTGTGCTTGATTACCACATTTTTGTCTTATTAAATAGCATCAGCATAAGATCATTAAACACATCAGTAAACTCAAAAAAAGGTAGTTTAATTTCCATTCTTAACTACTAATCAGTCTTATTGAACCCTTTGTTATGAGGAGTATGCTATGTATTTTTTTAGACTTTGGTTGTTGTTTCATTTAATGGATTCTTTGTATTTTGGGGTTTTTCTTTTATTTTTATTACCAAATGCACTAAGACAGGCATTAGGGCAGTAAACTTCAGAACTATATGGAATAGACCACAGGTCTTGTCATTGTAGAAGCATGAAAAATATCCATCAACATCAAAAGTCCTCTTCCAGCTCTGTCTTCCCAGAACCTGACTCTAGGAAATGTGTTTAGTTTGTAACTTACATTTTTTCTACCAGTATCTATTTTCCTAGCTTGAAGCAATTAAATTAAAATAATTTCTTTCAGAAAGTGCTAGGAGACTAATATAAGCACTGTTTTTATGGGTATCAATTTCTTGAAAGATGCCTGTTTACTTGAATAGCAGAAATTCTGTGTGAATACAAATAAATAAATTTGACATGAAGATCTAGAATTTGAAGGACTACAAAGTATAAACCAAAGGAGATTTAATTTTACAATTATCCTAGTAACTTCCTCAAAGCCTAAGAACAGATCCAAATTTGTTTAATTTTTGTAATCCAGTCTTTAACAGTGCCATGCGTTCTTTGACTTTTTCCAGAGGGGCTGGTAGATTATGAGCCAGTCTGGTAGATTATAAATCCAGTCTATTAAAAAAAATCCTTCCATATTGGAGCATGTTAGGCAACTTCTACCATGTACAAAGTGACTCTGCAAGCTGGATATATGTGGTTTAAGATTACAAAGCAATTATTTTTTGGTAATACACATAGTAGACAGCTGGGACTAATAAATTATTATGCTAATAAACTCACTATCCCCAGTGAGACGTTAATGAGTCTCTGCTGGCCTGGCAGGCAGCAGCTGGGTGAGGATGCGTTAGCTTCCAGTGTCCCCAGGCACAAGCAGACCCTCTGTGTTGCTGAGCTACCATCTTTCAATTCCCTTTTTTCTTTAGGGCTTATACAAGTTCATGTTGGTGTTTTTCCCTTGAGCAGATAAATATCACTGTCTTGACAAGCGTATTATTGTCTGAGCTTCTATACATCTCAACTTGCCTGGCTTTAGTTTACGTACGTCCAGGTCACGTAGGTCTTAGATCCCTGATCTGAGGGTTACAGTAGTTTGTTCAAACAGAAGATGATATGGATGAAGTGGATTATGTGTTTATAGAGATTTAAAGTCTTAAATCCATGCTGGATCTGCAAATGTGTTTGGCCAATAATTTAAAATATTCTGAGTTCCTCAATATTTAATCTTGTGCAAAGACTGCAAATCCAGCAAAGGGCTAAGGTGTTGCCCATCTAAAAGCAATTATCACCTAAAGGATTATCAGTGATTTGCTGGAGGGGACATTTACTCATCTTTGTCCTTACGCTATAGTTTTAGAAAGATGTTTATTACTACTTGCTTAGGCTGTATCTATATCAGTATAACTCACATGTTTGGGACTACCCTCTGGAACTACAGCTGAGTGGCATGGAGTTGTCCGTGTCCATGCTGCTCAACTCTTTAACCCTCCAAAATAGTGCAACCACATCCAAATTCCTTAATGGAATGAGCTCATGGTGCTGAGCCCATGCTGCCTCAAGGGCTGGGAAAGGTGTTAGTGAGAGGGACAGTTAGACAAGGGGACAGTGAGGTGGATTGAGAGCTGGCTGTATGACAGGACTAAGAGGATTGTGATTAATGGAGCAGGGTCGAGTTGGAAGCCTGTAACCACTGGTGTCCCCCAGGGGTCAGTATTGGACCAGTATTGTTTAACATATTCATCAATGACCTGGACAGGGGGAACAGTGTGCATGCTCAGCAAGTTTGCTGATGATACCAAACTGGGTGGGGTGGCTGACACCCCAGAGGGCCGTGCTGCCATCCAGTGTGACCTGGACAGGCTGGAGAGCGGGGCAGAGAAGAACCTAATGAGGCTCAACAAGGACATGTGTAGGGTCCTGCACCTGGGGAGGAAGAATGTCAGGCATCAATATAGGTTAGGGGTGGGCCTGCTGGAAAGCAGTTCTGAAGAAAAGGATCTGGGGATCTTAGTAGACAGTACATTATCCACAAGCAAGTAATGTGCCCTTGTCGCCAAGAAGGCCAACAGAATTGTGGGCTGCATAGGGAAGAGTGTGGCCAGCAGGTCAAGGTAGGTCATTCTCCCCCTCTACTCNAGCCAGCAGGTCAAGGGAGGTCATTCTCCCCCTCTGCTCTGCACAGGTGAGGCCAAAACTGGAATACTGTGTCCAGTTCTGGGCTACCCAGTTCAAGAAAGACAGGGAACTACTGGAGAGAGTCCCGTGTAGGGCAACAAAGATAACTGAGAGATTGGAGCATCTCCCTTATGAGGAAAGGCTGAGAGAGCTGGGACTCTTTAGCCTGGAGAAGAGAAGGCTGAGGTGTGACCTTATTAATGTTTACAAGTATCTAAAAGGTGAGCTTAAGGAGGATGAAGACAGGTTCTTTTCAGTGGTTCCCAGTAACAGGACGAGGGGTAATGGGCACAAGCTGGAACACAGGAGGTTCTGATCAAATATGAGAAAAAACTTCTTTATAGTGGGGATGACAGAGCACTGGAACAGGCTGCCCAGGGAGGTTGTGGAGTCCCCTTCTCTGGAGATTTTCAAGACCTGTTTGGATGCAGCCCTGAGTAATGTGCTCTAGGCAATCCTGCTTTAGCAGGGGAGTTGGACTAGATGATCTCTAGAGGTCCCTTCCAACTCTGAAATTCCGTGATTCTGTAAGCACAGGCCAAAACTGCTAGGAACAGATCTAACCATTTCCAAGAAGAGATGACCACCTTATAGCACCATCCATGTTTGCTAACACTGTTTGTGCGCTTAATATTCAACTAACCTGCATTATGACTTTGTCAGTAGAAAGGACTTGATTTCAGTTATTTCAGTGCAAATATTTGACCTCTTATTTTTGCAAGGGTTAAAGGTACAACAGTAGAAGATGTACCATCCATATAAATTTGTGGTTTAGTTTCTCTTATAATCTACTCTTGAATTATTCATTGTACTCTCTGGAAATATGAACAATTTTATAACAAGCGTATGAAAACCAAAAGGGAATCCTGGCCAAGGTCAGCTTGACTTTCCATAGCATATGTTAAAAATGAGTAAATATACCTCTCACCATCAGGTCCCAGATCTAAATAATTAATTTCTATTATTAAATGTTTTTTATTGTTTTCATATATGTCCCCCCAAAATTAAAACAGCAATACAGTCACTTAATATTGGATAAGTGTATTTATATGCACTTCATATACATAAAACCTTAAAATTACCATGCAGAGAAAATGAAGAGAGCTTAAGTGTCATTTGTAATAGACAAATTGTAGATTTAACTGTATAGCAAGGCTACCTCTATGGAGAAGAGGAGATGTTCAGACTGTGGGACTAAAATCCTTGGACAGGGCGCTCATTTCCTTTGAAAAGGACTCTGGATCAAAAGAATCATAGACTCATACAATATTTTTGGTTGGAAAAGATCTTTAAGATCATTGAGTCCAACTGTAAACCTAACATTGCCAAGTTCATCACTAAACTATGTCCCTAAGCACCACATCTATCCATCTTTTAAATACTTCTAGGATGGTGATTACACCACTTCCCTGGGCAGCCTGTTACAATGCTTAATAACCCTTTCAGTGAAGAATTTTTTCCTAATATCCAATCTAAACCTTCCCTGGCACAACTTGAGCCATTTGCTCTTGTCCTATTGCTTGTTACTTAAGAGAAGCGACTGACCCTCACCTCTCTATTATAGTAGAGTAGTAGTTGTAGAGAACGATAAAGTCTCTCCTCAGCCTCCAGCCTTCTCCAGGCTAAACAATCCTAGATCCCTCAGCCACTTCTCATAAGACTTGTTCTCTAGACCTCTCACCACCTTCATTGTGCTTCTCTGGACATACTCCAGAATCTTAATGACTTTCTTGTAGTGAGGGTCCTAAAACTGAACACACTATTCAATGTCCAAGCCCCCAATACAGGGGGATTATCACTCCCTTAGTCCTTCTGGCCACACTATTTCTGACACAAGCCAGGATGCTGTTGATCTTCTTGGCCACCTGGGCACACTGCTGGCTCATATTCAGGTGGCTGTCGATCAACTGCTGGGTTGCTGGGCAGCTTTCCAGCCACTCTTCCCCAAGCCTGTAGCATAGCATGGTGTTTTTATGACCCAAGTGCAGGACCCAGCACGTGGCCTTGTTGAATCTTATACGACTGGCCTTTGCCCAACAATCCAGCCTGTCCAAATCCCTCTGTAGAGCCTTCTTACCCTCAAGCAAGTCAACAGTCCTGCCCAACTTGGTTTTGTCTGGAAACTTAATGAGGGTACACTCAATCCCCTCATCCAGATCACTGATAGAGGTATTAAAGAGAACTGGCTCCAATACTGAGCACTGGACGACTGGAGAACACTACTTGTGATCCACGACCAATTGGATTTAACTCCATTCATCACAACTCTTTGTGATGTCGGCCATCGGCCATCGTCCATCCAGACAGTTTTTTTACCCAGTGA
Organism: Rhinoptilus africanus; assembly: GCA_013400135.1. NCBI lineage: Eukaryota > Metazoa > Chordata > Aves > Charadriiformes > Glareolidae > Rhinoptilus > Rhinoptilus africanus. Next base: position 53,677 of record VXBO01008866.1, on the reverse strand, counting down.
AGAATACCTGTCCAAGCCATGAGCAGCTGGTTTCTCCAGGAGAATGCTGTGGGAAACGGTGTCAAAGGTTTTACTAAGGTCCAGATAAACAACATCCAAAGCCTTTCCCTCATCCACTAAGAGGGCCACTTTATCATAAGATATCAGGTTGGTCAAACAGAAAGCACTGCTGTGTCCACTGCAAGGGGCTCATAGAAAATTTTCCTCTATATCTTTCCATTTCAGGGAACGATTGTGCTGTTCTGTNCTGAGGGCTCCAGAGCTGGACACAGCACTCTAGGTGGGGTCTCACGAGAGTAGAGTAGAGGGGGAGAATCACCTCTCTGGATCTGCTGGCCATGGTTCTTTTGATGCAGGAACAGTTTGTGTTTGAAGGAACAAATCCTCTTGATCCCAAGAAACTCAACCAGTCCTGACAGCAATAGTCCCAAACCAAAATATTGTGTATTTAATTTCTTTTCTAAAACACTTTCTCCCCCTCACTCCATATGGAAGAACCACATTTCTGACTAGATACACTTAGGGGTTGGGGGAAAAGAAGGACATGAAATTGTGCCCCACAAACTTGTTCCATGTATGAAAATTCTAACAAGAAGATTAAGATTGCTTAATATTTTTTTTTACAATAAAATAATTATTTTGTAGTATAACTGTGTATGAAACAATAAAATAGATTATTGATAGCTTTCTCATACTTTCTGCAATTTTTTAGCTTCCTTTGGACATCATTACATGAATGGCCTATAACATCGTTTCTGGGAAGAAGAGTGAAGTCATAGTAATGACTTAGACTCTTTTTCACCAGTTCCTAGGTCTTCTTTGCAAATAAGTAACAAGAAGATGAGAGGAGCCTTTGAATGTCTTTTGGGCCCTAATTACAGTTTAATGTGCTTTTTCCGTCTTCTCAGTTTTGCTTAAATGATATTCTTGTTGAAAATAGAACCTTTAACAGATTAAATTTGTTCTTCCTTTAAAAGAAGCTGTGTAACATGTACGGCTCAAGTGATTAGGAGTAACAGTTTTCATACTTCTACTATAAATCACACATCATTTTTCCAAGAAAGGAAAGAAGATGAAGAAAAAGCAAAGCTTCCTTTGTATTATTACTGTGCCTAGAAATGACTGTGCAGCTGCAACAGAGAAATAAATGAGAAGCAGGTAATTAATGTTTTCAGTTTGGGGGTTTTTTTTATATTTAGTATGTATTGGATCTTTTACCCAGTCACTTTAATATGTGCTAATCAGACTTTGTCATTGGAAGCTCACCAGTAGCAGCTGCTCATGCACAAGACTGAGAACAAAGCAGTCACTTAATTCTAGTCTAGTTCTTTTTCTCTTCCATGCATATCTATCCTCCTGCTGCTTTTGGACTATCTAAGATCTGGCTCCATGTCAAAACAATGTTGTGAGACCTGATTATTTCAGCATTAAAAATGAATTTGCTATATAAATTGTAGAATTTCTGTTTGCCCAGAAATACAGCGTTGCATTTTCTGCTACACATGACTACCTTTAAAGGAGAGTGAGGCAGCTCACCAGTGACTGTTCCCAACAGGGACCTTGGAGTGCCTTGTGTGCCAGCCCCACTCTTACATCTCCAAGTGCAGGAGATGCAATCCCTACCGCATAACAGTGCCCCCTACCAGTGTTTGCTGGAACAAGGTGCTTTCTGATCACTCCCCTTCAAGTACACTTTCGAAATCTCATTTGGAAACACTGGAGAGCCGGAGAAAGAGAGCTCCCCCATCGAGATGTATTCCACTTGAAAGCTCCTCCTGGTTTTGTCTTTTAGAATAATAATTCTGTCATCTGCAGCAGAAGAGAGAAGGGGAACTGAGCTATAGAGCACCATCTGGTCCAGTGGGTCACTGAAGACCTTTTAAAAAAATCCCTCCTCTTATTTTGTGTATATGTTGGTTCAGCTCTGTCTAACATGACACGTAAGGCACTAATTAGCTGGTTTCTTCTCACTTGCCTAAATTTCCATTAAATTAGTCTTGTCACTATTGTGGTAAGAGTAAATAAGGACTAACATATATTTTGAACATAAGAGTTTCCTATTCCAAAGGAAATTTTAATGAAATATGAATATTAGTAGGCATGAAATATTCTTTTGTTTTCATGCAAACTTTCTAATGACACATCCTTAATATCTTACTGACTATGTGGCAAATCAAAAATTCTGTTCACAGCTAGCAAATCCTGCTGATACTAGATTTTAGTACCTCCAACAGCCTGGCAACTCCTATACAAATATAAATTTGCTTTTAGCATCCGCCACCATTTTGCCTCCTAGTTACATTTTATTACAGAAACAAGAAAATTAGCTGTTGTATATTCTGTCATTAAAATTGGATTCCCCTCCCTTCCCGCTTCTCCCCCAACCCAGCAATAGCCCCCATTTGCTGGGCGGGCAGGCAATTTCACCAGAGGACATGCAAGCAGCTGAGAGTGTGAGGGTCTTCATTACTTAAAATGGTAGCTCTTGGCTACCATTTTAGCAAGAAAGCAGACAATGAAGCTGGAGAACTACTGCAAGCTAAATTAGCTCTCTGCATCTTTCAAAATTTATTTATTTGCTTGTTTGTTTAATTTGGACCCACTTCCCAAGCTAGATTGTCATGTGCTCCAGTAACTAGTTGAGCTAGCACAACTGACTGGAACTCTCTCTGAGATTGTTTCCTCTGAATTACAGCCTGTACCCTGCTGAGATCAACTGTGAAGAAACACGGTAGTGAATCCCAGATGATTTTCTGCCTTAATCAAGTCGTGCTTATCAGTCAAAATCAAAGGAAGCCTAGTGGGGTATGCACTTTTCTTCACCGAACAGGTCCTCATGCGCTTATACAGAAAGGAGGAGTATAATATACTGGGGGTTTGCTTGTTTATTAATGATGATTATCTGGTGGTATATTTACTACAGACCCTGAAGGAAATTTTTTTGTTTCTAACATGCTGTATTGATCACCTTAGAATCTTAACTATAAGCTGTAAGATCAGTTGTGCTTGTCAAAATCTCAGAAGTGGAAAGTGATTGAGAAGAGTGATTCAGAAGAAAGCATGTTGGGAGAGTTGGTGTCTTAGCAGCTGTAAAAGAACTGAGAACCAGATCTGTCTCAGTGTCAGCTGAGGATACCAAAACTAGGAATAACCCATGTAATCTAAGGACATGCACAAACAACTCAGTATTTGGTTTCTTTGTTTAGCCACCAAATTGTCTCAAGTTTTATTGTTATGCATGCAAGTTCTGATTTTTGTCCTTGCTTATGTATGTACAGACTGGAAACTTCCTTCCCAAAGACAGTCAGCCTCTAGATACTTTTTATTAACTGGTAATGCAGATAGCTGATACTAAATAAAGCAATTACATTTATTTATTTAGCCACAACACACTAATTTTTACATGGCAGATAACAGTTCTTTAACTTCTTTTTTTTTTTTTTTTTAGATAGAATAATAAAAAAAGACAAAGTTTCTTGAATGTCTGGAACAACATTTCTGGTTCTACACGCTCCTAGATAATTACTGATGGTATGATTAGAACATCCAGTGGTTGTTTTTAGGGACCATTCAGTGATTCTTAACAAATCTTAAAGCTTTACTTGTTTCGTATATTTCGTATACAAGAGTAAAGTCTTCCTGAGGCACAAAGACCTTACTGGTCTAAAGAAGCAAAAATTGCAGAATTGGACCAATATAATGGTCCATTTCTACATCATTAATGGATATGTGTGTGTGTCTGTAAAGGAAGAGAGAATGAGAGAAAAGAGAGGGAGTTATGTTTAGATTTCCTAAAATGATTTAGGAATCATATTTCAATTTGTAGTGATCCCACAGACTGTTCCGACAAAACTGTCCCAAATTTAATGTGAAGATTCATTGATGTAAAATTTATCTATACATCTCCTAAACCCCTCTATTTTCATTTTTTGGATTTATGTCTTACAAAAGAATATAATTAAGAAATTCTAGCAAACTAGCAAACTCCTCCTCTTTAACTTCTTAAGTGGAGTCTTTATTTGTACTATACTAAACTGAACTGTAATAAACTAAACTATTGTATTCAGTTTGTATGGCAAGGTTTTTGTAGCAGGGGGTTAGAGGGTTGGCTTCTATGAGAGGATGCTGGAAGCTTCCCTCCTGTCCAACAGAGCCAATGCCAGCTGACTTCAAGATGGACCTGCCACTGGCCAAGCCTGAGCCTATTAGCAATGGTGCTAATGCCTCTGGGATAACATATGTAAGAATGGGGGGAAAAGCCTGCTCAACAGTAATTGCAGCCAGTGAGAGGAGTGAGAATATGTGAGAGCAACAGCTCTGCAGACACCAAGGTCAGAGAAGAAGGAGGGGGAGGAGATGCTCCAGGTGCCAGAGCAGAGATTCCCCTGCAGCCCACAGTAAAGACCATGATGAAGCAGGCTGTCCCCCTCCATCCCATGGAGGTTAATGGTGGAGCAGATATCCACCTGCAACCCATGGAGAACCCCACACTGAAGCAGGTGGCTGCCCAAAGGAGGCTGTGACCCTGCAGAGAGCCCATGCTGGAGCAGTCTGTTCCTGAACAACTGCACTCCATGGAAAGGAGCAATGCTGGGGCAGTTAATGAAGAACTGCAGTCAGTAAGAAAGACTCATGTTGGAGAATTTTGTGGAGGAATCTTTCCCATGGAAGGGACCCCACACTTGAGCAGGGGAAGAGTGTGAGAAGTTCTCCACTGAAGAGGAAGCAGCGGCAGAGACAACATGTGATGAACTGACCACAACCCCCATTTCCCGTACCCTTGTGCCACTGGGAGGGAGGAGATAGAGAAAAATTGGGAATGAAGATAAACCCAAAAAGAAGGGGGGTGGGGAGAAGGTATTTTTTAAGATTTGGTTTTATTTCTCGTTATCCTACTCTGATTTGATTGGTGATAAATTGAATTTTTTTTTTTTCCCCAAGCCAAATCTCTTTTGCCTATGAAGGTAATTGGAGAATGGCCTCACCCTGTCTTTGTCTTGACCCATGAGCCTTTCATTATGTTTTCTTTCTCCCGTCCAGCTGAGGAGAGGAGTATTAGAGTGGCTTTGGTGGTCATCTGGCATCCAGACAGGGTCAACCCATCACATTGGCTAATTAGAAGTAGAGAATTCTGAAACAAAACTTAGGAAAACCTGGTTAATTAAATAAATTAATAAAACCTACACTAATATAATTTTCTTGTGTCAGTAATTCTCCTGGGTCCCACGTGCCAGTTATTTGAAAGATGTTTGGCAACATTGACTTTTTACATTGTAGCAAGAAGGCACACAAACTTGGAGTGCTCTATTAACAAATGTATCTTTTATATCTATATATTTGTTCAAATAAGCATATTGTCTTTCTGCCCTAGTGGAAATAATAAGACTTGAGTCTTCTAGAACAGTAACACATCACATTGAAGAAATAACATCTGTGATTCTGAAGTCTCAGTTTGATTGCCAGTTTTCTATTACTATGAGTTTGGTTTGGGTTTGGGTTTTGTTTTTTGTTTTTTTGTTTTTTGTTGTTTTTTTTTTTTTTAATGTCCTCAAATGGTTTTGCCTTCTTGCATTCAGAATGTAGATGCCAAGAGAGTTTGATGGCCACTTCTGCCTAATGCAATGATGACAAGAGCCATATTGCAATAATTACACTATAGTATAATTATTATTTGAAGCCTTACTTGCCAATTTCCCATATCAACTTTTTTACTAGTTTTTACATGAAATGGAAGCACTCAATTTTGTTTAAGTGAGTAGAAGAGTCTTTTTCTGTTTAATTGAGAAGGCAAACAAATTCATTTACAGGCAGCCCTTCTTTTGTAAATTTAATTAATTTATTCATTACGCATCAAAAGTGAATACATTTGGGAGATAGTAATTTACTGTGAAAAAATATGTAAAGTAGTATCAATGCCCATATAAACTTTCAGTAGCTAACATCCTACCCATTACAGGAATGAGAGGTAAGAGAGGGAAAAAAGAAAGAATAAAACCTTGAAGTTTTCTGGAAAAGAGAACTTCTCATTCTCATTCTCATAGAACTGACTCATTCTCCATTTGAAATCATTATTGGATTAACACCTTCATATTGACTTCAATTGTCTTTTGTTATTCTTAGAACACAACCTGTGACGTCATACTGCTTTTTATAACAGCATGTAATCATACATATCACTGTGTGCCATTCGAATAATACTGAAAAAAACTTATGTTTATATGACTTTCTACAGTCTTTCATATAAACTGAAAATAATTCAGTCTTACTAGTCAGAACTGTAGTCATAGAAAAGTATGACCAGTTGATCTTATGTTGTTGCTTTTTTCTCTTGAGAATAAGTGAGATGAGCTAAGTTGCTGCCTTTCAAATAAATGCAAAGTAATTCACTGAAGATGTCTATACAGTTATTAATACTTTGTTTGTTATAGATTATATGAAGTTCATGGAAAGACTTGAAAACTGAGAAAATTGCTTCCAGATACTTTACTATCACAGTGGTAACTATTTAAATTACAATGTCATGAGACAGAACTGATGAATACTGTGTCCAGCTCTGGAGTCCCCAGCATAAGAAAGGCATGGACCTGTTGGAGTGAGTCCAGAGGAGGGCCACGAAGAGGATCAGAGGGCTGGAGCACCTCTCCTATGATGACAGGCTGAGAGAGTTGGGGCTGTTCAGCCTGGAGAAGAGAAGGCTTGAGGGAGACCTTATTGTAGCCTTCTAGTACCTAAAGGAGGCCTACAGGAAAGATGGGGAGGGACTCTTTATCAGGGAGTATAGTCATAGGACATTCGGTAATGATTTTAAACTGAAAGAGGGGAAATTTAGATTAAACATTAGGAAGAAATTCTTTACTGTGAGGGTGGACAGACACTACAACAAGTCACCCAGGGAAGCTGTGGATGGCCCATCCTTGGAAGTGCTTAAGACCAGGCTGGACAGGACTTTGAACAACTTGATCTAGTGGGAGGTATCCCTGCCCATGGCAGGGGAGATTGGAATTAGATGACCTTTAAAGGTGCCTTCCAACCCAAGCCATTCTATGATTCTATGATTCCATGATTCTATGAACTGTAGGTAAAAGCTGCATTAGCTCCTCTCTTTAAGGGAAAGATAAAACTGTATTTACTCTTTACTCCTGAATTGTGTTCTCTGATGATTAAACTTTCTTAAAAACTATGTTCTGTTTCACATTTACCCATTTAGTTAGTAGATTTTTTATTGATGGACTACCTTCTGAATGTAGTACATAAAGATCAAAGAGGCTTAGGATTAAAAATTCTGGCATGAAAATGACATTATCAGCTGGTAGGGAATTCAGATATTCAGTACTTATTGTCTTCTGGACCTCATCTAACCCACACAGAAGCCTATGGAATTGGTACCTCTGATTTCAGTGATGTTTTAGATGATATTCTGACTTTAAAATGCAGCCATGCTACTGTCCTAATGACTGTCACATATGAGAATAATTTGAACTTAAAGGAAACTTCAGTTTTTGCATAGTGGGAGCTTAAGATTTCCTTTTACAAAGTTTCATAGGCTGCTGAGATACAAAGAAATATAATGTCATAGTAGGTTTATATAAGTACTGGTCGTTTTCGGAAAGTTATTACTCATTAATTGGCTTCCCATTTAAAAGGGAGTTTCTCCCTGTTTCTAATGTTTTTAGTGATGAAAGCTTATTTAATTTAGTTTTAATTTAAAATTTATTTTAATTTAATACTTCAGGGAAAACATAAACCCAAAAATATGCATTTTCCTAAAGCTTGTACTGTCTTAATAAATTGTCTATTTAGCAATTCAATTTTAGCCAAAAGGTTGGTAAGTCCATAGAGAATGTTAAGAAAGTTCATCTGTTCTAGAATTTTGAGATTTTCTTCCCATTTAGAGAAGACAAAATAAGAAAAAACAAAATTACTATTTATAAGAAAAAACCACAGAGAGAGTGTGAGTTCTGAATGACTACAGACCAAATTTTCCTCTCTCATTGCATTTAAAGCCTTTCTGAATATTTCCATAATAAAAGTTTTTAGTTTGTCTGGGGGATGCAAAGAGAAAGGGAACTGCTGGACAGATTTAGTGACAAACTTACCCGTATGTGCTTATTTTGTTTCAGGTTGCAGTGGAGTTAAATGAAAAGCACATGTGGTACAGCAATGGGTTGAGCATTTACTGCCTTGTCAGTCAGGTTTGTAGGTGATTAATTATGTCTGTATGTAGAACCTTTTAAAACATTTGACTGATGCATGTTGTTAAACGTTTATACAACCATTTAGTAGAAGAGTTCGCACATGTATGGGCATAAAACCACTTCAAAATCTAGTCCAAATCTCAATAATCCTCCAAAAATGCTGTATATTTAACTGCATCAGTTTTAATGGGAGTGAAGATCAGATACACTAGTGTTTCTGACAGCATACTCTGTATGAATCACTGAGGGTGTCATCTATGGATAATGCTAGCATTTTATTTAGGGTTTTGTTTTGTGGCTGGAAATTACTTGAGATTTTCTTGCCAAAATGGAATTTTTCACATTAAAAAAAAATTAAAATGTAGTAAATCTTTTGCTTAGAAATACATTGTAGACTTTTGAGGCAGGCTATAGAAAGTACTGGAGTAAAACAAGAAACATTTATGAATTCAAATTTAAATACATACATGGAATTAACAGGGAAGGAAATAAATGCAAAAATTTGCATTTGATTTCAACTTTCTGGCAATAATCAGTCACATAAAACGTGTAACTCATAAAGCTTTAGGGTGCTGTACAATGAAATAATTCACACTGTTATCTTAACAGCAGAGAAGAATGGGGAGATTAATTGTCAGCAATTCACTCTAAATTACACATGCAATTGAAAGCACACCACTCTATGAATAGAGCTAAGATGTTCTGAGGAGTAATCTCCTGGCCAAGCTAACATTAACACACTTTTTTATCTACCTGGAGGTTTCAGCTGATAAATCTTTCAAATGACAGGGTAATAAGTGGGAACACAGATGGGAGTAGTCTTTATCACTTTTATCACTTCTACTGCTTTTATCACTTTTATCGCTTTAAGGTTGCTTTCCTCTAGGGTGAGAGTCGTAAGAATTCAAAGTCCTGAGAACCTGAAAAATCTGAGAAAAACAGAGGCACTACAATACCACCACTACACCGTTTTGCAGTTGTTGCAGTTGTGATGGAGGCACTTGCACTATGATTCTTGTAGTGATGGTAGCTGGCTGTGGGGTTTTTTTTTGTTTTTTTGGGGTTTTTTTTGTTTGTTTTTTTTTTTTAATGGCCACAGGCTTCACATCCAGGAACTTCTGTTACTTTTCATGTGCTTCCTTCAATTTGCAAATCTCTTGCACATTCTCCATCAAAGGAGCCAGCTAAAGTTTTAACTGTTTGGAGCAGATAGAATACAGAGATTAAAAGAAAAAATACAGGAAAAGAGAGGGAGAGTTACAGTATGACAAACTCTTCACTTTGAGCATTATGCTTTCCTCTACATTTTAACTATTATTGATACTGCATAAGGTTTCTTAAAACCAGAAATAATACACTTAGCTCATACAGAAAACAAATAAGATATTTGGTACAAAACATTGCTATTACTTTCTCTTTTAAAACTTTCAGACTTTCTTTAAGTTACTGGGTGAACTATAATTTTAACATACACTTCTGATTCTGTGATGCAAGATCCTGCCCCTTATTTGGGGCTGCAAATGTTTTGAATTTATCTTCTTAAGCCTGGAAATAGTACATATCATAGACAGTGTCGTGGTTTTGGCCGAATTGGCCAATCGGAACGACAGATGGCCCTCCCCCCCCTCTCTCCTCGGAGAGGAGAGGAAGAGATAAGGAGATTTACGAGTTTAGAAAAAGAACTAAACTACTTTAATGAAAGAGAAAAAAAAATAAATNATGTGTTGTTAATTTCAGACTTTAGTCAGTTAGACGAGGCCCAGCTAAAAAATAAAATTCCAAATTAGAAAATTTATTCCATTTTACCTCAAACCAGGACAGACAGAAAATGCTTTGTTGAAATAAATGTTCATGTGCAATGAATAAGCATTGAGTAAGCATTTAGATTCTTCCAGGAGGGTACTGAGATGTCTAGTCATCTAATGGTACTTAACTTCAATTTGTTATCATTTCTACCATATTAAAATAACTTTTAGCCTCTACAACTGCTACTGAATATGCACCTCTTTTGGTAAAAGATAAAAAGCAATAATTAATAGAGTTTATTGAATAAAACAAAAAAGATTTCTGTCTGCTATAAGTTAAAATAGAAACGGATAACAATATTAAAAATGTAATGATCCAAAAATAAACCAAATTAATGATCTTATCTAAGAATGCATAGCAATAAATGTCCCTGCTCAGCTTATTCCCTTTCTAATAAAGAAAGTTTATTAAACAAACAGAAGACAACTAGAAAAAGCAGAAACAAACAAAAAAATCTTCACTTGGCTTTTCCAGCTTCCCTTAAAAGGATAAAACTTCACTTTAAGCATATGAAGAGAAATCTAAATTGACAAAATTACTAGAAATGTCCATTTGATAAAAATCAATACAGTCATTCAAATCAGAGATTTTTCTGTCTTCTTACTTAAAACCACATAACTTTTTCTGTCTCCAAACTGTTTGGAGTGAAAGAAAAAAAGCCTGAACTACCTTATCTTTCAGTGACTACCTGTCATGGTTTTGGCCAAATTGGCCAATGGCCAGTGACAGATACTGTCCCCCCACCTCTTGCACATAGAGAGGAGGAGGAGAGATAAAGAGATTTATGAGTTTATAAGAAACTAAACTGCTAAACTACTTTAATGGAATATTAATAATAAAATAAAAAGGAATATAATTACATAGATACGGTATATACAAAACTGTATTAAGCTCCTGGATGATGTCACCAGCATACACTGGGGAAGTCCCAGGCTGGACTCAGCGACAGGTTGGAAGTGGATTCCAGAGTTGGAGTCAGGAACACACGTATCAGGATCAAAGGCAGATGAACAGACAGGGTCCTCCTTGGACGCTGGCCATTGAAGAAAGAGAGTTGACCCCTTGATCTCTCAGCTTTTGTACTGAGCATGGGGCAGATGGGCTGTAATACCTCTGTTGGTCAGTTTTGGGTCACCTGTCCTGTCCGCTCCTCCCTGTAGGCGGGACCCCTCTATGCTTTTTTTGTTTCTGACCCTCCAACGGGGTAAATAACGATGTTAGCTGACCTGTGTCTAAACTCATAGCATCAGAAATTATAATACCCTTGCTAGTGCTAGCTAACACGTTACTTCTCAGAATGCATTACAGAGTTACAGATCACATTGTTTTTATTCATTGTTTGCTTTCAAAGGAGTTTACTAGGAAACACTGGAAATTACTCCTAAAGAAGCATTTTAGTTAAGTGTAACAATGTTGAAAGTCTTTAGTTACTTTTTTTGCTTTGTCAGTACCCTTTCTCTTTGTTTCCTCTAAGTTTCTTCTGCAAGTTGTAGACTCAATGAATGTGAAACCAAACGAACCTTGCATCATGTTGTTCCATGTTATAATATACCTGTTCAAGTTGTTTTGTAGCTTGTTTTGTAGCAGTGAACAAAAAGTTCAATGCTGTGAAGTTATTGAAAGATTAAGATTCATACCATTAAAACAGAACCCTGAAGATTTATCATTTCCCATTGGGCACATTAGATGTCACTAAAAAAAAATATATTTGCTTTTATGACACTTGTACTAGGCAACAAAAAGCCTGGTAAGCAGCTCAATAATCTCTGTAGAGACAGTAAAAGTTTTAAAAGACAAAGTAGTCAGAATAATTCTTGTCTCTCAGGTTTATCAAATGAATTCTTAACATCAAGTAAAGACGTGCCTTTAAAAGAACAAAGAACTTGACACTTTCTTCAGAAAATCCTCAGTAGCAGATAATCAGGACTTTTTTAGCCAAAGATATTTATATTTCATCATAGTAAATTTGGCTTCACTGGTAGGTCTCCTAAGAACACTGAAGGGCAAAGTTCATAGCAAGAATTAATGAGTTAATGGCAAAACCCTGTGGTTCTCAGCTTTGGCCTCTTACACTCCAACTGTCCACTGAGTTCCTTCTCAGAGAGGAGCCACCGAAGTTGTGCACAGAAAAGGGAGTTTG
>VXBO01008866.1:1144-34866 GCA_013400135.1 Rhinoptilus africanus | reverse complement strand
CAAGATGTTCATGATCTCAACTAAGTGTTCTCAGCAGGGAGTTTTATAACTAGAACTTTCATTACTGAAGAAGCATTTTAGATATTCAGGCTACTAGGGTAAGTGAATAAGCCAAGACTTCAGGAACTGCTTTAGAGTGGTGGTTTATGGTCAGTAATATGTATCCCAGCAGTTATTTACTGCCATGAGCACCCAAGCGGCACTCTTTCTTCCTTCTTTTTATTTTTCTATAATCTTATACTTATGAGGAATGTCTTAATATTAGANATTTTTAATCACTTTTAATCTGTTCTTTGCTGGTTTTACTGTCACCTATTTTTTCTTTATTAAAAAACTTGAGTCCAGCTAACTTTATTCCTGCCATTCACATGATAGTATATGACACCTTCTATTCTTTTCATTTGATTGTTCTGCAAAATCCAGGGAAGTTTTCAGTTCATCTCTTTTTAGCAGTTAGGCTGTTCTAGAAAAACATTCCACTTGTTTAAAATGAAGAGATGGGCACTCCAAACTCCTCTCTCTCAGTCACAGCCATTTTAACCAAAGCTTTAAACAAACTAAATAAAATTCAAAAAGCTAGTCTATTGCCTCATCTGACAGAACTCATGGGGTATGATCTTCAAGTGCCATCTGAGGTCCTTACACTTCTGCATGCTGAGATTTTTTCCTAGTTTTTGCTAACTTCAAACTAGGAATGAGGTCTCTATGTGTCAGATCAAGTCTGTGGCTGTGCATGTGGAAAGAATGTAGATAATACTATGTCAATATACCTACATATGTTTAAAATCAGGTGTGTTTCCTGTAGGTTTCAGTGTCTTCTTCTGAACTTGCTCCAAAAAGTAAACATGTAGGTAGTACCAATTATGTTCTATATAGCAGATAAAAGTAAAAAACCACATCATTATAAGCATGTCTTAATTTGTTGGTGTAGGCTTTCTAGTTTATATCTTAAGTGTCTGTTTAAAAAAATCCAACAAACCAACAAAAAAAGTTTGACTAGAGACATTTGGTTTATTTAAGCCTCACATTTATGAGTGACTGTGATGTAATTATGTTGTTTGATGCTAGCTCATTTTTGCCTAAAAAAAGTTCTCCAACAATATTCCTTCATACACCCTGCATTCATTAATTCCTTCCATTGCTCTGGTAGTACAGCTTGGGTCCTATGGATAGTACTGGCCCTCAAAATATTGAAGTCCACTTTATCTAAGAAACTGGTGAACTTCATAGGCAGTAGTCAATTTGTGGTTCCCAAGCTTCAGCTTTATAGTACCTTCCATTAGACAACTACGTGCTTTTACTAATTTGAGCACAGCCAGGTAAAGTCTTCTGTTGGTTTGAATCTGCCTTTTTCCATGCTTCTAAGCTCTCTTCTTTTCTGCCTGATTACATGTGAACTTGTACCTTCCATCTTTTTTTCTGGGGGTTCCACTATTACTCTTACAGCACTGCTCACATATTAAGCTAATTTTTTGAAGATAATTTAAGTGAAGATTTAGTGGTGCCTTTTTGTCCTTTTATCCATTCTTTCTATCCACATAATTGGAAGAGTGTTTAGAAAACACTCATACGAACTTGTGGCCATTGTGAAATAGGCCACTTCAGCTATTAGTTTTAGACCATATGAGTTGATAGCTAATTTTTTTGTTGTTAGGCAATTCATACTATTTTCCTCCTTTTGAAACTGATGGCAGTGATCTTCATAAGAATGTCAGAAAGAATAAAGATTTTAATTTCTGATAGGGTTCTATTCAAATCCTGCAGATAGTCTTTATGTATATTTTATAACAGACATTCTTTATGTGTATCTAAGATTTTCACTGTGTATATGAGCCACCATGAATCCTTTCAAATGGACTTGTACCAACTCAGACTATTATAATTTGATCACATGTTCATGTTCAAGCAAAATTTTGAGTAAGATTGATTTTATACATCAGAAAATATAGGTTGGGATGCATGGTATTGCAGAACAATCTGGTTTTGCTGCTTTGGGGCACTGTGCTATAGTGCCATAGAATTTTGAGATTTTAATTGAAAACTCAAGAGTGGATCATCTGTTTTTAGCATTCCAGAAAACAACATTTTTATTCATTTTAAACCCCTTATACAAACTACTATATTTGAAATTTGTCCTTCACTTGGAAACACTATCCTGTCCTATTTACATCTGTGCTCTTTTGTTACTTTCATGTGTCCAGCATGATGCAGTGATTCTGTTTCTATGTTCTAAATTGGTCAATCTACTTTTATTGCTGTAGCACAACCTGCTCAAATAAAAGCTAGCAAAACTTTCCACTCCTAATTTTTCCCATTTGTGTCTCTCTCTAGAGTTATTAGCTTCAGCCTTTTTACAGCTCAGGATTTGTCAGTCAAGTGAATAACTATGAACGTTTTTTCATGCTCCACTGAAGTAATAGATTCATTCTGTAGCTACTGTAGGATATGTCTGTGCAGACTTATTTGCCTGTCTATTGGCCTCTTGCATGTATTTGATCATCTCCTGAAATTTGTCATAGAAAGGAGACCCTTCTGTATAGGGAGGATAAGCAGCTTTTGATCCTGAAAATCAACTTTCTGGTCTCTTCTCTTTCAAGGCTTGCACAGTTGTATTCCTCCAGAGGAATCAAAATAAACATTTCAGAAAACTCCTCTAAATCAAGACCATTGATACAAGAATAAAAGATTCCTGAAAGAAAACTCTAGTAAATTAGACTTATAATCCAGGAGTCCAATTCAGTACAGGTCTATTTCTTTAAGAGCTCTTTACAGGTGAAGTTCTCTTTTGGACCCAATCTGCTTTGTTGGGTGTAACAGCTCATAAGCACTGAGTACATTAGAGGCTTTTGGTAAACAGTTTTTCATAGAAAAATTCTCCCTGCCTCCCAAATATTATTCTTAAATTAAATAAGGTATGCCTGTTTGAAAGGTTGTATTGACGTGTGATTCTCTGAAGGTGAAATTGAAGTGCCGTACAGGGTACATAACTGCTGTCTTTTACGCAGTGGTAATTTGCTTGAATTCTTGCCATGTTCTTTCCGCTTTATTTCCACTTCGTGTCACTGTCTGTTAGGGAAATACTTTTTTGGTTTGTTTTGTTTGTTAAAGATGTAATGCAAGCTCTAAAAAGATGTACTCAAAGTGGATGTTAACAGAACGCATTGTTATGCTTGAAATCCACAAGTAAGTTAAATCAGTATTTGAAAATTGCATCTTTGTCATCTTCACTGGCATGCTTTTAGTACTTCATGTTACTCTGGAGAAACTCAAAGCAGCTACAGCAGCAACCTAAGTTATTTCAGTAAAAGTATGTACTTACAAAGCAACACAAAATTTTTAAAAATTTGAATACCTGAGAATTTCAATTCATGACATTGAGGTTGAGTAAGATGTCACAGCAGATTATTTTGGAAAATCTGTATTTATTATCCTAGGGTGTTTTTTTTTTTCCTTCTAATTTTCATGGGCAGGGATACCTCCTACTAGATCAAGTTGTTCAAAATCCTGTCCAGCCTGGTCTTGAATGCTTCCTGGGGTGGGGCATCCACAGCTTTTCTGGGAACCTATTCCAATGCCTCACCACCCTCAGAGTAAAGAATTTCTTCCTAATATCTAACCTAAATTTCTCCTCTTTCAGTTTGAAACCATTACACCTCGTCCTATCACTACACCCCCTCATAAGGAGTCCCTCCCCATCTTTTCTGTACCCTTCAGGTACTGGAAGCTACAATAAGGTCTCCCTGAAGCCTCCTCTTCTCCAGGCTGAACAATGCTAACTCTCTCAGCCTGTCTTACAGGAGAGGTGCTCCAGCCCTCTGATCATATTTGTGGCCCTCCTCTGGACCCATTCCAACAAGTCCATGTCATTCTTATGTTGAGTTCCCCAGAGCTGGACACAGTACTCCAGGCAGGGTCTCAATTAAGCTTACTTTATGGAGAAATCAAGGCCACAGGACAGCAGGATAAAACATATTTCCTGTAAAATGTGAGTGAAGAGTTTATTCATAACATGGATTGTTTCTATAAAAAGTCTTTAGAGTTAAGTCTGTGGTGAGAAAAAAATAAATATGCTAATTATATTGATTTTAACTGCAGCTTGTTGGTATTAAAAAACTACATGACAGTCAAGTTCATGCTTTTGGAGCAGTATGTTCTCCCCTCTAAATTCAGTGATCTGATTTAGCAAGTAGATCAGTTGGTTGCTAGAATCTCCTTATTTCCCAAACCAGACCTTAGTAGTCAAAGATTATTCAAAAGTCCGTTTAAAATATAATCATCAATCACATGCTCTATTTGATAGCAAATTAACCTTTTGAATTTGTAAAGAAAATTATATGAAGTTGGAAAGTAATGAAGAGAACAATTCTAATGTAGGTGAGTTTGGAATAGTCTTTAGATCAGTAAAAGATTATACAATTTCAGAATTATCTGAGGATCACTGTGACACTTCTGGACATTTATTAGTTTGCAGACCATTGTCTGGGAGCCACTGATCTGACAGATTAAACTACTTTTAAAATAAGTATTTACCTACACAAAAGGCAATTGTTTTCTTGAGAACAGTAATGTTATCACTGAAAGTTCGAAGAACTTGCAGACACTTTGCAACAAGGTGAAGACCACTTAAAAAATTTGAAGATTTTTTAATTACATCTATGGAAAGTCAACATATTCCTCACCAAGCTGTAATTTAATGAGGCTAAACGTAGTTATATTTTATAGAATTATGCAGCTTATAAAATATAATTTTTACTGTATCCCTGAAGTTTTATGAAACTTATTCTGCAGTCATAGTGTCATATTTCTAGCTCTTGTGCCATTTGCTTATTTGAACATAAGCAAAAAGCATAACAGCTTTTGCCCACTTATCTTTGAATGTATTTCCAGTCATTCTACATTCATATCATATAAACTAGAAAAGATACTACTTTTTACTGAAGAAAGAAAATACTATGTTTTGGAATTATATTTTTTTGCTTTTTTTTTTTTCTGAGAATGACTTAAAAAGAGAGAAATTCTCTTGGAGTATTCCTGCCACTTAAAGTAGATGTCATTGTTGATAAAGTCAGCAGGCATTCTGCTTATATGTAGAAATTTCACAGATAACTATCCACTTCCTTGTTAAAAAAAGGAATTTAAAACCAGTCTTCTGATTTTAAAACTTAAATAAGTTTTACTTATTTAACAGTTGTCCAAAAATTGTGCATGTCAGTGATTTTCCTTAGTGTCATGTAAAAAATATTAAGGATTTTTAATATTATGTTGCTTTTTTAACGCACAGAGCAAGAAGTCCAATATTTAGTAGCTCACTTTTGATCACCTTGATATAGCAACCACTTGACAAGATGAACACATTACATTGAACCTTTGACCAGACCATGACAAATGATCAAGTTAAAATGGTTTAAGTATCGATGAGTGAAGCTTACCTATATTATTTAATATTGTGCATACAGATATAAGACTTAAAATAAAAAGGATTGGGTGTTGTCCATTCAGGGGTTCATAACATTCATCACAGACATTTGACCCTCACTTCATATGTCTTACAATAAACTTCAGAGCCGCTTCAATCTAGTTTGTGTTATCATTAAAATAAGTGTAAGAAAAACAATACATTCTTGGTCAGTTTGTGTATACCTAGATATTATTGTAACTTTGCTCAGAAAAATTTTTTCTTTCCTGTTAAGTAATACTTGCATTTTTAATATTATTTTTAATTTAACAAATTTCATCAAGAATAGTTATTTTTGTTTAAATTCTTTGAAGGAAAGAATCACTTCTGATAGATATTGAAAAGTAAAATGCTTTAGCTACAAAACCATACATAACTAATTTCTTCTGTCCATTCAGGGATTCATAATATTCATCACAGACATTTGACCCTCACTTCATATGTCTTACAGTACCATTCAGAGCTGCTTCAATCTAGTTTGTGTTATCATTAAAATAAGTTTAAGAAAAACAAAATATTCTTGGTCACAAGCTCAGTTATTCACCGATTTCTCCCTACCAACTTCTCTGGCTAGATATTTCAGGAGGAAATTTGCAGTTTCTGATATGCTGTAGCAGCTTTCAGGAAACTTTCACAGAAGATGACTTTTTTCCTGAACTTAATTTCCTACTTGGTACTACATGACACTCAAATACAATGCTCTGCTAAAATCTGCAGAGTATGGATATGTATTTTCAACTATCATGGGTCCTAGGAAATGTAATTTCTTTCTCTCATATTTTTATCTACCTCTGTGAGGCCACATCTGTTTGGGCTTGTTCTATGATGCAGCAGCCTTTGAATGAAAGTTTCCGGAAAGTTGGGTGTCTAATGGTACTACTTTCCTGTAATTTTTTAGAATAGAATGGAATAGAATAGAACAGAACAGGTTTTAGTTGGAAGGAATCTACAATGATCATCTAGTCCAACTGCCAATTTAGCTTCCATTTCATCTTTCTCCCTATTTAATAGCAAGTTTGTTTTTCATACACATATATATTTATTTATATATGTGAAATTATTTAGTGTATATATATATGTATGCATTGTGGAATGGTGTTCTGGTTTCTTTAAGCATCTAGGCGTGTGCTCAAATTCTGTTAATTTAATATTAAAAATATGGGATAAAAGTGTAAAAAGCACCTCAAATTTTTATTTTTCTTGCATGGATGCATGAACTATATATGACCATCAAAACTACAATAGGTCTGGATTCGGGTTTGGCAGATATGAACAGACAGCAGTGCTCACATTTTTCATGAGTAAAATCTAGTAAGCAAACTCATATCCAGACTCTTTAAGGAATGTATGAAACCCTGTACTCCTGCAAGGTTGTGATTTCTTATACAGAATGTGGAGAATGGGTGGCACCTATAAGACTGATTTGGGCCCTACATGTTTTTTCTGCATATATATTAATGTTATCAAATTCTATTTCATTATCTCTAAATGGGTTTTGACATACCTTATGAGTGTATTTGTATTATTTGTTAAATTCCTTTCATAAAAATCAATTCTCAATAAAAATTTGAACAATCTTTTCCCCTCAACACTGAGGTTTAGAAGAAAACATTGCAAACTTGCAGGTCATCAGTCTTAATACAGACGGTTCTTTGGAGTGATACAAGTGTCTTAATAAATTGCAAATGCATATAGTTAAGTTAAATAAAATATTTCCAGTGTGCAGTAATCTGGCCTTAAACAGTACCCTATTCTTATAAATCAGCCCTAATATTCATGGCATTTTCATTAATGTGCTTATAATAAATATAGTAAGGGAGACATAAGCACATTAATAATACATGTTACACTTAATAGCTTTTGCCCTTGGAAATTCTTATCTAGCTACTACGAAAGTCAACGGAAAACCTGCAGTTGAATGCATTTGAAGAAAACGTGAGCCAATGTATCAACAAGCACATTCAGAATAAGAGTTAAACTGCTGAACTATTGCTCTTCCTACTCTTCACTCTATCTAATGAAGAATACTTTTTAAAAATACATAAATAGTAAGATTTATTTCTTCAGTATATTTCAGAGATGTACACTAAAACACAATGAAAATATCTATATCAAATTACTTTCAAAATTATATCATTTCAAATCAAATTATATCAAATTACCAACCTAAAGCAGCTGTATTTGGTGTCTGTTCCATTAAAAAAAAAATCATATTATTTTAGCACAAGATCTGAACTAATTTTTTCTTAGTTTGCTATGAAAGCTTAAGTTCCTTTTTGCAAGCAATGATCTCTACATGTGCACACACACACATGTTCACAAATATGGTTTAGCAGAATAGACTCTATATTCATAAGGATATTGCATAGCCTCTAGCATTTATTTCTATAACATTTAACCTTTTTTTAAGAACTATTAAGAGCATTTCTTAATAGAATGTGTACAATTAGACAAGGTGGATTAAAAGTTATAGTAGTTAAGAGCTACTTAGATATTCAGTAAGTGCTGAGGCATTTTATGAAAATTGCATGGAAATTACTGCCATTACCATGCCTTCATCAAGCCCACTAAGGGACATTTTAATCATATCTGCTTTTTCTTCCTAAAGGGTTATTGCGACCAGCAGCAAAGTGACAAGGAGAAATTTCAAAAAGAAAATGTATTGCTTTTGAATAGAAGATGAGAGCTTGAAACCTGAGTAAAAGGCAATGAGATTTTTTTCCCTGAAGAAAACCAGAGGAGCAAAGAAGACCAAAATCTAAACTCTTGTCAACTCTATTTTTTTTTTTTTTTGGACCACTTTTATGTTTATCTTGCCCTCTGGAAGCAGACAGAAAGACAGTCTTAGTCTCAGTGATAGGTGCCTGAAGTAAGGAAACAGACAGTATAATATGATTCGTTTCATACCTCAGTGACCTTGAATAAGACGATAGACTATATAAATATAATGTAAATTTATTCCAGTGTCTGACAACTACTAACTCAAGTTTACTGGAGGAAGGGAGAATCATGTAAAAGAATATCCTTCACTATCACAAGGTAATAAAGAGAAACATGTTGAAGGAAGCACAAATAAGGATTTTTGGTGTCAAGTATCAAATGACAACACTAGCAACAGAGCTGTAAACTCACACAAAGAACATGGACATCATAATAGGCCAACAGAAAGGTAAATAGCTTACAGTGATTGTTTGTATATGGTTTCAAAGCATGCTAGAGAGCTTTTACTGCAGAAAGAATCATAGAATCATAGAATCATAGGGTTGGAAGAGACCTTAGTAGATCATCTAGTCCAACCCCCCTGCCAGAACAGGGCCACCTTGGAGCAGGTTGCACAGGAACCCGTCCAGGCGGGTTTTGAATGTCTCCAGAGACGGAGACTCCACCACCTCCCTGGGCAGCCTGTTCTAGTGCTCTGCCACTCTCAGGGTAAAGAAGTTCCTCCTTATGTTTAGGTGGAACTTCCTGTACTCAAGTTTGTGCCCATTACCTCTTGTGCTGTCACTGGGCACCACTGAAAAGAGCCTGACCCCATCTTCCTGACACCCATCCTTTAAGTATTTATAAGCATTGATAAGGTCACCCCTCAGTCGTCTTTTTTCTAGGCTAAAGAGACCAAATTCCCTCAGCCTTTCTTCATAAGAGAGGTGCTCCAGTCCCCTAATCATCTTTGTAGCCCTTTGCTGCACCCTCTCCAGCAATTCCTTGTCCTTCTTGAGCTGCGGAGCCCAGAACTGGACACAGGACTCCAGGTGGGGCCTCACCAAAGCAGAGTAGAGGGGGAGGATGACCTCCCTCGACCTGCTGGACACATATTTACTTATTTTTACAATCTTTAATTGCTTTAATAAGCACAGGCTCTGTCAGAAATGAACTTTGCAGAAAAATCATGCTAAATGTATGTTAGAACATACTTATAAGTCTGTGTTGCCAGATTATGTAAACAAAAAATAGGTACATTTAAGATGGGTATCACGATCATTTTTAGTGAGAGAGGAGAAAGGGATAAAGCACTTATGAACATTGGCAAAAACAACAAAAAAACCCCAAAGTAATTTAAAAATAAGTTACATATTCACTTGCAGTGTATATTCCTACAAGTTGTAACCTATGATCTGAACCATATCTCATAGGAAGTACTATACCAGGACCATGAGCATTGCAAGAAGCTGGGCAAGTGCAGCAGTGACCAAACCTGAGCTGACTTTGGAGCCCAATAACTCAACACAGCACACCAACTTTCCTAGCACCCACCATAACAGATGGAACCCAAGTCATGGGTTGAATGTACTCTGGACATCTTATGGATGTTTTACAGGGGTGGACCATAGACCGAGGGAATTACATCTGTGTATACATCAAAGGATGGGAAGGGGGAAGGTGGTTAATGAGGGTGTATTGGATAGTGTGAGACCCACTAGCACAACATAAATGGTATGGAATAAAGGGTGGAGATTGTACTGGGTTTGTCCGCGATGGAGTTAATTTTCTTTATAGTAGCCCATATGGTACTGTGTTTTGTATTTCTGACTAAAACACACCAATGGTTAACAACATACCAATGTTTTAGCTATTGCTGAACAGTGCACAGCATCAAGGCTTTCTCCGTTTGTCATGCTGCCCCCTCATCAAATAGAGTGGTGGTGTGAAAGATGCTGGGAGGGGACACGGGCAGGACAACTGACCTAAACTTACCAAAGGGATGTTCCATGCTATATGACCTTGTGATCAGAACTAACAGCTCAGGGAAATAAGGAGGAAGGGGGTACATTTGGGGTTACAGCATATTTATCTTCCCAAGTAACCATGCGTGTTGAGGCCCTGCTCTCCAGGTAGCAGTAAACAACTGCCTGCAGATGGGAAGTAGCAAATCACTCTCTACAATTATCTGAAAGGAGGTTGAAGAGGGGTGAGGGTCTATCTCTTCTCCTAAGTAACAAGCAATAGGACAAGAGGAAATGGCCTCAAGTTGCACCAGGGGAGGTTTAGATTAGATATTAGCAAAACTTTCTTCACTTGAAAGGGCTATGAAGCATTGGAACAGGCTACCCAGGGAAATGGTGGAATTGTCATCCCTGGAGGTATTTAAAAGATGGGTAGATGTTTTGCTTAGCAATATGGTTTAGTGATGGTTTTTGTCAGTAGCAGGTTGATGGTTGGACTCAGTGTTCTGAAAAGTCCCTTCCAACCTGGGCACTTCTGTGATTCTATGAATGCCTTATTTTGCTGTGCTTGCATGTGCAGATTTCCTTCACTTATTAAGCTGTCTTTATTTTGACTCACAAGTTTTTGTCCCTTTGCTCTTCTGATTCCTTCCCCTGTCCTGCTCAGGGAGGATTGGGGTTGGGGTTTGATCAAGCAACTGGATGGGGCTTAGCTGCTAGCCGGGGTTGACACATCACGGCACGGCACATACATTGTTAACTCAATTTTGAAGCATGGAGAATTGTTTTCATAAGTATACCATAATCCCAGAAGTTGTGCTACTTTAGTGTTATATTTATTTCCAGGAAATCTGTGCAGTATTGTTGGGTGGGGTTTTGGAGTGGGAAGTTGCATACGTTAAGATGTGAAGTCTCTTCCAGACGTTCTACCTGCTGCGGAAGGACATTCTTCCATGACATGAACCTTATTATTTTAATTAGGTTTTTTTTTCCCCTCACTTTCAGCAGTTGTTAAACTGATGCTGAGAGTAATTTTCCAACCTCTTTAGAAACGACATAAGGTTATGATAGAAAATATATTCAATTATCACTTTTTATATGGACTGTACAAGGAGACAGATGAATTTGAATGCTGACATGTAAAACACGCTGCTGCAGGAATAAACACGCTCCAGCTTAAATGAAGCCAAGTGTCATATGTGAATATAGACACTGTTTTTGAAAGAGCTTTTTGACCCTAAAATTATCAGACAAGACAAATAATAGCAATCTGCATTATTAGAGGTATAAGAGAAAATGGAAGAAAGATGGAGATGTAGTGGAGTTTACAGAGAAAAAGAAAACAATACATGAGACATTAATGTGAGATTTTAATGTCAGATCTCTTTGTATTTACCTGTTACAGGTTTTACCATTCTTGTAGTTTCTATGGGGAATCACTGTATATTGAACAGAATCTGGAGGTGAAGATTTGATACTCTTGAGTAATGTTTAAATAATTGAGAGAGGACTAAAAGTGTTACGTTGTCATTTCTGACATCATTTTTAATTGGTTTATTCTTTAAGCAGTTATGGGGAAAAAAGTCTTTGTTAGAAGAAAGAGAGATTATGTGAAAGTGCATGTCAAAAGCATTCACCCAGTCTAGGAAATGTACTTTCTCTAGAAACACTCTTCTATCCTGCAAAAACATCCAGCTGTATAAACAGACCGATGATCTATGCAGCTATATCATTTGTTTTTACCTCAATATGATGAATTACTATATCTATCATCTCTCTATACAATGGTTAAATTAAAAAGGAAAACAATTCTGTCATAACATCTGAATTTGTGTAAAATGTAGTGATTTTGTTTGTTTGTTTTAATTCAGAAAATAGTTTCTTGATGTTGGTCTAGATTTAAATCTTATTAATAGGAAGAAACAAATACACCAAAGTCAAACGAAAAGATTGAATTACCTTGCTAAACTGCATCTCCCTCGCTACTGTTATATCCATAACGAGTACATAATTTTAATACAATATATTCATACTCTCTAAATGCTGTTTACAGAAAATGTAAATGTACAGCATTAGTACTTTTGTTCATGAAATATCGGTGAATTTTTTTTGTAATATTACTGCATATTATTAGAGACTGAAAAACAGGGAAAAATACCACATAACAAGGAAAAGGTTCCAAATTTAACTGAGTGTTCTTACATTTCTAAAACTGCACACGTTTCCCTCGTGGTGAATATTTTAACATCAAAACAGCATGGTATCTGTTAGACAGCAATGAAATATACAGGAATAGAAGTAGTGTATATCAGTACTTCCCCAGAAGTGTTTTTGTCTTTAATCCCAAATGGATTATTCTTTACAAATTTGTCCAGCCAAATAAAAACTTCTAATTTCTGAGCTAAATAAAAGCTTCTAATTTCTATAGACTTTTGAGGATAAAAGTGTCAAAACTCTATAGAAATATTGCTATTTTTGTTTTGAACTTCCTGCCTGTTAGATTCAGTTGTGTCTTCTGAAATTCTGCATAAGAAAATATCATTTAGATTTAGTGGACCTCTCTTAGCAGAGTGGAACCATGCTCTGCTAGTGTTTGTCCTTTCTGTGAAAAAGTATTATTTATTCAAATCCCTTGTTTTGTACTTTTAATCTACTACTTTTCCACATTAAGACATTCCTTCTTTTCCTATGGCAACTTCCTTTTGGTAGGTGCCATTGATGAAGGATGTTGATGAGGGTTTGCAGAAACCCACCACAGCAGCCACCACTCAGACCCCCCACTAGCATCCTTGCTTGCGGCTGGACATCTCCAGAAGTCACTTCTCCCAGGATTTTGTGGCCCATTTTTACTTCCCCCAAGTCATATTTATCCAGGTGATTCTTACTTCTATTCTTTATAACATCTGCCCCTAATTTAACAGTACTGGCATCTAACTTAGTCATTCATAACCCCCTAGATGTTTCCTTGAACCCCTTTTAAACACTGATGTTATTAGAAGGAAGTAATACTGGTGTTTTCCTCATTAAGACTGGTAATTCTATCCAGACGGCATCTAAGTTACTTGTTGACACGGTTACTATGTTACTACAAGATATAATGTTTATATTATAATAAAATTGCAATGTAAATTATACACAGCATATACAACACATAACTGTAAGATTGCTTTAATATGTATCATCTCTTCTCTAATAGCATGATCTATATGGTTCATAGTAGGTTTGTACCATTATTTCTGTTTCACATTCAGTGACACTTCTTGGTGGGAGATTATTTCTCCCATTTATTTCCTCAACTTTAGTTTTTAGATGGATACAGCTATTACTCTGTTTTTAAGCAACTCTTGCCATACCTTTTCCACTTGAACCAAAGAAATGATTATCTGACCCAGGAAGGTGGAATAAGTGTGTTGCAGCCTGAACTTCATGTACGCGAGCAAATCCTTTCAGTGCAGACAATAGATGAGCAAAACTCTTTGATTCATGTAACTTTTAACAGGTGGGTAATAAAGCCTTTTTGAAATGTCTTATGTATTTGGCTAGACAAGGACAGTTGTGGTTTGTTCCCTACTTTAAAATGAGAGTAATAACATTTCCAGTCTCACTAGGCTTTTATGTCACAGTAAATGAATGAATGTTTAATGTACTCAAATGCTATAGTAAAAACCTGTCACCTTCTGGCTACAAATAGCCTGCCTTGGAAAATATCATTTGATAATTAATTTAATTTATACTTCCCTCAGGAAATTTGCACAATAAATCTTCCTTGATGCAATTGTGGCAAAAAGAGGCACTCTCTTGCGTATAATTTTTTACTTCATTCAAGGAAAGAATCATAAAGTACGTGGTCAGATTGAGTGATTTGGAATGCATTTCTGGATATAAATATGTCCAATACACTGACTGTCTTAAATCTATGCACTGGTTTTGGCTGTGATAGAGTTAATTTTCTTCAGAATATCTCATAAGGATGCTATGTTTTGGATTTGTGACCAAAACAGTGTTGATAATACAGGTATGTTTTAGCTATTGCTGAGCAGTGGTTGCACAAAGGCAAGGCTTTCTCTGTTTCTCACCCCACCCCACCAGTGATGGGGCTGGGGATGCAGAAGAATTTGAGAGAGGACAGAGCTGGGGCAGCTGACCCCAACTGACCAATTGGAGATCCCATCCCATATGATATCATGCTCAGCAATAGAAGTGGAGGGAAGAAGAATGAAAGTGGGGAACATTCAGAGTTATGGTGTTTGTCATTCCAAGTAACTGTTACACGTGATGGAGCCTTGCTTTCCTGGAGATGGCTGAACACCTGTCTGCTAATGGGAAGTAGTGAAAGAATTCCTTATTTTTCTTTGCTTGCATGCACAGCTTTTGCTTTACCTATTAACCTGGCTTTTTCTCAACCCACAAGTTTTTGCACTCTTGTGTTTACGATTCTCTCCCTATCCCACCAGGGAATTGTGAGCAGGAGGCTCTGGGGCTGAGCTGCCTACTGGGGTTAAACCATGACAATCTATTTGGAAGAAAGTAAGGAATAGAGATACAAATCTTTACTAGGCCTCAGCAAATGATCAATTTATAGTGTTTTGCCAGCAGCTATCCTGCTGAAATATCAAGAAAACAAGGTTGTGATATTTTTTAAAGAAATTTTATTTGTCATCCACAACGATATGGTTTATAGGATTCACACAGGATTGTGATAGTTTTCACAGGAAAGCCATGAATATTCTTACAGTCTTGCTTATAAGAAAGGTAGCAAATACTGATGTAATCAAATGTCAGAGGTTAGTTTCAAGTCTTTTTTTTTTTTTTTTAATTTACACTCACTCAGAGCTAATCAAAAGCTCAGATCTACCACAGTGACACATAAAATGAAAGTAAAATTGGGACTAAAAAAGGAATTTGAAATGGAATTTAAACTTGTTCAGATCCTATAGTTTACAATAGCCCCTCTTCAGATGCTCAGTATTTTAGTATTTAGTATTTTAGTACACCAGTACTAAGTCTTCTTTTTTAATGCTGGAGCTCTGAAGTTTAGATAAAAGATTCCCTCCTAAGGAAGAGGCTTTCTTCTCTTTATGAGCTATGAAGGAATGGACACTTTACAAAATGCAGCTTCTTTATAAATAACAGCAATGAAAGTTAAAGTCCTTTTCTTGCATAAAAATAATAATTCACATCCATGATGAAAGCACATGTGATCATAAGTCTCATAATTTGGAGCATATTCAACAGAGAGAAGGAATTGTTTAATTTTATTGTATTAAGCGCTGACTGACTTAATTTTTAACACTGCAGGTTTTGATCGACTGCTTTCAAGAACAGTTAACTCTTACTGAAACAAGAAATTGCTTCAAAGATCATCAAGAGAAAGAAGAGTACACATAATAAAAGAAGAGTAGGTGGGCACCAGTATGTTGTAGAGGGACTTATTTTGTATACAGACAATGGTAAGAATGTGAGGCAAACCCCCAGGGAGGAGGACCAAAGTCATGTTGGCACAAAAAGATGTGGATAGAAACTATGATAAATAATTTGTGTTTGAACATTAACAGAAAACTCCTAGAAAGCAAAGCAGCATGTTTCTGAAGATTTAATCCAATCAGAAAGTCACAGAGAAGAATAATAGAAAAATTCAAAATATTTCAAAGTGGAGTCCATAACACTTATAAAAGCAATTGCATAATACAATATGAACCACATAGACCTGGAGACCTTCTAGTCCTGTATTTCCTTAGTTTTGTACAAGGATTCTGTCTTGCATTCTTTGTTCTTGTGCAATTCACACAAACACACACACAAAAGAATATTTAGCGATAAAGAGACTTGTATGTCAAATATTATTATTATTATTATTATTTTACTAAAACAATGTTTGCTTAGATTAGTGAAATAGTTAATTCCTCTGCAGAAGATGGCCGAGATTTAGGAAGGTGTTGAAATCTAGGCATTACTTAAAGCTTACAAACAAGTCTTACATATTCCAGTGTTACTTCTTGTCAATAAAGAAGCTTGCATTTACAATTTATTCTGTGAGACCAGCATAGTACAGAAATAAAATGAGTGAATAAGACAAGCTTATTGCAATAGAAGGGAAAGGGAGGAATGGTTTCTGTCTTTTTATCTGTATGTTTTCATTTCTTTTGTGTGTCTGGGCTTTTGATGATATTTTCAGTTTTATATGTTTCTCGTGATTTGGATTGTTTCCTTGTTAATTCTACATCCTTGGAAAGACTTTTATTGAATTACTAGATTTTATTTTGTTACCTTTAACTGCAGGTAGATAAATTTGGTGGGGGGGGGTTTGGCACAATTTTTTTTTTTTTTAAACCTGGAAACATTTTTTTAGAGTCTTATTTGGTTTTACCTGTTCTGATGTAGTGGAAGCAATGCAATATAAGCATTACAGAACTTTATAGGTTCCCAGGCTTGGAAGAGCTTCAGCTTCTCAGGCACTACAGGAATGAGGCACTTGTTAAAAAAAAATATTTATTAAATCTGTTTTTAATTTTACTGTAACAGAAAAATGTTGCTTGTCTTTTTAAAGCAGTTTTACCTATAGAATCAACAAATCATATCTAAGTATCAACAGTATAGGCTAAGTTCATGACAAGAAATTACTCCTTTTTCAGCCACTGTAAGAAAAGAACCTTCAAGAAGATTCAAAAGTTTTGTGTAAAAACATTTGAGTGTCTTCTCTATTAAAATTGTCATCATTCTGATATTTTCTTAGGGTATGCTAGTTCCTTGTTGATACCAAAATTATATCAAAGTCAAGCACTTACATTATGAAGTCCTAAAATTCTAAATACAAATGATGCTCAAGGAGGCAGAGGCTCTTAAATCCTTTCTAAAAAGAGAATATAGGCTCCTTAGTGACCTTACAGCATTTGAAATACAGTTTCGGAGTCCAAATATAGAAAAATTCTAATCCACAGTAAGTTGCAATGAACTTGTTCCAACCTATAAGAAATTAACTTGACTCATCAGGCTAAACAGTTTTTAAGGGGAATGGTCTTTGTAAGTATTGATGCTACTGAATTGCGGTGGGTTGACCTTGGCTGGCTGCCAGATGTCCACCCAGCTGCTCTCTCACTCTCCCTCCTCAACAAGACAAGGGGTACAAAATAAGGTGAAAAAGCTCCTAGGTCAAGATAAAAACAGGGACATCACTTACCAGTACCATCATGGGCAAAACAGACTTGACTTAGGGAAAATTATTTTAATTTATTGGCAGTTAAGCATAGAGTTGGATGGTGAGAAACAAAAAACAAAAGCTAAAACCACCATGCCCTGCCCCAGCCTTCTTCTCAGGCTGAACTTTACTCCTTCACCCTCAACTCCTCTACCTTCTTAAGTGGTGTAGGGGGATGGGAAATAGGGGGTTGTGGTCAGTCAACAGCTGTGCTGCTCCTTCCTCCTTACACTTTTCTCAGCTCAAACATGGGCCCTCTTCACGGGCTATAGTCCTTCAGGAAAAGACTGCTCCAGCATAGGTCCTTCACGGGCCACAGTTCATTCCAGAAAACCTGCACGGTACCCTCTTCATGGGTTGCAATTACTTATAGGTTAACCTGTTTCAGCATGAAATCTCCACGTGCCTCAGCTTCCTTAAGGAAATACCCACCTGCTCCATTGTGGGGTCTTTCAAGGACTGCAGTGCACATATATGCTCCTTTATGGTTCTCTTTATGGGCTGCAGGGGAATCTGTTCTTTTATCTGGCGCACTTCCTCCCCTTCCTTCTTCTCTCACCGTGATGTCTATAGGGTTGTTTCTCACACTTTTTTTCCTCACTCCTCAATTCTGTGTAGTGTTTTTTGCTTTCTGAAACATGTTCTCCCAGAGGTGTCACCATCCTGGCTTACAGGCTCAGCTGTTCCTACAGTGGGTCTGTTGTACCTGACTGGTGTGAGGCAGCCATTCGCCTCTTCTCACAGAAGCCAGATCTGCTGCCCTCTGCTGCCAACTATATGTTACCCATACACAACACTTTTTTATTATTATTTTTTTTTCTAAATAATCTCATCAGTTTACTCTTAAAATATGTGGTTTTTACTGAGGAATTCATATCACAGTATAGATAAAGGTGAAGTACTTCTGTGCGGCAGCTTGTAGTCTTGAAGCATGGATGAAGGTGCCTGTTATATATTGCCCCATATCTCAGTTTGATTTGAACGATGTAGATTTTTTTTCCTGAGAAAGCCTGGGATGTAACTTGGAGACAGAATTAGATGTAAATTCTGTCAAACTGAATAGCATTAGTACCTGTCTGGGCAAATTAGTCTTTGGATAAAATTTATAACCAAATAAGAAAACTCCAATGGATCTCTGATGGATTTGTAGATGAATTTGCTAACGTGTCTATGAATTTGAAAAGAATTCAACTTCCATTTTAAAAGCTAATCTGTTCACTAAGGAAGATTTGTTTTGAACAAAGTGAAATGGAAACAAATTAAAATGCCTTTTATATGAGAAAATTTCAATATGAATTAGTTTGGATTTTTAAAATTTTGTGGATTCCAATCTGACCAGGCAGGAGTGTTGGGCAATCATTACTTTGTAAACAGTGTGTGCTTATCAAGTTTCCTGCTGATACTATACTCTCAGCTATCGCAGAAGTAAACCCTACATTACTACACAGACAACAGTAATGATAAAAGAACATTGCCTCTATGGAGCTCCTACTAAGGATGCAATGTAGCTTGAAGGGTCAGTCATGCCACTTTTACTTTCATGAGGTCACATTGTGACCAGATTTTCAACACAGTGAAGAGGTACTGAGAACTGCCTTGTATCAGTAGCTCTCCTCTAAGGCCAGCAATATCACTGAGCCACAGTGGCTGCTTATTTACATGTTAACAAGCTCTTCTTCCAAAGCTAAGTAGCTAGCGTCAAACATGTAATTTGGGTCTTCTGACTCCTCTCTTTACCCCTAGCCATTGAATCCAAATGTTTCCTTTACATGAGCAGAAAGAACAGGCTGCTGTTTTTCAAGTCAGATTCCTTTATTCAATCAATGCAAAGTGAACCTTATTCCTAGTAAATCAGTTCGTAGTTATAGGTCAACAAGTCCACAGCAGTACTGTAGTCTGAACAGCTAAAATTATTCCACTGTATTCTAATATTTAATGGTACAAGAAAGTAAAAAGGCCTATTATCACCCACTGGAGAATAGCTTGCTCTCAGAAAATGGACAAATGCTGGGAAAAATCTGCTTAACAATTCAAATACTTCTACTACGTTGTATTGTTGAAAGAACAATACTCTTCATGTACAAGCTGCATTTCTACAGTCTCTTTTCTTGACTACAATCCAGAGCATTTTGATGTAGTAAGTGCAGCAAAAAAAAAGTGATTAGGAAGACATACTGAAAAGCAGTCTGCCCATAACAACCACACAGTTTATTTATTGATGTTTTGCTTGTATGCACAAGTGGTAAGCTGCTTAGGAGATAAGTATGGGCTATAAAAGATGCATATACTCAGGTGCTGGGCTTGTCCTAAGGTGCCTCTTGCTGTGATCAAACTGTTACCAGAACCAGATTTAGTTTCTGAGACATCATATGTAGTTTGTCTATATAACATATCAGAGAATATATCCCTTCATAAAGTACTTTGCTGTGCTATCCAAGCATGAGTATAATGAATGCCCCATCAATGAAAAACGTGGTTTTCACAGAAAAAAAACCCCACATTTATAAACTTCCAAGAGCAGTTTCCTCATACTAATGTTTTAAAAATTATGATTGTGACTGCCTAGTTAACTGCAAGTTTGTGATTAGCCTTGCTGGTGGTTACCTTGTAGGAGTGATTATCATTATAGGTGAATGTTTATTTAAAATTCAAAGCAATTTAAAATATTGTATAAACAAGCATATACACTGAGTGTCTAAAATCCCTCATATTAAAAATGTAAACGAGGGAAATTAAAGCAGAATCATTCTACTGATATACTAGTATTCAAGAATTTTAATGGTCCATATCCTTTTAGTGTAAAATTTGCGTTAAAATCCTTTGATGAAACACAACACTGTAAAATACTAAAGCTCATCTTGCAATTATTTAACATCATTAAAAAGTATTTTGCTATTGCAAAATCAAAGTATGAAACATGATAGAAAGGAACAATCATACTGCTTAACATTTCAGTTTGCATATGCAAACTCAACTCATGCTGGGGTTATTTAAAAGGCTTGGGTAATGTGAAACCATTCATCTTTCAGAAGTCACCAACAAAGCTGTAGTTTTTCTTTCCAGAAGCTTTCATTCTAGACAAAAATCTTTTCTCATACTGCATTTATTTTTTTAGATCTACTCTGTAAACAAGGAAAGCTCTGTCTTTTATGTCTGTTGTCACGTACAATACTGTTGTAAAATGGCAAAGCATTCCACATTCATATCATAAGGCTTGCCATATCTTCATTTGACAGTCAGAGAAGAATTTTATTGATGATCTCATGAAATATCAGTTTACATTAATTCTATTGTATCCAAGCATTGAAACTTGAGTCCCCTAAATGAAAGATTTTTACAAAGTTAGTTTTGTGACTAGTGTAACTCTGATCAGATAATGCATTAAAAAAAACACCCTAAATCCTAGGGGAAATGGAAAGGACTTTTGTAATTCAATCTAGAAATTCACATTTTATATTTCTGTATGGCCCAGCAAAGACACAAATATGTTACTTTTCTAAAGCAGCCTGCTCTTGGCAGACACAAAAGACAGCTTAGTACAAGAGAATCCAACAAAACTTTTTTTGCACCATTTATTTTCACAGTATCCTAAAAACACTGCTCAGCACTGTCACCACTGTACTCCATTTCCTTCAAATTATCTTTTGCAATACAAGCAGAAGATATATTATTAAGAACAGAGAAATTCTTAAACCCGTACATTCACATACACTGATGCGTTCTGCTGTGGTAGTCTAGGTAAAGGTCTTCGCAGGAAGACAAAAATTTAATTTGCAGTAATTAAATTTTAATTTCATCAGAGATTTTTGGTGTGCCATTCATGCATTTTTCCACAGCATTGCCTTATATATTTTTAAGAACTGAATCAATAAAACTGGAGGTATATTAGTTTATTTATGTGCACATATTCAGACAGAAGTTCAGTAAGCAAGAGTCCTTAAATATGTATATTGTTATTATCCATTTAGCAGACTATTATTATCTATTTGATAGATGAATGTGTATTTAAAAGAAAGAGAAGGAGGGGGAGGAATGGAGCAACTCATGTTTCATGCACATGACAATCCTAGCACTTTTAATGCACTATTCTATCACTAGCTAACAAATATGGATAAATCTTTCAGAACTTTTAAACTGACAGAATATATCTATGAAAGGTAAGACATCGTAAGACAGAAAAGGAGACCATCAGTACTAACTGCTGCTGAGTTAGACTGCATGAATCTTTCATATCAGGCTTTCACTGTGAGACAATGATGAACTCCTTGCTGAGATGTCAAAGTCCTTTGTCATCGCCTGGAATAGGAAGAGAACAACAACCTGTCTCCAGCAGGCCGGGCAGCTCCACCAGATTCACTCCTAAAATTTTATTGAGAGAAAGATTGAGAAGTTTTTATAGAGTAAGTTGGAGCAACGTGTGAGTTCTACTCTAAGTGCAGGGAACTAGGTGAAGGTGTGGAAATATTTGTATGATAGCATTGCAAAAAGTGAAGGGGAATTGTGCAGCTGAGATATACGTGTATATAGGGCAGATGATGGAGTAAGATTTCCATGGCTAGAAAAAATAGTGCTCCCCAATAATTCCTAGAGGTAACACAACTGTAGAGCAGGGAAACCAGGCTAGGTTTTGCACAGAAATATTCTATACAGCATGATATCTCTATAGCACCAATACGATAGTTTTCAGTCCCCTTGAGTCTCAGAGATCTTTAAAGGGTAGATTAATTCATCAGGTATCACTGAAGGAGTATGTTGTAATGAATCCATCATGGCTTGCAGATGTCATTCAAGACTAATGAAGCTGGATAGAGCTCAAAAGTAGAGGTGTTTTTCTCTGCACGCTTCCCCTCTTTCTTTGATGGCATACTTTTCCCTTGTGACATGCCTTCAGACAGACTGTTGGTGTAAAACAGTAGAAAGGTGTCCTCCAGACATTGCATATTCTTGGTTATTTCCCTCCCTTTTCTCAATCTATGCATAATGAGTTGTTGGAGGAAAAGTATGGATTTGATCTTTGATTTCCAAAACAGAGTACTGTTGAGATTAGGGATGAGAAAGTAGTCAAATATGTATAAACTAATTATACTGGAGGGGGCTGAATGTCATCTTCATTGGTCATTTATTGGCTTCACTTCATGCAATTGGAAAAATAGTTTATTCCTCTGTAAGTATATTCAGAGATGTCTCTTTTGACTTCTGATGGAGAATATAGACTATGCGATACAGTTTGAAGCCTCCCAGAAGTTCCCAGAAATTCTCAGGCTCATCTAAAACTGCAGTTTCAGTTGAACTTGGCTCTAGTTTAAGGAGATATTCCTAACCAAAGGCTGGGGGAGAAGAAAAATTTCGAAGATTCATAGATTTCCAGAACATGTCATGTCACCAAAATAATGACTAAGAAATAAAATATCTCTGGGTCCCCTCTTGGGCTGGGAATTAATTTGGGATTACTTGGGAGATTAGGTTAATATGGCAAATTTGCCTTGATGTTAGGAGTCCTTGATAGGAATCTTTAAAAGCAAATGAACCCCTCTAAAACTTAAACATCACTTACACTGAATACTGGCAATGGGATGAGAAAATCTCAAGCAGCTGAGGGAGATATTTTGTTGCTGAAGATCTAAAACAAATTTATTGGAAAAAAAAATCCACCAAAGGGTCTTAATGACTCGCCTGCTTGGAAGGGAGGTGCTTGAACCAGCATTTGCTTGACACTGAAAAGGAAGCATAATCAGGTGGGAAGAAGGGCCCTCAGGAGGTCTCAAGTCAACCTCCTGCCAAAAGCAAGGCCAGCTTTGGGATGAGCCCAGGCTACTCAGGGCTTTTTTTATAGTTCTTGAAAACTCCAAAGACAGAGCTTACAGAGCCTTACAGGGTAACCTTCTTCACTGCTTGACTGTCCCCATCATTAAAATGTTAAGGCCCCTTTAAGGCATCTCTTACTGACCACTAATAAGATTTTGAGTTTGGCTTGTTTTATTATAAACATTTTTATACCTTGAAACTGTTGATGTCGTCTTGCTGTTTACTGTATGTGTGTTACATTTTGCGCACTGTACTTCAGGATAGTTGTTGTTTGTACATGCTCATCCGTAGGTAATATATACTATCCTCAAAATGTATGAGCTACCTAAAATACTAGGGAAGAACTATACTCAAAACTTAAAATAAATGTTGGCAGGCTATTAACTCAAAACCACTTTTTCTTTCTCTATTTTATTTTCCATAATATACAGTTTTTGAGCTATGAAACATAACATATTTCCATATTCTACTCATTCAATAAAAACAGAATCACATGAGAAAGACACAGACAGAAAAAAGATTAAAGCCGAATACATGTTCCTAAAAATTGCCTCTGAGACTTGCTACACTTTTCTTGTTATTACCTATCTTCACAAAGCTGATTACCTACACAAATAAGTTTTTTGTGGGCTTGTTATATTACATTTTATTAGGTCATTAATATTCATTAGCGGTGGACACATTTTTCTCATTTAATTTTCATATTTATTATTGTAAAATCAAAAATATGCTAAATCATAGATTAGTCTTCTATTTGTGTTCGCAATTCCAAGTTCTCTCAAATGTAATACATTTGTATGTAATATACTCAAACTATTAAAAAAATTAATGTTTTGGGTAAAGCAATCCCATATACTGGTACAAAAGCGGTCAGCTAACATGACTTGTTGTTCATGGAGTATGGACAACCCAGAAGTGTTTGAGATAAATTCAGCATTTTGACATCCATTATATACCATGGACTTATTTGTCACAAAATACTTGTAATCATGTAGCTCTCTAGTTTACACAATATTGATATCCATTAGATACAAAATGTGTAATGAAAAATTACATTAAATTTTCCAGTTGAAGTTTTAAGTTAGGCAGACTATAGTACTTTTTAACATAGTACTTTCACGTCATTTCATTGTAAATGTGTGACTCACCAGCACAATGTGTTGTCAATGCTGGAAGCAGAAATTTTTTATTGAAGAAGTAGAGAAATTCTAGAAGTAAATTCATGAAAAACAGTTATATACAGAGATGTGTTTAGCATCAGGAAGTACAGGAAGTGCCCATGCTGAAATTTCTAGGAACACAGAAGAATAAGCAGAAGAATATCGTTGCATATTCCCTATACTCTGATACGCTTCTAGTGCCTGACCCCACCAGAGGCAAGGTACAGGGCTGGCCAGACCTTCAGCTGACCCAGTGTAGCTATTTGTGTGTTATAGTTCACTTTGAAAATGTTGGATTGATATTTTCCACAAGTCACACTCTCATGTGTGGAACAGTATAGGTCAAACATTTGTGTAGCAGGAAAAGAAAATAAGGTATACCAATTACTTTGACCTGATGTTCTCAGTGGAATGCAAATCAGAAGCAACTCTCTTAAAGTCAGTAACGCCACAACAAAATAGAAGTCACAAAGAGGGCAAAGTGACACTGAATGATTACTTTGCATTTGCTGGTTTTCTGGTTTGGACATTTGTTTGTTTTTTTTTTTTTGGTGAAGTGTTTTTGGTGGGTTTTGTTTTGTTTTTATTGTAGGCCATATAAAAAAAAAGTGAAACTTCCTATGAATTTTTTCCATCTCTACCTTCTTCCTGATTTGCATACAAAACCTGTTCTTTTACCGTATCTAAAACTTACTTTCAGACTTAGAGACATGCTTATTATTTCTCCATACTTTCCACTGAAATGCACATTTGATTTGATATGCTCAATTTGAGAATGGTGTCTTGTAACACAAGATTTCTTTTTCAAACTGTCAGTCATACTATATGAAGTATGATGTTCGCACTCTGAACCCTTGATGCACTTGCTTTCATCAGGTTGTCATAGTGTAAAATTCTGTCCACAGCAAAATTTATTTCTAGAATATTGGCTGAGTGTGCTGGTGCTGGAAGGTGGTCTGTGATATTTTTCTTTAGAAAGCTTTTTTTGCCAAGGGACAATAAAAAGAACAGAAGATCTAATTGGAAATTCCCCGTTATTTTAAGCCTGATTTTACAAACTGATCTCTGACTTGCAGACCTCAAGTCTCTCTGGCTATAATTCTCAGAGGGAAGAATTAAATTTTATATTTGTGCTCTGGTATGTATCCTTTCAATAGCATAGTTTAGAACTATATCTTGTGTAGTTTTATATATGTGTGTGTGTGTCTGTATAAGTAATTCTAGAATGTCAGCTATTCATCTTCAAATCTCAGATATGTTCATCGCCTGAAACACTATTCACCTAGGATGTTAGCCAAGAACATATTATGCCAGCTATCTTGAAGTCTTTAGCTTGGAGGAACCTCCTTAATTCATTTTTTGGCCCTTCCTTATCTCACTGCTATAGAGAACAGATAACTGCCAGCATCTTTATCTCCAGATGCGGGCTTTATTACTGAATAATAATATGAATGAAACTCTCATATGTTTCCTCTTACTCTCTAGTGTAGAAGTCACACAACAGTTTAGTCCCTTGTAATTTACTAGTTGGATAGCTAAATACACACAGAAGATATATAATTTGGCATCTTCAAAACTTTGTATCATTGATTTTTAACTTAACAGCAGAAGACTTTTCCTTGTGAGCTGCAAACTTAATCCAGTCTTGGGCTTCAATACTGTGTCTGTATTGTACTCTTAAATAGATTATGTGACAAGAGTTTTTAACTGACTCCCCTGATTGCTTTCACATCTATTTTCTGCTTAACAACTAGCAGGAAATAGTACCTGGTGTAAATTGATCAGGCAGCCTACAGCAAAGGGATTTTTTTATTATAATACAGACTTCTGAGTGTCTTATCTTCATTAGACATCTCACACATCAGATACCACATGGCATTTTATAACTTTGACTAGAAATAAATAGCTGTATGCATCCACTAGGTTAAGTCCTGAAAATTCAAAAGACACGCTCACAACAAAATGTGCACAAATTAATAAGAAATATGGACAATTCCATAGGAAAAAAAAAATCTCATTCAGAGCTGGGCAATAATTTTGTCAAACAGTAACAGCACAAAGTCAGTCTGAAAGCATTATGAAAAGTCCATGCCTCCCATTCTTGTGATAATTAATCAATGCAAATTGAAACCAGAATTTTAAGGTCCGACTCTATGGGTATTTTCCATGGAATACTGATCATAAGCACCCTCACCAATATGTCTTTTTCTAATCATCTTTAAAGCCTTTAAAACACTGAAGCAATGGTATTGCTGCAGCATGCCACTGTGCTACTAAGCTCTTCAGCTCTGAATTTAAAACATGTAGATAAATAAAAAATAAAAGCACTCTGTAGCTTACAATAGCCAGTGGTCACCAGGGCACTGAATGAGTCTGTTATGCTCAAACTAAAAGCACAAGCACATTAGGTATTTCACTTTTTACTTACACTAAGATAAAAAGCCCTATCTCAGAATTCAGCATCATTTCTAGAGCTTGTTAAACTGGTGGCTCAAATGGGCAATGAAGTCTTTCAGTTCTCAGATAACTCTTCCAAATTTCTTTGAACAGTGTTCTGAGAAAACATCACTAAGTGAAAAACTGTATTTTAGAAGACAGTTTTTGCTGGAATAAACTTTCATCACATCAGAAACATGTCACGTTCTATTTCCTCTTTTGTTCTTGCAGCACAATTGAGAAAATAATAAAACAGGAGAGAAAAGGAGAATGAGTCGCTGTGATTGTACTGCAAGATAATTCTAGGTCAAAACCCAACTAAAGAATTGTGAACAGGATTTGGGGGTTGGGGAAAGTGTTTTACTTCATGCTACAGATTGCCAGAACTGTGCAGGCATGAAGTACTAAAATATCCACCCTCAATATTTTTTTGATAAAGTAAGAAAAAGGCAGAAAATCTCAGATAGTGTTTGGACAATAGCTAACATAGAACTACCTGAAGCAGGTCGTTGGATGAAAACTGCAGTCAATTCATTTTAGGAAGAACTTTCTGATGTTTTAACGCTACAGCAGAGATCATTTGGGCACAGCATTAATCAAAATGGAGTGAACAATACCTGTGAGATATAGAACTATGAGGTTTCTTGTGCACTTACACTGAGGTGCTAATGGAGTTTCATTTGACCTTGCCAACCACTCAACTTGTGTGTGCCCTAATACAGCTTATAATAAAGGACATTTCATGTGATTTATTTAAACCATTGCCTATTTAAGAACATCTCCTGGTATGTTATTATAATCCATATTTAAGAGAAAGGAACCCTATTCTTAGGTAGGGCAAAATGGTAGATAATATTTTCCTGAGACTGCCCTGCAACTTTTATATTCCATCAATCTTAACTTATTACCCATTTTTAAGTAGCAGTATCAGCTAATGCAATTATTTAAAACTTCTGTTGTTACCTGTACCAGTGTGAAGGAGAGAGGAAGATGCAATGTATCTATGAAAAGGCAGACAAGAATCATCTCTGGTAAAGCCACTTGTGCAACTGCTAGGTTTCATCTGGAAAAAAAGGGAAAACAGAATAATTTTCTTTTGTTGTGAGGTACAGGGTATATATTCTCTCTCAGAAAAAATCATAAAAAGGAGAAAGAATAACTTCAGGTGTGTGTTTTGAGGTGTTTATTTTGCTAATTCCCCCTGGCTTCCTCAGTGAGAATGATCAGCAGGAATGGGTGAGTACTTGTCAGCTTTGAGGGCTCCAGTAACTGCTTTTCCTTTTCCTGTTAACAGCATGCCTTTTTATTTCAACACTTCACAACCACTTCTTCATCGCTTTCTATTCTGACCCCTCTTCTTTCTTCCCTCCAATTAATTTTGAATAAATCAAACCTCTGAAATTTTCCTTCTGAAGAAGCTTGAATCCATTAGAACCCATTAAAAGTAAAACCTCCAGAGATATTTCATCAAGATATAATACCCTCCCACTTGAACAAAGAGATAGGGCTAGGAAGAGCATCCACTTTTCTCAGGATGGGACACTATTTACTGAAGTTGGATATTTCATGTTGATAGTTTTCAAACCAGTTCATAAGAAGTTTTCATTGCATGTTTGTTAACCCTTTCACCTGAAGTGATATTACACCTCTCTTTTTTCTTTTTTCTTTTTTTGTCCCCTGTCATAGTAGGGATAACTACTAAAACTTACATGAGAAACTTTGTGGAAAACTAAAGTAAACAGATCTTTTTGAGCTTATGCTGTGTATACCAATATGTAAAAACATAGCAGATATTCATTTTATTAGTAGTTCTAATATTTTTCTAGTACCAATCCAAAATGAGAAGAAAAGAGATGATGTAATTAATCTTCACAGCTTGCTGCAAAACAGAGTCTTTTCTCCCTCTTCTTTGTCTTTTTTTTTTTTTTTTTGGTAAATGGTCAATTAAAATCTCCGCTTGTTACTTTACAAAGCCATGATTGTCACTGTACCAACATATGCAGATGGTAATTGCTGTTTCATTCGCTGGCTGTGCATCAATAAAAGTTAAGACTGTTCCACTGAGGTAGCACAAAGCTTTTTAATAAGTCAGCAGTTTTGAGTCTACAAAAAAAATTACAGTGTAAATGTAGGTCAGTGTATTTTATTATTTGTTCAGAGAAATGTAACTGCATAATTTGTTACAAGTTTCTGGTACATAACAGTTTTAATATACAAATAAGTCATTAAAAAAGCAGCTGTGCACAATATAGAACACATGAAAATTTAAACATAAACATTATATATAAATAACTAGTAATATCAATAATTTAAATTGAAATTTACATTCTATTTTTTGTGCCAAACTGTTGAATTTTTATTGAAAATGATGGATATTTCATTCAAAATGATTAGAAGAAGCCATTTCATAAAGTCAGATTATATTGCCACTGGACATTGTACAGGGCAAAAGCATAACTGGATTCAAAAAGGAAAATTCACACAGAAGGAAGACACATGGGTAGCCGTTAAAAGCAATGATCTAAACACTACTTAATGAATGACTAATAGAGGCTGGAAAGATATTCTAAAGGGCTATCCTATAATCGAGCTCTTTCCTAAACATCTACTAGTGACAACTGTCAGAGGAAGGTTGGAGAGCTAGATAGATATTGTGGCTATGGACAGTGTAATTTTGTAGTGTGGTGTAGTAGAAGTGGATCAGCAAACTGAAGCAGTTGGTCCTGTGTTGCCTAAACGTAACCTGTGAGCATTATTGGGGAGTTATGTCTAACTAGATTTAGTCGGCTCACATGCACGGAATACTCTTTGAAACTTGAGCTACAAAGTGTCCGAAGGAAAGGTACCCCACAGTTCTCTGTTTTCATGACTGTGAAGGCCACCTACAGAAATGTCAGATTTACCTTTTGCCACCGACCTAATGCCAATAACTTTAGCACTGCAACAAGGACTCACAAGCCTGGTCTCAGTTCCTGCTCATGTTTCTTCCCCTATGATTCTGTGATTTCTCTTCCTCCTTGCTCTGGTTCCTGCTCATTATCAAATGGCACCATGATACCTGCTGCCTAAACTGTCTCTGAATTGGTCATTGGTGTAAACAAAGACACTGAAAGAGGAAATGGTGGGCCTAATCCTGCAGCTGCAGCAGACACTCTGTGAGGCCCCTCTCAGATTTTTTTTTCTTTTACACCTTTTTTTGTAGTCTTTGTCACTGCAACTGTTTAGCTTCAGCTCAACTTGAAGGCCTAGGCCTGATAAACAAATGTAGATTGGTGGCCAAGCATTCCCTTTGTGATCCTGCACAACGAACAGCGGCACCAAATTTTTTTGATGTGAAGGGATAAAATAGAGGTCATGTGTTGTTGGCTGATGTCTTCTTCTCATAATTTTTATGTCAAACTTTGGGAGCATAAATCCATGTTCAAGAGACTGACCATTGCATAATGTACCCACATACCTCTTGATCCTAACCAGGAATATTTTATGTTATGGTGTGGGCAAGTCCACGAGGTTACCAAGGTTATTCTCCAAATTCTCTTCCTTTGGGGGTGGGGGTGGGGATGCAAGGGGAAGACAGAGATTAAAAATATCATGACTTTGTGCTCTGAATCCCTGAACAACATAGGTGTGTCTGATGTGTATTCCATTCCCTTCTGATGCTTTCACCTGGCCACTACATCTTTGTAAAGCATGAATATCACTCACATGACATACAAGCTTCAATATACCGAGGAGATGGATTTGTGAACACGTTATCAGGCTTTTTCATCCTACCCTAGTCCTTACCCCACTGGGTCATTACACAGCACCCTGATAATGAAGCAAACCTGGTTTATC
This sequence comes from Rhinoptilus africanus, assembly GCA_013400135.1. Classification (NCBI taxonomy): domain Eukaryota; kingdom Metazoa; phylum Chordata; class Aves; order Charadriiformes; family Glareolidae; genus Rhinoptilus; species Rhinoptilus africanus. The sequence goes on along the minus strand of VXBO01008866.1, from coordinate 4,314 downwards.
CGTGCAAAAATCTATCTTGATTCCACAAGGATATTTTATTAGAGAGTAAAGGGACTTCTGCACACCCTTAACATTTAGTATTTCCTTAAAATAAGCTTTTGATACAGTGACCTCGGCCAGCGTCTCTAAAGTACAATGAGGTGCTGCACAGAGACAGATAAGGTAATACTGACAGAGTTCATGCAGGTTTCAGAGACAGTATCACGTTTACAGATTTCTCTGCTTGAAATAATATATCTTACATATATTAGGAGCCACTAGCAAACTGGCAAATCAAGTTCTTTCTTACATTTTTGATCATACAACTTAGGTAAGATCTAACTTGTCACCAATACTTTGAACAATCTTGGATGAAAATGTAAATCCATGTAAAACAATAGAAATTTTGCTATTCCTTGCTTACAGATGGAATCTTTATCTTCCAGCCATTTCTTTTTAAAAAGATGACTATAAGCAACAACTTCCTGGACTTTTTTTCTGATATCCTTTGATTTGTAATGAAATTACTCACTACAAAAGAAAATATTCCTTACTTCATATTTTAATTCTTGTTTATGCTGATCTCCACTCAGACTCCAGATTGGGGTTTTTTTTCCTCATGAATAATGTGAGCTTGTAGGAGCTAATAAAAATCTGTAGATTTTTCATAATAAATATTCACTTAGGTGTAATGTAAAATTCAAGAATGGAGTAGAAAATTTTAAGAAATAGTGTTCAAATACCATTTTTCAGTCTCTCAAAAACAAACAATGAAAGATATGCTTTGCTCACACAGAGGTGAGANTTATTTATTTATTTATTTAAAGAAATTCTGGTTAGAAATGGAAGTTAATTTAAAATTATTTCCTTTTGGACATCTAGAGGGAAATTCTTTCTTATGCAGACCATCATCAGAAGACTTATGCACTACTTAGCATAAAGTTTAAGCAGTGTGCGAGTGATACAGATGTCTTGAACTATACCTCTACATGGGGAATAATTAAATTCTTATGGAATTACTGTTTCAGTATTAAATCTCTTTTAAAATGCTACAGATACAAGTAATTCATATACGTAATAAGATGGACATGATTGGTCTCCTTTGAAAGTATAATAAAAACCACATTTAACGTGATTTTTACTTTCTTGTGTCATTCTGATAATAGCAATCTTACCCAAATTCTTGGCTATTGATTAGTGTAAAATAAAATAGCTTTGCCATAGCTAACACATTTTTTAATTTGCACATATATACACAGCCTTAGTAGACTTTTCTATGGAAGCAAGCTTTACATAGTCTTGTCTTCTGTCAGTTAACAGACTGCCTCCATCAAATCAGCCAGAACTGGCTGTAATAGAAGAACAGAAGTCTCGAAGACAATGGAAGCATGATGGAGTAAATGGATGGGTTGGGGGAAAAGACCCAGCAAAGGCCTCATGTGATCTTTCACCATATTAGACAGGAAACAATCCAAATGGAAGAAAATCTTCCAAATACTCAGACACAAGTAAAGCTCTGTAAAGCTCTGAAACCCTCTTGGTTATCAAAATAATCAAACTGAGATATAAAAATCTAAGAATAATTAACTCTGATGCGCATTTTTGTTTTTCCATAGGCAACAATATGACAAAGGGGGAGACATGACAGTTAAGTAATTGAGCAGATAACTCCGCATGTTTTAGCAAAGCTGCATTTGAGAGAGTCAGTTAGGATAAGCAACTGAAATATAAACTGGGGCACACCATCTCTTTCAGGGTTAAGTATATAAAATATTATTTTTATGTTGACTTCAGTCTTTCATAACATATTCTGAGGAAATAGTCATAGTTTTTTTGGTTCTATTTTCCCTTTTTTCCTTTTTATTGTTCTCCCTTATTAATGAATATTCAGAGATTAACTGTCAAAGTTTAAAAAGAAAGATCCCCAAAGAGATGATTATTTCAGAAACATTGATTAGGTCTGTGAGAATACAAGTGCTACTACTGAAGTTACTAAGCAAGTTTATTTCATATTGACATCATTTCCCACTCAGAAAAATGTACAGTATATTCCATTCTTTCTACACCATGAGGTACATATTTTGGCCAGTGTCATGTACCACTCAGAAAAGAGGGGGTGTATGTGGCTCAGATTCTCAAATCTCTAGCAGTGTGAACTAGGTTGAGATAAATCTCAAGGGCCATATACATTTATTAGGTTAGTAACCAGGTCTCAACTAGGTCCATGATAATTGGTATAAAATCCCACCATAACCCCCATTTTCACAAAGGAAAAAAAGGAAGAACCAGGGAACTAGGAAGGAGGTTCAAATCCCACCATAACCCCCATTTTCAAAAAGAAAAAAAAGGAAGAACAGGTCAGTCAGTCTCACCTCTGTGCCTGGCAAGATCATGGAGCAGATCCTCCTGGAAACTCTGCTAAGGCACATGGAAAATCAGGAAGTAATTGGTGACAGCCAACATGGCTTCACCAAGGGCAAGTCATGCCTGACAAATCTAGTGGCCTTCTACGATGGTGCTAGGGCACTGGTAGATAAGAGGAGAGAAAAAGTCATCATTTACCTGGACTTATATAATGTGGTTGACACTGTCCTGCATGAGATCTGGGTCTCTAAATTGGACAGACATGGATTTGGTGGATGGATCACTCAGTGAAAAAGGAATTGGCTGTATGGCCGCACTCAAAGTCCAAGTGGAAAACAGTGATGAGTGGTGTTCCTCTGGGGTCAGTATTGGGACCAGTGCTGTTTAACACCTTTGCCAGTGACATGAACAATAGGACTGAGTGCACGCTCAGCAAGTTTGACAATGACACCACGTTTTGTGACACAGTCCACATACTGGAGGAAAGGGCTACCATCCAGAGGGACCTGGACAGACTTGAGAGGTGGGCCTGTACAAACCTAATGAAGTTCAACCAGGCCAAGTGCAAGGTCCTGCACCTGGGTCACGGCAATCCCAAGCGCACAACACAGGTTGGGTGGAGAAAGGATTGAGAGCAGCCCTGCGGAGAAGGACTTGGGGGTGCTGGTAGATAAGAAGCTCAACATGAGCCAGCAATGCGTGCTTGCAGCCCAGAAAGCCAACCGCATCCTGGGCTGCATCAAAAGAAGCATGGCCAGCAGGTTGAAGGAAGTGATTCTGCTCCTCTGCTCCACTCTGGTGAGACCTCATCTGGAGTACTGTGTCCA
>VXBO01008865.1:100336-150612 GCA_013400135.1 Rhinoptilus africanus | reverse complement strand
CATGGCCACATTCCAGTCGTGACTGGAAGACTGGGCAATGAGGCTCCAGCAATGTAATGCATTACCAATCCTGTATGTCAGTTGTTGCCCAACTGCATGTAGGCAAAGCTGAACAGTGAGCTGGGGGCTAGAAGTCAAATACATGCCTGTCACAAACAATTTGGGAAGCTTTCCTAGGTATTCTCACCCTCCTCCCTACTTTATATTTATGTTAGTGTTGCAGTTCTCTGTGTATGGAACAGTTTACAAAGCCACTTATAATGCAAGCAGTGTTAGAACTGGCTGATCAAAATGTGACCAGGATTGGGCTAATAATTCTTAGATTATGTAAATAATGAAGTCCGCTGACGTTATACAGACCGAGTTGTTGAGCTCTTTTCCATGTCTAAATCTAAAATTATCTTGTATCTGTTGACTAAGCAAGCTATTGGGTTAAAATAAGTTAATATGATTGCATTTAATATATGGCTGTTCAGTAGTTGATATAGTTGGACTTTCTGTTACTTTAATACTCCCACAGTGTTAGGTGCTTGGGTTTTCTGGTGTGCAGGAGCTCTGACAGCTGCAGATGGTGGGATTAACTCCTTGACGTACAGTTGTGCAATAGATAGGACAGCATGGAGAGGGGGAGTGCATGACACTAATCTGCCACAACGATTTAAAAATCAAGGGCAAGCTCTGACATGTGATTACTTCTTTAATTTTCCTGCCAATGCATAGAGTGTTGGGAGTGGGGAAACAAACCTACACCACAGGGAGCCTGAGACCAGACATGTTAAAGAATCCAAGGAAATCTGCCAGGAAAGGAGAATTAATCAGTGGTTAAAACAACCTAGTGGAAATTTTGCTGTGGTCCTAATGAGCTCTGAGTAAGGTTCAGAGTAATTACTTCATGAAAACTCTGATTGGAGCAGTAAGGAAGCATCTCTAGAAACTCTGCTCCTGCTTTTCTTTCTGCTATTGTGTGGGCATTGTCTGAGTACTCATGGCTATGAATGTGTAGAAGGTGATACTAGGGTTCACTGAGCTTCTTTAGCACAAGGGCAGAAAAAGCACACATCACTCACCTCAAGGGAAGAAGCCATTAGTCAACCTGGATATGTGAGCTCATTACAGTGTCTGCAGTCAAATGCAGTCATTTCAGAACATTTATGTTTATCTGTAGATCAGTTTTTCAGCATTGATGCTAAAGGTGTGGCATATAAGCAATGATTAAATGGATCAGAGCTTTTTTTGCCTGGAAAAGATGACTGTCTGGGAAAAGAGGAGCTGATGAAGTTTAGTAAAATATGATTGTCACAGAGGTGAAGAGAGATTAGACTTGTTCCCAGTCTCTTCCAGTGAGATAAGTGGAAAAAATCAAATTAAACTAGAATATGCTGAGTACAGGCAAAGATCCTTCAGTAAAATGGCAGTTAAGTTATTGGACTCTTTGCATGTAGGTGTTCTGAATTTCTGGTACCTTCATGGGCTTCGAGGCAACTGGTGAGATCCACCCAAATAAAAATTCATTGTGAGTACTAAATGCCCCTGCTCTATACTTGTGCATTCATTACTGTCCCTGTTGGACATGTGGTATTGGCTTGCACAAAGCTTTGGTCAGGCCTGGAATGTTCTTAGCCCAGTGGTAATATTTGCTAGTGGTAAAGCTGGACACCGATGCTCAAACTCAAGTCCTCAAAGTGCCTTCTGTTAAAGCTCTATGAGGTTTTTGTGTGTAGCTTCTGCTGATGGTTGGCAGGAACAGTGCTTGCACACTGGACAGAGTGGAACGCAAAGAGGGGCTGGCCATGGCTGTTGCCAGTGTGCATTATGTTAGGTTCTTGTGCATCTCTTGTGCATGTTTTATCTCCAAATTTGTGCAGGTGCTTTAATCTTGGCTACTGCATAACTGAGCAGCTGGATCTGTAGTGCTTTGGAGGGGACTATTTTTATTGAAACATGTGAGCTGCTAATCTTGAATTATTTGAATGCCAGACGGTAGTGCCTGTCAATCTCTGGGGAGCCTTGCAAAGAGGAGGTATTCAAATGAAAACCACCAAAAGGATAGAGGCAGCAGGCTTCCTAGAAATGTGCAAGAGGAATGTTGGAGACTTCTATTCATCTGTTCTGCTAGTTAGGTTTTACACATGGCAGTAATGTCTGTCCTTGCAGCAGTAAGAGGTATGTAGCCATGCAGTTCACAGCAGCAATGATCTTGTCACCCTCCGTGTGGTGCGAAGAGCCTGCGAGGATAATGGGTGATCCCTCCAACCCGCAGTTTCAGTGGCTTTTTCTCCTGAAGGTACAGACACCACAGCTGGGAATGGGGTGGAGGGGGTGCTGAGGGGGAGCTAAGCAGTGCCAAAGTGGATTTTTTTGTTTTTGTCTTGGTCCCAGTCCCAAATACATTTATGTGGTAATTCTGCTGTTTGGATGTTTTAGCATAAAGTTGTCACTGTATTTCTAGTGCAATTTAAAAACTGAAATGAAAGTGTTAAGGATCTGGCCTTGCACAGTTGCCTTTAATACAATTCTGTGGCAGGTCTGATGGAATCAAGAGGAGCTAAATAAAATATTTCAGGGGTACAAGTTAGGCTTGGGCTTTTTCATCCCTTCTGTCTGTAGCGTTCTTGTAATTGGCCAAAAATTTCTAAATCTTCCCAGTCTGTTTTTAGTCATTAGTCTGTACTTACTTTCTTCTCTTCTGCGCTTCCTGCTGGCCTTCAGATCTGTCATGTAATTAATTGGTGAGGAAAAAAGAAGAGGGAAATAAATAAATTTGTCCACTGCATGTTGCAGAAGTTTGCTGGCAGTGCTATCTCAGGTAAAGAACAGAAGTGTAACACATAGCCTTTCTACCGTGAGATATGAGGCATCTGCTCCATGTTTCTTGCTTCAAGATAGGGTGTGCAGGTTTTGTCTGGAAAATAAGGTATATGGACAAGACTGGAAATATTGGCTACGGTTAGCACTGTGTAGGAGAGGAGACATTAGAGTTAAACAAGGAAATAGGGCAAGAATGTAGTAGACAATAGAAATTCTGACTCTGGAAATGCTGGCCTGAGTGGCTGGGAAGGAACTGTTTGGAGGCTAGGTGGAAAGCAGAGGCAGTGATCTGTCTGAAAGACTGGATTAACTAGCATGGCATTGAAAGGCAAAATTAATGCACTATCTGAAAGAAAATAAGGTGGGGCAAACCTTTTTTTCTTCTTCCTTGTTGTTTAGTCTCACCTAGAATCAGGCACTGGGGGTTCCTTGGAAGGCGCTTGAACCTTTCTTCCTGCCTCTATGTCCCAGCAAAGGATGCATCTGGTTAACATCCCAGTGTGGACCTTCCTGAAGCTTTGCTTTTCTGGGCTTGGGCATGTAATCATGGGCCAGAGCAGCTTGTTCAGCACTTCAGGGAGAACCAAGCTTAGAGAGGTGAGTTGTCCCATAGCAAGCCTTGACCTAAGGAAGAGAAGTCTCCTGATGTGTCCACCCTTCCCCTGCATTGCCATGGTGTGCGAGCTGCTGTGATGATAGATTTCCACCCCACAGCATGTGGCAGGAGTTTTGCAGCAGTTCAGGTCTGGTTAAATGCTATGACCAGTTTGTTGGGGTGATGGTTCCTTGCTCAGTCTCTCCATGACAAAGCTGGAGGCAGGAAATGCCCTTTAGTTTCACCCTGTCTATACTCCTGCTTTTGGCTAGCTTAATTAATCACAAATTCCCAGAATTATACAGGGTTATGTAGGACTGGATTTCAGCCCATCCCACAGAGGGTTGAAAGGAGTAGGAGGCTGCCCAAGCTAGCTAACAGAACAGTGGTTCCCATGGTGAATCCAGTAAATGCACCTCTCATGCTTGGTCTCTGCACACTGCAAAGGCTTGGATTGTATGGTCTTCTGCCCAAACCTCCCTTCTCACCTCACACCTGTTCCTGAAGCAGATAAGAGCTTGTTAGAGCTCTCCTGTTTCTCTTCCCAGTCTGTTTTCTTCTGTTCATTGGCTTATTCCAAAATTCAAGCTGTGTCTGCTTATTCCTTGTAAAATTCCCACATGCACATCTGAAGGGAAGTTTCTGTCATGCTTGCATCTTTAATTTAGAAGCCACATACTCCTCTCTGGGTATGTGCTCTGGGCCAAACTGGGCAGTGGAGTGGCTGATTTTATGTGTATCCCACACTCTGCATATGCCTGGGACCAGTTATGAATTTGCTGTTTGCAAACAAACAACATGTTAGACTGTGTCAGTCAGGCCGCAGAGGTAGGCCTGTGTGTGCCACCAAATAGTATATATAGAATCACAGAATGGGGGTGTGACTGATTCTGTGATTCTGATGAAGATGTTGAACAGCACCGGTCCCAGTACGGATCCCTGAGGGACACCACTTGTCATCCATCTCCATCTGGACATAGAGTCATTGACCACCACCCTCTGTATGCAACCATCCATCCAGTTCTTTATCCACCGAACAGTCTACCCATCAATTCCACATCTCTCCAACTTAGAGAGAAGGATGCTGGGGGGTACCGTGCCAAAGGCCTTGCAGAAGTCTGTAGCTCTCCCCTTGTCCACTGATGCAGTCACTCCATTGTANAGAAGCCCTTCTTGTTATTCTTAATGTCCCTTGCCAAGTGCAGCTCCAACCGCACCTTGGCCTTCCTGACCTCATCCCTACGTAACCGGGCAGCATCCCTATACTCTTCCCAGGACACGTGATCCTGCTTGAACTGCCTGTGCAGTTCCTTCTTGCCTTTTAGTTTCATCAGCAGGTCCCAACTCAGCCATGCTGATCTCTTCCCTTTCTTGCTTGATTTCTTACCCTTGGGGATCGAGAGCTCTTGTGCTCTATGGAAAGCGTCCTTGAAGATCTGATAGCTCTGTTCTGCCACCTGGTCCCTGAGGACCATGTCCCATGGGGTCCTATTGACCGGAGCCCATGGGGGTTTGCTCTCCTAAAATTCAGGGTCCTTACTAAGCTCCTCATCTGGCATGTATCCCTCAGGACTCCACCAATGCGTGGTCACTGCAGCCCAGGCTGCCTCCAATCTTGACATCCCCAGTGAGCTCACTCACATTGGAGACTATGAGGTCCAGTATGGCATCCCCTCAGGTAGGGCTGCCTATTTCCTGTGTTAGGAAGTTATCATCAAGGCACTCCAGGAACCTCCTGGATTGTCTACAGCTTGCTGTGTTACTTTTCCAGCAGATGTTGGGGTGGTTGAAATCCCCCAGCAGGACGAGAGCCTTTGAGCACAATGCCTCCTGTACCTGGAGGAAGAAGGCTTCATGAGTAGGTTCCCCTTGATCAGGTGGCCTGCAGTAGACACCAACCACAAGGCTCCCCTTGTTGCCTCAGTCTCCAGTTCCTACCCATAAGCTTTCGACTTCCTCGTCGCTGTTCTTGGAGTACATGAGCACTCCAACTCCCCTGGACGGGCTCACAAGCAAGAATGGGGCAGAACCTCTCAGGGCTGGAGGAACGGGGGTGCTCAAAGGATTTGGCACTGGCGGTATCTGCAGCCTTCTACTTCTTCAACTCACTGACTCGTTTTCGTAATAGTTTTTAGGCACTGGAAGTTTCAAGTGCCCAGCTAAGCATTTTGAGTAAAGAACTATTATATTCCCCAGCTTTTCCATGGTGGTTGCTGTCAAAATATGGGATTGCCCAATTTAGCTATCCTTTTGTTCTGACCCAGTACACCCACTCATATGCCAAGCTATGTGGGAAGGCAGGGAAGATCCTGTCACAGTAAAAGGTGCAGCACTGACCAAGCCCTGAGAAACAAAAGAAACCTGAAAATCATTGCTTCGTGCCTCTGGCCTAAAGATCTAACTTGTTAATTGCACCAGCGGAATTACTGGAAATTAAGTGCAATTTCAGAGTTTGATTAGCAGAGATTTTTTTGGTTTAAAGTTTCCTTCACAGAGCCCAAACCAGAAAACGCTCAATGATCTACTAAACTCAGGCTAAAAAATGTAACAAAGGGATGAAGTACCACGATTTGGGAATACTACTGCCTTGTACCGAAGTTACTCTAAATAGATTAGCTGAACTGTCCTGACACAAGATAGATCTGTTTTAAGGCAGAGTGCAGCCCCTTCCTCTGCCCTCTGCATGTTGCCAGGAGCCCAGGTGTGAAAGTCCTGTTGATACTTGGGGGCAAAAGAAGCAGTGAGGCCGAGCTGGATCCTGAGAAACATCCTGATTTCAAGGTTCTTCTAGATTTGTTCAAACCAAGTGATGAAAGAGCATAATGGTGCTGCAGTGGGGCTGAGAGACCCATGTCTATCCTCCGCATCACTGAGGGCAGGTGACCCATCCCACTCTTCAGAGGTGAGGCTGACCCACCCCATCCCTCATCTTGCAGGCACAGCTTACCCACCCACAGGAACTACAGAAATGCAGACTTCTCACAATCAGACAAGGAGGGGAAGAAACAAGCCTCCTGATCAAACATCCCTGCACTCATTTCCACCCTTACAGTAGCCTGGAAGTACAACACAGAAGTGGCTGCAGAAAAAGCTCAGGGGTCAACATCAAACCAGCAGGTTTTGACCTGCTTTAATACCAGCTCATCAACAGCCTGAAAAATCTTCCTTCCTTCACAATTTCACCTTCTCCTTTAATGTTTCTAGCTACAGATTTCTCGTTTGGGTTCTGCCTCTTCCCGAGTACCTAATTAGAAGAACAAACAGCCAAAAGGCAACTGCCGCAGCTCCACTGGGAAATAAGGCAACATGTGGCATGGGAGAAGGCAGGCGACCAGAAGCAAGACCTAGCATGACATGACGTCTTGATTTCACAGCCAGACTCAGACATTTCCTCAGGTTTGACTCCAGAAGAGCCATGTTGTTAGAAAGGAGGAGGTAAGGGGTGAGGGAACAGCTGTCAGAGAACTCCTAACAGGGAGACCTGAATGTATGCTCTGAACAAAGAGCTTTTGGGGTGAACCCTGACCACATCTCCCACATCTGTCTGTTGAAAAGCTACGGCGTCTCCTCTCTCTCTTCTTCCCCACAGACTACTTGAGTAAACAGCTGAATAGTCTCTCATGGCACAAGTGCCTCTCTTCTCCTCCTACGGTCCCGTAAGTGTTCCATGAATGAGCTTTCCACCATCCTTATAGTACTCTCTTGCTTTCCTACTCATTCTCTAGAGGTACTGGGATGTCAACACAGAATCACAGAATCAGTCACACCTCTGTTTCAATACCCAGAAGGGAGATTTTGGTAAGAGATCAGACCACCAAGACTACAGAACACAAGACTGTCAGCTCAAGGCTGTGCCAGGTAGCTAGTGGTAAGAGGCAGTGCAAGCATGCCAAGGATGCAGTAGCTTTCAGATACAGATGACAAAGAAGAAAGTGCCGGCACTGGCTTTTGAAGAGCAGCTGATATGAAAAAAGCAGGCAGCCAGAGAGATGCCCTCCCGCGTGAGCCAAAACACACTTAATGCAGCCCTACTGTGTGCTAGCTGAGCATCTCGCATGCAAAGGTTTCATAATTACATGGGATCCCAGCACCAGCTGCTATAGCTCCTTCCTTCTGGCTCATCAATACCTCGGCACTCTTAACAGGAGTCCAACCTCCTCATCTCTTGCTGACCTTCTCTGGACAAAATTTTCCCCTACAAGGACCTCAGGAGAGTGAATTCTGTGATTCTATGAGAAGCAGGAAATTAAATGTTGATGATGCAAGAAGAAAAATACAGCAGATATGACAAGTGGTGTCCTTCAGGGATCTGTACTGGGACTGGTGCTGTTCAACATCTTCCTCAATGATATAGACAGTGGGATCAAGTGCACCCTCAGCAAGTATGCCAATGACACCAAGCTGAGTGGTACGGTTGACAGGCCAGAGGGACGGGATGTCATCCAGAGGGACCTGGATGAGCTAGAGAGGTGGGCCCGAGCAAACCTCATGATGTTCAACCAGGCCAAGTGCAAGGCCCTGCACTTGGGTCAGGACAACCCACCCTCGTTATCAATACAGGCTGGGCGATGATGTGATAGCAGGTAGCCCTGCGGAAAAGACTTGGGGGTACTGGTGGATGAAAAGCTGGACTTGAGCCACCAACGTGTGCTTGCAGCCCAGAAGGTCAACTGCATCCTGGGCTGCATCAAAAGAAGCGTGGCCAGCAGACCCAGAGAGGTGATTATTCCCCCTCTACTCTGCTCTCGTGAGACTCCATCTGGAGTACTGCGTCCAGCTCTGGAGCACAAGAAGGACATGGACCTGTTTGAGTGTCTCCAGAGGAGGGCCACGAGGATGATCAAAGAGCTAGAGCACCTCTCCTATGAGGAGAGGCTGAGAGAGTTGGGGTTGTTCAGCCTGGAGAAGAGAAGGCTCTGGAGAGACGTTATAGCAGTACTGCAGATCTTATTCCAGTACCCGAAGGGGGCCTATAAGAAATCTGGGGAGGGGCTGTTTGCGAGGGCATGTAGCGATAGGACGAGGGGCAATGGTTTTAAACTAGAGCAGGGTAGGTTTAGATTAGACATGAGGAAGAAGGTCTTTACAATGAGGGTGGTGAGACACTGGAACAGGTTGCCCAGAGAGGTGCTGGAGGCCCCATCCCTGGAGACATTCAAGGCCAGACTTGATGAGGCTCTGAGCAACCTGATCTAGTTGAAGATGTCCCTGCTCACTGCAGGGGGGTTGGACTAGATGACCTCTAAAGGTCCCTTCCAACCCAACACATTCTATGTCAGGCTGGAATAAAGACAACAGTTGGCTTAGAGATATGTTACTACTGAAAAATTTTAACTTTTATCTAAAATAGATTATGGGTGCTTTAGATCTCAAGATCGAAGTATGAAAGATGAGTCCAGCTGTCTCAAACAACTTGCTGATGCTGAAGATGAGGAGGCCTGCTTCCTCTTCCACCTGCTCCTGACCATGTGTCTTCTTGGCTTGATGCTGACTTGATTTGGTTCAGCTTGCTAAAGTAGCAGAAAACTAATCTGGGTGGAAGTGAGTTAGGTTTTTCTGCTGGAGGTGTACACCAGAGCCGGGGTAGAAGAGTGTAGGGGAGGCATGGTGGAAGGCTGCTACTGTTGCACCAACAAGCTCTTGGGTAACCTAAGCTTAAGCTAAGCTCTCGTTTGCCTGCACCCCGAGCTGCTCTCCACTGGAGTCTGCCAGCTGTTTTCTCTGTGCCAACTTTCCAAATGTCATGTGTTGATAATGCCACTGGTATTGATACTGCTGCACATTGCATGTCGATCTTTCCAGAGGAAACAGCCTTGTCTCTGGGTCATTAACAGAGAAGTCGATTACAATTGATTTTTTTTTTTTTTTTTTTTTTTTTTTTTTTTTTTTTTTTTTCTCCAGTTCCATTACAGATGAGCAATTCAATATTGCATTCAGTATTCCCTGGAGCAGGTCAGCACCTTCCAGACCTCTTGCCTGCTCCCCAAACCACCCCCAAACATCCTGCCAACATCACAGCAGAGTTTGAGGAGTGCATCTGCACAGGCAGTCCCCTCTTCTTCATAGACTTGGACCCAGACAGAAAGCCATGCTGGAGACTTAAATTAGCTCTCCTCCATTTGTATTAGAAGGAAATTATTCTGATATTTAACATGAATGCAAGGCCCTTGTGCAGAAGTGACTGCTTTCAGTGTGCTGATGGATATTTGCTAATGAATGGAAGCAATCCCTTTAACAGTAGGTGGGGTGTTGGCATATAGAGACCTTGGCATCCTGGAAATATTGCCTGTACAGGCATGTAGTGGAAGAGGCTGCTAGTGTGCCAAGAAAGCAGATTTAATGAAAGGAGGTTTATTAAATTAAGTCAAGGCTCCATCTCAGATGCATAGTTTAGCAAAGGCTGAGGACTGCATACCTGAGGTGTGGCTGACTATAATTCAGGCTTTTTGTCTGTTGCCTGACATGTTTTTCTGGAATATGTATTTTAGTGGAATCTCAGCTTGTTTAGGGATGTTGAAGCACTATTTCTGCTTAGCGGAAGGTCTTTTGAGGGGGGAAAGCAGAGCAGTAACATTTCAGCTTCCTTGTCACACCTTTTCCACTGTGCTCTGAACTTTATGGCAGACAGAGCCTGAGGCTATAGAGCTCCCTGTATCATGGTGGCAAGATGGTCCTTCTGACTGTTTGAGCATCCTCTCTGCTTCTTGAGCTTGAAGCCTTGCTGAAAACGCATCTTGAGATAGCTACATGCCATGGCAGTGTTAAAGGAATGCATTTAGTCTTGGCCATGCAGCAAGTCCCTTTCCTGAGGGCTAGATTGCAACTGGCTCATGGGCTCTCTAATGTAGCAAATCTCCCAAGGAGAGGCAGGGAGGCTGTTAGCTGTGGGGGATACTTGAGTGGATCTTCAGGAGTTTTCCTAAGACTTCTCCCAGTTTCATATATGTGTTTCCTTTGTGTCTTTGTGTTTCTGGATACTTGTGAAGCAGGGAAGGCTTCAGGAATAAATTTTAGGCAGTCTTCTAGTTCGGGCAAGTTCAAGTCCATGTTGCCATTCGTTTAGCGTCTGCCACAGGGAATAATGGGATAAAGAGATGAATCTTGGATGTTACTTGTGGGTCAGCTCTCCTGTTTAAAAAGTAATAGGTTCGCATTTTTCTGCAAAGCACTGATTGGCATGAGCACAGTTATTTCGGAAAGGGAAGATGCTGGGGTGAAGTACTTGATGCCCCTCTATCAAACTAGAGACTGAGGGAGTAATGGTGGGGGGAATCCTTTCCCAGTTCTTCTGCTGTTCCTCTGAATGCCTATTCCTTCTCCACTGATGAAAGGAGATGATAAAACTTTCCTGATGTGTGCCTTATGTGCCCCATGTAGAAGAGAAGGCTCAGTGAATATCCTTTTCAGGTCATTAGGTTGGGAACAGAAATGGTCTTCCTGCCTTCCTGAAAGCTTCTCTTCTCCCCATCTGCCCTTGTGGGCTTTCTGTGTTTTCTGGGCTTTCAGTTTTGCCATGGCATCAATTGCCTAGCAGCCCTGCACCTTTCTGTTGAAAGACAAACCTCACTGTACTCACTCTTAATGGTGTCTTGTGGATGTCCAGCTTCCCTTAATGCCCTTGGTTTTGCCCCTTCCCTAGCTGTTCCTGCTTTGCCTCCCTTTTCTCTTTTGTGCAAGAGCTTCATCCTTATCTTCCTGTCATTTGAACCTGTAATTTCAACCAATTTTGACATTCTTCTCTTGACCTTCATGGCTCAGTTCTTCCTCCTTCCCTGTGAAGACATCTGTGATGTGATTTGTTCACTCTCTGCGCAGGTTGCTGAAACTCCTGTACAAGTCCCACTTATTGCTGTTCTTGTGATGGTTTTGGTTTTACCCTGAAGTTATGTATCTGCCATGTCTACTCAATTCAGTTTCTGGTTGACATTGTTGTGTTGCCTGGAAATATAATTAGGTATTGATCACAGTGCACTCAGCAATCGAATTAGTTATATATTAATTATATGTAACAGTATGTCATTCCAGTAATGTTTGTTACTTACCAGTTTAAGTGGCATTGTGTGTGTGTATTGAGAGGAAGGGTGTAGAAAGACTTTGGATTGGCATGCTGTATTTGCTTTCATTTTTGCCTTACAATACTAGCAAGCCCCTTGGGCAGCGGTGATCTGAGCACTGCTATTTTGCTGGTACTGTTGTTTCTTTCCTGTTCATTATTCTCCATTGGTCATAAATTTCCAGGAGAAGCCCTATGCCACCTCAGTGGTTACTGCTAAATCCTCTCATCTGTTGAAAGCCAGGCTGGAGTACTTCCAGTTAACATCTCATCTTGTGGGGGCTTCCTGGAAGCCAGTATCTCCCTTACCTAGAGTGAGTGTCTGCCAGTAGCTGACCTGATAGAGGGGCTGAGTAGCTGTTGCTGGAAGGTGCCTTCCTCTGCCAGGTCTCCACATCACAGACAGTGCAAATAAATGCAAATTGTCCTCTTTGCTCCCTAGTGGTCTCCATTGCTTTGACTTCTGCGCCTGCTTTAGACCTGCAGAGAGCCTACGGAGAGCTCTAAGGTGGCCCTGCTCTGGCAGGGGGTTGGACTAGATGATCTCCAGAGGTCCCTTCCAACCCTACCATTCTGTGATTCTGTGGTCCAAAAGGAAGCCCCGAGGGATGCCACTTGTTACTGATCTGGATTTGGACAGTGAGTACCCAGTATCAGCCAAACTAGAAAGTCTGAACAAACCTGCAAGAAGCATTTTTAAATACTCAAGTCAAATTGTCCTAAAATAGAGTGCATGGACTGTAAAGTTGAAGAGCATGGTACCTGTACATCCCGCTCTGTATGGAGTGGACAGAGCTGTGGCTTGATTTGTGTGACATGAAGGACATGGGAGGACATTTAGATTCAAAGGTTTGAACTAGACATAAATGAGCTGCTTCAGGAAAGGTGAGAGGGTCTATCATTAGAAATATCATTTATAAAATGGTTTGTTACATAATTTTCCCCTTTTGGAGAAATGCTGTTGGTGACTCAGATGATGTCAGAGTGAAGTTTGCCTACATAATGCTGTCTCTGTTTTTGTAGATGTTTTTCAGTTACATCCTGCACTCTTTGTAAAGCACAGAACTTTTAAATTATTTTTTCTTTACCCTAGTAGTGTAGATATAACAACCTCTCTCCATGTTTTAAGGCATCCGATATAGTGGTCCTGCAGGATGTCTGGTTACTGTAGAACAGTCTAAGGGCTATTTTTTCTTTACAGAGTGGTTCCTAATTTGCATTTTCTAATGACAAACTGCCTAGAAATCCATTTGTATCCCTGAATTGTTTGTGGTGAAGAGCCAAAGAAAATTGGGAAAAAAACCTTTGAAATAGGTTTTATTTTGCAGTGTTGTGGTTTTTTTTCACAATAAAGTAAAAAGCATTAAACCAACAGGATTTTGATGGAGATAGTTTTGTAATCTTTATTAACGTATCCCTGAATTCTGAAGTAGTTTGAATTTGGAATTCGCAGGCTTTCCCAGGATGGAGGAAGCAGTGGCCACCAATCATTGCTGTTTTAGCAGCAATCACAGCAAGGTATGGTGTGCTTCTGCAGTGAAAGGACAGCACTCAGAGGCCAGCTGAAGGGCAGTCTGCTTTACAGTAAACTCTACGGATTAACTGCAAACTGACATGGCCCAGGGATGCCATATTAGTCACTGCTACTTTGTGCCGTGTTTCCATGCAAAGCTTGTTTTGACAGCCTGGGTTTACTGTGCACTTCTCCAGGAAGAAGAGACAGAGCAGCACTTTTGGCCTGCGCGAGGATCTTAAGCTGCATGTTACTGGAGAAACAACATCTCTTTCTTCAAATTCATGTGTATCTGCATCAAAATTAGATGCAAAGGGAGGGTTGAAGAGGCAGCACTGTCTTCAGTTTTAGATAATATTTAGCTGTGCAACTGTTTTATTAGTGTGTCTTCCTTCCTCAACTCTTACTGCCAGGTAAAGCGTATGCTGCCTTCACTCAGCAGTTCCAGAAGGGCTGAATCCTGGGATTCCTCCTGCCTCTTTTCCTCCATCTCCATGTGAGGAAAGGTCCAGCTGCAGCTCTTCCTATTGGTTGCATCCCTGCCTTGTCTGTTGGCTAAGGCAGAAGTTCCTGCAGGGTGCTTGTTTCACCAAGTTGCATGGTGAATGTGGTCTGGTTGCCTGTCCTTCCCCATTTCAGTTGAAAGAAATAATTTCAGATGACGCTGGCTGTCTGCCATCTCTCCCATGTCTTGTTTTTCCCAGTGGAGGGAGGGAAAATGGCTTTAGATGCTAAACCTGGATCAAGGGAATGCTTCTAACAGCAAATCCATTAAAAGTATTATCTGGAGAAATGGTGGAGAGAAGGTGAGGCTCTGTACATAGTATGTTGAAATGTCTGCTGTAATACCTGAGGAATAGAAAACGATTCCACAACTCGTTCTAGGTATTGTCCCGCGCATCCTTCCATGTGCAGCTGGTCTGCTGCCAGTGCTGCAGTGGCACCTGACAGTGGCATATTTGCCTGTCTGCCTCAGAAGTCTCGCCCTCTGTCTCTCTGCTTTTTGCATTTCTACTGATTATCTTTAAATACTTATTTTTTTTCCCTCTCTTCCCTACTGTTGTCTGCCTTTTCTCCTTCTCCCAGCACTCCATCAGGCTACTCCTTTGGCATTAAGGGAAATGCAGCATAAAATGAGGGTCTCTGCTGTGTATTTTGAGGAAAAATACCTGTACTTGGTGAACATAGGAGGGTGTTCATAAGTATGAATAAACATTGGTTATGTCTAAATCTCTCTTGTGCACGACTTGCAGGAGCTACAAAATTGTCTGAGGTGTAGGGCAACTTCAAACGTATAAAACTGCTAAACAGTAAAATCAGTATTTTGGATAGAACAGAAGTCTTTTGTGTGCAGCCCCATTAAAGGAGCTCT
The DNA here is from genome assembly GCA_013400135.1 of Rhinoptilus africanus. Classification (NCBI taxonomy): domain Eukaryota; kingdom Metazoa; phylum Chordata; class Aves; order Charadriiformes; family Glareolidae; genus Rhinoptilus; species Rhinoptilus africanus. The sequence continues at coordinate 136,271 of VXBO01008865.1, read as the reverse complement.
TCAGAAACTAAGAACTGAAGTGGAGAATTTCAGGTGGGAAGAAATCTGCTTGTTGTCAAATCCAGGGAAGAAGATTGAAGACTGGTTTGCAGGGTCACCACTAAATCCATGCACTGAGAAAATAATAACAAGTAGAGCAGAGCTGGCTCCTCTAAGGAGCTCAAAGAGCACATATGAGTGATAGGTAAGAATATACTTGTAAAAGAAATGCCAGGTATCAAAACAAATGCAAGAGGGGTTATAAGAACCAGTGGCTGGAAATGGAAAACTTCCCCAGAGAATGCCCATTTAATTGTCTTCTAGGTAGTTCAAAGACAAGGAAATTAAGGTAAATTAATGTTTTCTTGCATTTGCATAAAGTAAAAGCACCAGGTAAAATCAAACATTGTAACGCTTTCAGATCTAGGTCTTTCACTATGTACTACTGAAGAAAGGTATTGATTTTTCAAACTTTTCAAAGGACAATGTAGTCAAAGATAATCTTATCAGCAGGGATGGAAAGGATATTTTAGGGAAAATCTCTTTAAAATACAAGCCTCCAAGGCATTGTCAAAAAGCATAGGGATGTGTCAATATTCTCCCTTAGCCCCAAGGAGAGAATTTACCCATTGGTAAACATGAATTATGTTTGGTCTCAGAATAAATCTCATTCTAGATATTTGTTGCTGTTTAAGCTTTTATAGAAACTGTATTCTGTTCTTTCCACTGCTCCCTATCAAAACTGCAATATCCTAACAAATATTTCATGTGCATTTATCTTATTTTTGTTTTTATCTTATTTTGTTTTTATCCTCTGCGGAAGGGGTCTTGCTGACTGTCCAGATTGTGCTGTGCTATGGACTCCCTGGAGTCTACTTCAGTGGTCCATCTTGGTGACATCAAAAGTTTTGTGCGAACCTTAAAAAATATTTGCTGCAGGAGGTAAAGACAACTCAGAAATACACCTCAGCATGCCCCTGGTATATTGTTTTCGGGTTGCGATGGCAAACCTATGAGTCATTGCCTTACAGATGCCTGCTTGAAGGAACTCTGTTGCCAAGGTGACTTTTCAAATGCTGTTTTTGTAAGGGCAGGTCTTTTCTGACAAGGGAAACACATCTGTGCGCTTTCCTCGCTGCAAGTAAACTGAGGATTGGCTCAGAAGGTAATGATCTGTCCACATCATGCTGGCCAGCCAGGAAGGGGGATTGTGTCCTGTTGGGGCAGCTAGTAAGCTCCTGCTTTTTATACTTCTGGTACTCTTGCCTTATGGAAAACAAACTGGGAAGCAAAACCCTGCTGCCCTGCATGATCAGTGTCTGCTGAGGCTGGAGTTAAGGGCTGATCTGCACTAAGCTCCTATGCTCTGCTGGTGGCACTGATCTTTTTTTAAATCAGCAGCAGGGAAGAGTAGGGATGAAGAATCTTCTGCAGTGCTTTCCTGTGCCATGCCAGACAAATCTTTTGTTTTTAGGGCAAGTATCTTTCCCAAAGGATAGCTCCCCTATAGGGGTGTTGAAAGTAGGTGCACCTATGAAAGCTATCTGAATTTTTTGTTTTGGATGTTGCACATAACCACAAAATTGTTAAGGTTGGAAGGAATCTCTCAAGATTATCTGTTTCAGCCCCTGCTTAAGCACAGTCAGATACAGCAGCTTGTCCAGGTCTGTGTCTAGTCAGGTTTTGAATATCTCCATGGAGATTCTTTGGGCAACATGTTCCAGTCTTTGACTACTGTTACAGTTAAAAACCCAAAAATTATCCCAAACCCAAGTGTTTCAATTCATGGCCATTGCCTCTTGTCCTGTTATTAGGCACCACTGGGTATAGTCTGGTATTCTCTCTCATCCTTCCTTTTCAAGTTTTCAACAACTTGACATTTCTTCCAATGCAACAGAAAAATAAAATTGTGTTCCCTTCAGCAAGTAAGCCAGCACTTGCTCTCTGCAGAGATGGTTTCCAAAAGAAATCCCTAGAGATCTGAGAGTTCAGGCCCTCAGCTCTCACTAGCATGCAGTCTCAAATGCCATGCTTAAAGGCAAACAAACCCAAAATGAAATAGCCACATCACTTTCCAGATTGTGGGTTGGGGGCACTTTCCTTGTGCAAGCATGACTAACACATGTAGTCTTACCTTCAACATGAAAAGACTACAGAGATGAGGAGGTCAGGCATAGGAAGAAGTAGGGAAGAATGCCCTGAGTGTTATAACACATGTAACCTCATTTATGAGGCTGCTTCCAGTCCTAGCTTACACCGTGGCTGAACCAGGCTATGAATGCATGTGTTTCTCTGGAGTGCTTTGTATCCCAGGCTTCTGTGCTACTTCCCAGAAGTACTGTGAGCGCTGGATGAAAGGAAGAGGAGGAAGAGTGGCTTGCTAGGCTTTCATGGACAAGGGAAGGAATTGGCAGTGGACAGAGACACTGCAAATCCTGTTGGACCAGGTCTCATTCCCAGCAGGAGGAGGGAAGCAGGTATAGTGGGTGTAGTCCTAAAGGAGATTACATGCTGCTTACTTGCAAAACTTTTGCTAGGACTGGGTGCTGCAACTTCATGAAGTCTGACTGCTTTGGGAAGTGAGAGCTGCCCATGCTCCTAGGGGAGCCTTACTCTGGAGAATCAGGTCTTGAAGGCTTCACATAGCACTGTTGTCCCTTATATCTGAATTACAACAGAGGAAGCTACTTTACCTGTATGGTAATACTTAATACCAATATACAAGCTCACCAGCTTTCTAACCTGAGAGCTGGCAGAGATGCACTTGCTTATGTTTCTGAAGGAATACTTTGAGCAGATCAGACTTGTTTTCCATAGGTGAAGGAGGGAAATGCATGATGGCATTGCAGGTCCAGGCTCCCCTGGCGCTGCCTGAAGCAGCATTTGGCCTCAGTTCCACTGTCTTGCACTTCTTGGAGACTTGACTCTTAGGCTTCTACACGGACAATGAAAGCAAAGAAAGCCTGGTTGGTTCTCCTCTCTGAGGTGGCTAGGGTGATGAAGCCACCCTCGGAAGACAGCTGGTGGGGTCTCTTTGCTAGCAGCAGCAAGGCAGGACGTTGGAGATAGGTTTCTTGGCTGGTTGTGGAAAAAACAAGGCTCTGCTGCAGACCTACAGCTCATTGGATCAGCTTGATTGCAAGAAGGCTTTGCCATTCATTCTGCCTCACATGCAAGACAGCAAATTCTCATCTTCTGTGGCTGTTCCCTATGTAATTTGCTGTGATCAGAGATGGGTGTGCAGGAAGGACAAGATGGCTTGTCATGAAACCTGGAAGAGATCTCATGAACTGAGCTGTTGGCAGTGTCTCAAACATGCACTGAAATACTAGCCCCTTGATTCTGTTCTCTTTGGACTCAGTGATCTTTTGTAAGGCTAGAAGCTGCAGCAGCATTTGTTGAGAGCTGCTGGGCATAAAATTCACTGTCATCACAGGTATTTAAACCGTTTATGGGGCTGCACAGAAAGCAAATACATGCCAGAGAAAGCAAAGAAAAAGTCAGCTTTTCTGGACATGCCATTCCTTGACAAAGAAGAATATCTTATTTGCACTGTGGAACTTCAGGATACTTTTGGAGAACTTCTTGCTTTTTTGTTGGAAGAAATGTACACGCACTTGTTGCATGTACATGCGTGTACATGCAACAATTCATGGACATGAAGAGGGGCATGGAGGGATTGAAGTGTCTTTTCTTGAAAGCAAACTCATTCTCCCAAACCTGTTTCTTGAATGAAATCACACCAGGTCTTGCAAAGTCTCTGACATGGCATGTGTTTTCAAAGTACTACAGCTCAGGGAGTACAGAACTGGGGACACTTTTTCTAGAGAATCACGTGGAGTTCCTTCATGGGTGCAGCAACATCCTCGGTAGTTGCACTTTTTGCCAAATGGTGTTTTTCTCTGACCAGGGAAGCATTTAAAAAAGAGAAGAACTGTCTCATTCACTGCTTCCATGCTCAGCGAGAAGGAATAACAGTGACAGCGTACTTCCAAATCTGCTGCACACAGAGATTGGTTTGGCTGCTGCTGCTGTGTAAGCAGCAGGAAAAAAGGATGCTGAGTGGTAGCATCTATGTTATTCAGGCAAAATTGTGCATCTGCAGTGTAATAAGGACAAATTAGTCTAATGTAGAAATGATTAAAAAAAAAGGGTTCCTTCTGCTGGAAGAGTTTCAAGAGCTCTAGTAGATGTCAAATGGTTTCTGTTCATCCCCTTGGGTTTGCTTAAAGCCAAGCTTTCTGTAAGATGAGTTCAATACATTCACTTTGCTGGCTGTAGGCAAGTCCTCCTCTTCCTGTAGGTGACAGAAAATGCTTCTACAGCTGCTTCGGCTCCTATGGGTCCTGGGTGCATCTCATAATTCTCTCCTGGTCAGGAAGGGGAGAAGCAGCATGGGCTGTCTGGTATCAGACAGTGGCACTGCCTGTCTCGTATCCTATATTTCATTCTCCTTCCTTAGTCTCATTGCCTACCCAGTGAATGAGCAGAAAATGCTGATAGTAAATACATGGTTTCTTTCAGATTTTTAGGAGAAACTTTCCAAAACTAGCAAGATGTATGTGATAAAAAGCTTTTCAGTGCCCTGGACTAGGGATGGGTCTGACCTAATTTGCTGCCCTCCAGGGTGTTCGCATCAGGATGGAGGTAATACAGGAAAGGCACTAATGGAAATTCATGAACAAAATAAAGCAGAGGCCACGTGGTTGTCCTGCTGTCCCCCAGTGCTACTTTTGTGTATGTTTCTCCCCTAAGAAGGCTGCATGCTACAGAATATGTGGTGGGGTATTTCTCCCGCTGACCTCACCATGTTTGTACCCTGTATGTGTTTTACAGGAAGGATAACTCCTGAAATAAGCTGACCTTTTTCCAGGAGCAAAAGATAACTTGTCCCAGGGAAGAGTCTGCGACCTGGAAGATTATGTGAGCTCCTTGTGGCAGCCATGGCTTCTCCATTTGGAGGCTCATGGTGGTTGCTGGTATCTCTCTGTGCCGTGAACTTGCAATGACCTGGCACCTGGCTCAAACAGGCATTTTGTAGTCCTTGTAGCATGCTTGGTTCAGAAATCTAGGTTCCCTGAGACATGGTACCTCTTTACTGCTTGGTTATGAAAATAACCTTTCAGCTGCAAATGTGGCTTTAAGGACAGTGACACACTGGGCCAACTTGAGCATCCTCTGTGTGCCTGTCTGAGACTGACCCTTAGAATATCAACTTCTATGTTGGGGATGGATGAGAGAGTGCAGGTGGGAAGACCGAAGACTTCTGAAGAGTGAAAAATGCCTCAGGCAGAAGAGGAGGAGGTACTTTTACCTTGTGGCAGGAGCTGAGTATGTCTGCGGCACTTCAGTTACCATTTGGGAGGATAGACTTTGTCTCAAGAGTTGCCTTTCGCAGAGTACTGTGCAGATTGTGACTTCTTGGTCACCTCCTGAGGGGAACTGCTTCTGCTTCAGATGGCATATCACTTGTGCATTTATGCGGCTAACTAGAGATGAGTCTCGGCTCTTCTGCAGAGGGAGGTTTTGTGCCCTTGCTGTAGCTGGTCAGAGCCCGAGGATATTTACCAGGCCTGACAGAGGCATGATCTTGGCACGAGGACATGAGTTGCACAGTTCCTCTGGGTCTCAGATGGGAAGCCAGGCTTGGAAGTAGGCTCTGCTTTAAATAACTGGGGGATCTGGAAGGGCTGAGAATGCGGATCACACTTTAAACAGGATGCCTGCCTCATCGGCGGCAGAAGCATGCATGCTGGTGTAATGATTAAGTGTAAAAAAAAAAACCATAGCTTGTTTTGGAATGTGAAATGCAAATGCTGTATCCATAGTGAAACCTGCCCTGTCGCAGCAGGGGCTGTCATCTTCTCTTCCAACACTGGTTCCTAAGCCTTCTTAGGGTGGCAGGACTTGAACCAGTTAAAATGCAAACACTGCCCTGACATGGTGTCTGTGCACCACATACAGGCTACCAAGCTGTCTCTGGGGACTCCTCTAAGAGTAATGGGGCAGAGAGCCTAGATATCAGCCCCTTGCTTCTGTTCTTGCCACCTCCGAGCCTCGATCCCACTAGTGACCCAGGCTCCCCAGACACTGCTGCATCAGTACTTTCTGGAGGATGAGTGGAGCTGGAGGTTGCTCGGTTGGGAGCTGAGCTATTGGGTGAGATGAGCCCAGTGAGCTGCAGGGCTGGCTCCCGTGGAGCACTGTCTCTGCTGGAGGACATCTTGGCTGACTTTCTGCCTGGCTCATGTTGTCCCTTAACCTTCTTCCTAGAGGAAAAAGAATACCTTCAGTAGTTCTGCACTGGTATGTATCAGGTCACACCACTGCTGCATTTGCCCCAGGAGACTGGTTTACCATTTCCTAGGCCCTTTCAGTGTAAAAGGGTATTAGACAGTTTACAAGTGACACTGTAGAATTAAAAAATAAATAAATAACTCCCCAAACCCACCCAGACCCACACCCAGTCTTCTGCTTTTGGATGTATTCTTTGAATTTCTTTAGTGAACTCATTCCACAGCTGTAGCAACATGCTCGTTTTTGCTGCTGTTATACAGCTGAGGCTAAAATTAACACATCTGTTGTTGTTTAACTTAGATTTATACCGTACCCTGTTTTGCCAAAATATTATGTTTCGAGCAGCAAAAGCTTACTGTTATGTATCAGTGGAGTTCTGGGAATAATACTTAATACTACAGGCTATTTCTTAATAGCTCAAACCAAAGGGGCAACTTAGTGCTTCACTACAGCTTTGCATGGGGGCGAGGAGGGGGGGGCAGATGTCCAGTGCTGAAGAACCTTTGTGTGGCATTGCACAGGCACAGGTTTGTTCAGTATTTCTGCTCATATTTGATATTTCTGCTCATGGCCAAGTCCTTGAAGTAATGTGGTTTCCTGGAACCGTGAAGCCTATGTTTTCACCCTCTCGGTTGTGGAGTCAGACTTAAATAGTGGGATCTTGGGGCTCAGGGAAGTCTGTAGTATTATGGCTTTAACCCAGTCCAGCTTTTTTCTGAATGCCTAGAAAGTATAAAATGGGGACTTTTAAGACAGTATATATATATATATGTTTAGTCTAAGGGAGTCCTTTATGAAAAGCAGTCATATATAGATATATGGGGGTGTTTTGTTAGTCTAAGGAGTCCTTTTCCAAAAAACTCAACCTTTTTGAAATGAAGGAAGCTATAATCAATAAAAACCTGCTTGTCTGCCATGAAAACAGGATCCTGAGAATTGCCATTAATAGTATCAAATGCTTGGTGTAGGAGGCAAAAAGCTATTGGTTTTTTTTAGTCTGTTTATATATGAGATGTTTTGTACTGTGCAGATCGGAGGGAAGAAAAAACATATCCTTGCTAAAAGAAATAATTGTCAAGTTTACAATATGTAAATTACTCTCAGCTAGTGTAAGAGGCTTTTGCTTACCTTTCTTCTGTGCACAAGATTTCAAAGGCAAGCGTTGTTAAATTACATGTGGAATGGGCCAGAGGTGGGGACCTAAACCCTTCTGATTTCACAGAAAAATAAACTGGAGCTGCGGTCTGGCTTTGATCTCAGAGGTAAATAAAAGCTAAATAAAAATCAAAGAGTACCTTGAGGACAGTCTGTGCTATCTTTTACCTCTGCGGTTCTCCAGTGGTTTCCAGTGGCTTTGGCACTCATCATCGCAACTGGAATTTGTCAAATACAACTTGGCACCTTCAGCAGCAAAACAGCCTCCTGAGGGGCGGGGAGGCATCTGTAAAATGGAGGTGTCAGGAAGCAGGTGGTGAGAAAGGGCAGAAACTGTCCGGTTCGCCAGCTGCTGACTGTGGGAGGATGAAGGATCCGCTGCTCTCCGTGCACCCCTCTGGTGATCTGTGTCTGCCAGCCTGGGTGCTGGCCACTGTGCCCAGCCTCCAGTGAGGTTGGACTCCTGCCAAGAAAACAGCTTTTGTGTTTCCTTAAATATTCTACTGCTGTTTGTGGGAAAAAAAAAAACAAACCAAAAAACTGAATTATTACTAGAATTGGCCAGCTGGCTGAAATTTTTTTGATTTTCATAAATAACTCCCACCGGGTGCTGTTTTCCCAATGAAGTAAAGAGTGTGTTTTCAGACAAGGGGGCAAATCTCCCCAGCACTGCCACTGCTGAAATCTCTGGGCAGCCAGAAAGGCAGGGTGGAGGTGTCTTGTGTAGGCAACCCTGCAGAGATCATCCGGGTATGCTTTTGCCTCTCAGGGTTCATCCTTTTTTTCCCTGAAACCACAGAAACATGGGGTGATTTGGGGTAGGGGTGGCTGGGAGTTAGTTATTGGAACATGTAATTACTTGTCTTAGCATTCACTTTGGTACCACAACAAATGGATTGAGTAAAATTGCCTTTAATATGATTAGATATTTGTCTCTGTTATTGCCTGGCCCTGCATGCTGGTGAGACTGTCCTGCTGGGCTGTCCTGCTGGATGGGGCCTAGCAGGGTGCCCATGCATTGGTGCTTTATGCAGGAGACGAAAAAATGGATAGCAGCATCAGTCACATACCACATACCATCAGTTGCAAACCCTTCAAGACATCCATGAGCTTTGTAAATAAGTGATAGCTTCTAGGCATGGTTTTATTTCTTGCTTCTTGGGTGCATTGACTGCAGTAACATATTTTTCTGGGACATGAGACAGTAAAAGCTACAGCTTCGTTCTCCATGTCCTCTAGAAACTCAAAACATGTCGGGGTTGTTGGCTTTATGGAAAAGTTCCCCCTGCTCCATCAGGCTTGTTCTCATCTTAAGGGATTGAAATTACTGAATTATGATCCTACTTTTGTTTAAATCATCCTCAAAGATTTGCAGCTTCAGAGAGGTTGTCCTCAGTAAGTTGTTCTTAAGAGTTGCACTGAATTCCTTTTGCGGAGAAAACCGGTATTTTTTCTTTTCTGGGCTTAAGAATAACCTAAGGTGAGAGGAGTGGTCTTTGGGGAGCTTGTTCCTCCACTGGCATTCCTGTAGCAGGATTCCCACCACATTTCAGGAGAAAAGTTGACTAAAGTAAATTTTGTTTTAAACACCAGAGATAAAATTTTATAGTGTCTGCAACAGATCTGCAGTAAAGATATTTGTGACATTATTTTACTTAGTATTGGATATAAGTGATCAACAGATGGTTTCCAAAACTGAATTTGGTGTTTAGTAGGTACTAGCCATTTTTACAAGCTGTTAGTAACAACTGCTCCTTAGGGCTGCCTTTGCTGTGCTTCCCCTGCCTGCCATGGGCAGGTGCATGCTGATGGCCATGTCAGGTTGCCATTCCTCCTCCTACCCTCACGCATGTCTGCAGCCTGTGTTTTCCTCCTTCTTAGCTTTATCAGCCTGCATATTTTCAGATTAAAACTTGCTTTTTGCTCTCAGTTCTGGAACCTGTAGGTGCTCCCATCACTTGTGGCTAGTCTTCAGAAGAAAATGCCATCTCTCATACCAGATTCATGCATGAGTGCAGGACACAGGGCAAGGGTCTCTGAAAAGACTTTTCTCAAAGAGCTACCTGGCCTGAGAAAACAGGGCCTACGGTGCTAAGGATCTAATCTACTTGCCCATTTCTTATTTCTCAACTAACAATGAGTTGGGTTTGATTTGTTTGGCTAAAAGTTGAGGTGTGGTGTAGCCCCTGGCCTGCCCGACCTGCCAGCAAGTTCAAAGGCATCAAGGATTGATCAAAATATTACAGACTCCGCTATCTTTGGGAAGTGCCCATCACTGAATCTGTGTGCAGGAGCCAGGCTCCATCTCATGTCTCTCTTCTCCTCTAGGTTTAGAAGAAAAACCCGTTCTTTCCAAAAAAGAAAAAATGAAGCTGCGGAAAGAAAGATGGCTCCAGAGTAAGTACTCCTCCAAAGCACGGTGGTACTGTGGGCATCACAGACTGTGGCTCTGTTGGATCTTTCTGTACATGGGATGTGCGTGGGAGTGTTGGGCAGTGCCAGGGGAGGCTGAATGCTTCTCAGAAATCTTCACATCTGCTCCACAGCACATGGGGCAAAAGTCCCGGGTATTCTTTCTCAGTGATTAGTACCAAGATTGAATCATTGCCACAAACCTACTTTTGATCTTCCTTCACAAGTAATGTGATTGACAACATAAAATCTTTATTTATCCAGATATAACACTGTGCCCATGTAGGTTTAGCATGTTTCTCTCTTTTAAAGCATCTGGTACAGATATGGCTAGCTGTATATAGACCTCCTCCTCCCTGAGGAGCTGTAGGGACAGTAGGACAGCCTGGAGCTGAGCTCTAAGCAGCCACCAGCTAATCCCAAGGCTCTGTGCTCAAGGCCTGCAGTGTTTCCTCCTGCCCTTCAGCAAGGGAGGTCTCTGGACGCTGCTGGTTGTGTTACTCCTCTTTGCCATGTGCCACATGTTAGTGAACCCACTTAACAGAAAATCTGGCCTTTCTCAAGGCTGTGAAATATGAGCTACACAAAACCAGTACATGTCAGAAATGCTTCTGTTTCCTGTGAGAAGCGTCTGTATTTTTTCTTCAAGTATCTCAGCACGGTAAGAGACAATGCTGTAGCAGAGGGATTCCTCTTGCCACCTGGAGCTGTTCTTGGGACAGTCTTTTCACTTAACACCTTCCTGCCCAACAGAGTTGCTGAGAGACTGTGTTTAGGTCTTTCTGCCCCACCATACGCCCTCTACTCCTGAGCTCTGAGTGCAAGTCCATCAACCTGTGATTTCACCAATCACAGTGAAGGTGTCTCTGGCTCCTCTTACATAAAAAGATGATAATTTAACACTGTGTCTCTGAAGGAAACCTTCTCCCTGTCACCACCAAACAAATTCCACGTGTCTGACATCTGGAACCCTTGGTGTCCCTGTTGGCTACAAAGCATAGATGGCTGTGCCAGTCCTAATGCCTGCCCTGCTGGCTGTGATTTTGTGTTCCTAAAGGCCTCTCCTTGTCTGATACTTTGTGGGAACAGAGGATGGGACTGCTGGAGCACAGCTGAGCTTTCCCTCCCCTGATACCATGACTGGTACCAGGTGTTGTGGAGGAAGGCATGTCCTCAGCAGCCCTTTCTGACAGAATCCACAGAAAAGGGGTACATGGGACTCATGTCTTCTGCAAGAAACAGAGTGCATGCTCCTGCAGTTAGGTGACAGCCCTGCTCCCACAGTCAAGGTCAGCCACTTTAGAAAAGCCTCGGAGCAATATCCCTACACTCTTAATCCTGCCCTCCTGCACATACGCCTTTGTAGCATAAGTATTTTTCAAGATCATGTATGTTATTTTGGCCCTGCCGTGGCCTCTTTCCTCCTCTCTTGGCTCTGAAGTTACTAAACTGAGAGAATACAAATGAAATGCAGAGGCTTTGCTTTGGGGAAAACACCAAGATAGAAAACTTAAAGCCAAATTATCTCTGTCTTAGAAGATACTAGCTCTTAGAAGTGCTTTACAGATACAGAAGTACCCAAATTACTGGCTATCTTGACTCCCCTACTAAACTTTTGGCCAGTTGGCAAATACCAGTGTCCCCTAGCAAATGCTTTGCTAAGGTTAGCAAGTACCTGTGAATTTCTGTAAGAAAAATCAGTAAGTGTTAGTACTAGGTGCGCAGCTCGTTGTTGAGAAAAATGGAATAGCTGGAAAGACCCTATATAAACATCAGTAAAGAAACTGATATTATTTTTAGCTGATAGAGTGAAATGAACAGCTATTTCCAGAGATGGTGATTTTTAAATGAAACTTGGCATTCTAACATTGTGACCTTTAAGAGCTGCAGTCACTGAAACACATTGATTTTTAGTTGGTGCAGATAACTCTGCCAATTCTTTGTGGGTTTTGCAGTCTTTGCCTGCTCCCCTCACCCCCAAAAGAGAACCCAACTTGGATTGATGAAGTTCTTATCATTACATCTCTGTTTTCCTGTCTTCAGAAGAGTTTGTTGTTTCTTCTTGTCCCAGGGCTGCTTTTGTGACACTGGATGCCAAGACCCTGGGAAATAACATTCAGTCCAGTAGTGCAAATGCAAAACTTGGAGATTTCTTCCATACCAATAAATCATCTCATGAGATACTAGTGAGGGAAAAAAATTATGCAATGCTTCAAACATTAGAAGTATGCACTTTTAAAAATACATATATCGCATGGCTCCTCAGACGAACAAGACTTCATAGGAAAAGAATTTGGGATGTTTGCGCAGAATTAGGTGTCTGAAAATTTTGAGAACATACTATTTATGAAAGCACTGAAGTAGTCAGCTTCATAAAGCCAGACCAAAAAAAGAAGTGATGCAGAACAGAAAGCTGTTTTTTTGGCAGGGATTGCTGTGAGAAGAAGCATTTACAATCCAGATTTGTCACGAACATCCATGTACAGCAAAATTGCATTTCATGAAAAACTGTTGCTCTTCAACTCAGCTGAGTTGAGGAGCAAACAAAGATACTAAAGGAACAGTGGCTAGACAGTGAATTTGAGTTCTGCTTTCTTGAATGTGGTCAGCAGGATTAGGCACAGAATTGTAGGTGGCATCTTGCCTGCTGTCTGTAAACAGGACAGGCTGCTTTCATGCTCCCACCAAAAATACTTTTGCTAATTTAGTCCTGCTTCTGTGGCCATGCTGCATTGGAAGCTGTTGTACTCCTTGTGTCACCATCTTGGCCTCATGGCTGCTGGCACTGTGCTCTGTCATGTCCAGACAAGGAGTTTCTAGCTCAGCTCTGAGGCTTGTCCTTGCAATACACTCATTGTCCAAGGCAATAAGCAGAAGCTGGCTCTTCCACTGTGGCCTGTGTAGGGTGGATGTCAAGGCATGCAGGTGTCATGCAGATGTCAAGGCATTTCCAGGCCTGGTGATCATCTGGCAGAAGGAAAAGGAGCTCATGGATCCTGCTGAGCTCTACCTGTTTCTGGTGGCATTGTTGAGGGACTTCTGGGACAGACTGGGCCACCTTGGAGCTCAGCTGGAGGCTTGTAGCAGTGATAGCCTTTTGTGTGCTGTCCTGGAGGAGAACATGTTCTGATGGGGCTTGCCCAGGAGGCTGCTGGCTCTGTAAGGCTTGGGCAGCTGCAGGACCTCTTTCTGCACCAGGGAGCTTCGAGGACTGAGGCAGAAGCATGTAGCTTTCAGTGCCCACCTCCCATGGCCTAGAAGGGAGACTGCCATAACATTTGTAGAGCCTTATGTGCCCACAGTGTTTCTCAGAGCTGCTGCAGGGAGACTTGTAGACATGGTCTCAAGGAAAAGCCAGCTGCTTCTGTCTGTACCGCTGTGCTTTTCTAAGGGCCCAGTTTATCCAACATCTGACTGCTTGAGCTCCACCATAAGTCATGAAGGTGAGACCTTGACTTCCTCAAAACTAAGTAAACAACTGAAATTAAGTCTATCTTTTGTGCCTGTGCTAGGAGACCATTTTTTTGTCCAAACAGCAAAGCAGAGATGGGACTGTGACTGTTCAATACCACATGTGGAGATGACTGTATTTAGTTTGTCCTTTCCCCTCTTGTTTCTCTGTCCTAATTCCATTTAAGGTCGGCATGGTTTTTTTCCACCCCGGGACTCCTGTGTCATGTTGCTGTGAGCAAGGAATAGTGCAAGGGATAGAAACAGTTCAGACGAAATCAGTCGAAGGATTTCACTTCCCATTGCAAATGTCAGTAGAGATGTATATAGTTACAAGCAAACGCAGCAAGGGAGTGAACTACCCAGCTGCATTATTTTCAGTCTTTCTCTGGTTTAAATCATTTCTGGTCTGTTGTTTCTGTAGGTGGTGTAGCAGCCTGTGAATTTCTTAGCTCAAGGGTTATCTCTTGCAAACACTTCCCCTTCCTCCCGTAATGCCTGTTTCTGATTCAGAAATAGAAAGTGTGAAGCTAGCCAAGCAGAAGCAAAAAGCTGAAGCAAAGCGGAAAGCAACACCTGTGGTGGGAGACATGCAGCCATTGATGGAAGCCCTACCTGAGCTCTCCAACCTGACCACAGGTGGCAGGGGCAGGAAGCTACCCAAGAGGTATGTGTGATTTAGGGACGGGCTATGTTTTTCCCTTTTTCCTGCAGGATGAAGTGCCCTTCAGCTTAGCTTGTAGCTACAGGCAAGCAAGCTTGGTGCCAGTGGTGCAGATAACAGCACCTCATTCTCAGCTCCATTTTGCCCCTTTCTGTGCTTCACTTGCCACAAGAAAAAAGCTTAGATGTGTCTTCTGCTAACAGGGCAACTACTGCTTAGATGAGGCTTGTCGTGAGACAGGCTGGGTGCAACCAGATATCCTGGGAGTTGCAGGAGTGGTACACAAGTGTCCAGAGTGTAATGCTGCTGAGCTCTGAGAATCTGGACTTGAGGTGTTGCAGTCTGCCATTCTGTCCTTCCAGACCTCTAGGCTTTCTCCTGAGGCAGTTCAAACCCTTTGGGCAGAGCTTTACACTCCAGCAAGACTCTTGGTTCACCTCATTGGCTTGCAATGTGACTTTGGAGAAGAACAGAAAGATGGTGTTTCCATTCTCTTTATTGTACTGAAAGAGAAGGACTATTTCTGATCCTCTGACACCCGTGTCAACTATCCCAGTCAGCCACAGGGCAGGTTCTGGTTGCTCTTATGTTTTCTCCTTTTTAATGCAGTGCACTGCCTGACTATCCAGTCAGTGTTGCAGCTGCTTCTGCATCCCCCAATACAGAATAAAAGTGCTCTGCATGCTGCACAAACACTTGTCCCTCTTCTCCAGTTGCTCAGTTGGGGTTGGAACTAGAAACTTGTTTTGACCATAATAAAAAAGCATTTGGATTAGAGGACAGCCAAGAAGGCGTTTGTCTGGCAAAGCACCCCCTGCTTTGGTTGCAGATCAAGGCTGGAGATATCATCAACCCTCTTGTGACATGTACACCCCATAAATAAACTCTGACCCAGGTGGGATACCCACCTACAGAGAAGGGCTGAGTTCACACCCTGCGCTTCTGGAAAGCCACACCTCAGACAAACAGCAGCTATAAACCTTGCATCTAAGCATGGGAAAATATTTCCTTCCTTAACTTGTCTTCTAATTATTTGAATAACATTTTTCTTTACTTTTTTTTTTTCCTGCAGCCATTCAGTCACTCCGCCCTCTCTTTCAGTAGGAATGAACAGCAAAAGTACACACAGAGTTTCAAGTCTTGCAAAGCAGTGAGTGTTGGTTGGATGGAGTTCTGGGCCAGGGCTTAGCCTGAGCCTGAATAGGAGGCTTTGACCTCTTTCTGTGATGGTGTGCCACAACCACATGTGGCATCTGACTCCGTGTTGTGTTCAGGAGTCATTACCCCTCATCATTTTTTCCCAGCCCTTGGTAGCTGAGCCCCTACTGTCCAAAAGAGTGGCTTGCAGAAAATACATATAGGGGAGGTAGGACAGGTTCCTTCCTTTAGGGATTGCTTTCCTAGGTGGCTGCATAATCTAGTACAAATAGATGGTGTTGTTGCAGCCTGCAATTCTGGACAAGGTCAAAAGGTAGAGTAGAACTGGAAAAGATTCAGAGGCAGCTGACATGGATGATGGTGGAGGATCTGGCACAGCTTCTGTGCAAGGGGTGACTAAGTGAGCTGGGAAGTCCTCAGCCTGGACAGGAGATAGAGGCAAAGAGGCTTGGGAATGTAATAGTCTATAAAATCAAGTATGATGTGGTTAAGAAGGAGTTAATCTTCTTTCCCACTATGAGAAATAAAGGACATCAAACATACTGAACATGTAGCCAGTTCAGCACAAGCAGGACACTCACTGCTCCGCACAGCTCCTTGCTGCAGGATGTCGCGGCTGAGGAAGCCTGTGGGTTCAGGTGAGACCTGACAAATCCAATGAGGAGAGCTCCATGGAGTATTAGCATGTATATAAACTGCAGCTGGCATATGGTCTCTGAGCTGCAAATACTGGAGAGAATGTGGCTTGGTCTTATCTGTATCATATAAAACCAGGGTAAGCCAGGTCTTATCCTGGCTGCTGACTGCTTCAAGGCACAATACTGGCCAAAATGGTCCTTTCAGCTGACTCATGGTAATCACTCTTCTCTTCTGTAGTACACTTCACAGCAGAGGATATGTGGCACACATGGAAGCGTTCAGTGTTCTTGCATGATTCTCCAGCCTGACATCCTCAGAGAAGCGCTGTCACCAAACCCAGCTCTCTCTCCAAACCCAGGTCTCCTATGAGAGCCTGTCAGCCCTTCTCTCCTTTTGTAAGCCTGAGGTAGTACTGGGGCTTTGTTTTCACTTTGGCTGCAAGGCTCTGGTGTCTAGAAAGCCCAGTGGGGCTGTAGCACAGCAGGGTAGAGAAGCCCATCACTTGCTGAGAATTTCAGGATTGGCCAGCACCATCTGCTGTCAGCACAACAGAGGTGGGAGCTTGGCATTGACTGATGTCACACAGATTGCCCGGGACATGCCAGCCAAAAAGCAGTCCCCCTTGGTACTGGCATGGAGGACCTACAGTGCTCTTCTTCCCCTTGTTGACTTGTATTGCATAAGGATGTGTGTGCATATGTGTTTTAAATAATTGGAGGAGGCTTTTATAGGATTTGATTCATTAAATAAATGAAGGGTAATACTCTGGTGATTTGTCAGCATTATTAATAAAAGATTAGATTCTCCAGGAATTTGATCTCCTGCTGGGTAAGAGAGCATTACAGTGAGGTTTTTATTCTGTTTTATAATGAATGAAGGCAATGAAGTCTAATGAAACAGGGCTACTAACACGGTCCAAGTGAGCAGGCAGCAGCCTTTCAAACCTGCCAGACCAGTGGGGCAGAACTGTTGAGTGGCACTGAAAAGCCTTTGGAAGCACCAAGCCCTTAAAATAGTGGGGTGACTGAAAGCAAAAGTGGGCTTGCACAGCCCAAAGCAGCCCCACACCCTCATGGTGTGCTGCAGAGGAAGCTGTCCCAAGAGGCACCAGCCTCTGGGGCACGTGGCCTGGGAGGTACATCATCACCCTCTGCAGAACTACTCATCTTTGAAGGAACTCTCATGGTGGCTTAATGGCACACCTGGCAAGCCCCTGCTCTGGTGACTGTGGGTTGCTATCCAACTTGAGAAGGGATTTCTCTGTGCTTCTGAGAGCGATCCAGGCAAACTGGCACAAGAAATTGTTCCTGTGCGTAGCAGTTAATGAACATAAAGAGAGCAGAGATGCTTCCTGCTCTTTCTGTGTCTTGCAGTACCAGTGGATGCAGCAGTGTGATGGGAGCTGCTTGAACTCCTGTAACTGTTTGTCTGGTCTTCCTGATTCCTGTTCCTTGTGAGCTCTCAGGCCTGTTGTGTGATGCCAGCAGTGCTGGGGTGACCTCGAGAGGGACTGAAGGGTACAGGAGCAGCAGCGCACAGTCATTGATCTGCCTGGCTGCCATTTCCTGCACAGTCTCTGTGCTGTAGAGGCTGGATGACATACATCCACGCTGTTTGTGTTTGTCTGGGTTGGCAGGAAGCTTTGACACTGGGGCACCCTGTGCTAGGCTGAGGGTAAATCAGATGTGATTAGGGTGGTGACAGCAGCCCTCAGCAGCTTGGGTCCGCTGGGATCCCCCTTGAGGAAAAATAAAATGGGCCAGAATGGGGAGAGGGAGAGATGAGGAAAAGGAGCAGGAGCTGATTGAGTGGAGAGGGATGATGAAAGTGAGTGTGATGAAGGAACACGGGGGAAGAGAGGAGAAGGAAAGGAAGAATGGAGAAAAAAACGCAGAATAAAAGGATGGAGGGTAGCGGATCAGAGAAGGAAATAGGTCACTGTAACACTGACAACAAGACAACAGACCCTGCTATCTTGAAGAGAAGGTGAGAGACTAGCATGTTTCCTAACCTTGAGAAAGCTGAAGGGTTCTGTGGCAGATCAGGTGGGGGAAGCCCTGGCCCCCAGCACCCACCAGTAAGGGAAGACGCCTCCTCAAGTCCTCACCCAACAGAGGGGTGGGAGGCAGACCATCTTCTCCCCTTGGGCTGTGGGCTGGGGCTCAGCCCCAGGGCGAATCAGAGGGGAGCTGCTCTGAGGAGGCAAATCCTCTTCTACACTTGCTTCTCCTGTTTACCTCTGTATTTGTGCAATACTGAAGAATGGAAGTTTCTTCTAATTTCTTTAATGTCCAGTTCTACCAGCAATTCCCCTTGTGCACTTCAAATCCCAAAAGCAGTTGCTTTCCTTCCTGCGTATCTCTTGCTTGGGCTTAGTACTTGGCTTTTTTGTAAATCTCTGCTGCTGCTTGGGACTGGGCACCATGTGCTTCCAGCATCCTGTGCAGGATGGGATTACACCTCTTGGTTTCCTTGGACTTTTCCCAGGAATAAGAAATGGGTGCAGATCTACGCTTGCCACTGTGCCTCAGCTGTACATAGTGCACACACCTGCATTTCCATGAGTCCGTCTTCTTGCAACTTCATGGGTCCTCAGAACCTATGTTTGGTGGCAAAAGGTGAAGCTCTGTTACTGTGCTTTCTCTTTAGCTAATCTGTTTGCAGCTGATTTAAACTGCAGCTGCAAAAACTGCCTTTGGCAAGGATGTATGTTCACAGGGAGAAGGCATATTGCCATTCTTTATCTTAAAATATAAATGACACCTTATACCCCAGTGGTTCCACCACAGGACTGAAAGTAGTGCTAGCAGTTTCCTCTTCTTCTGACTAACCATAGCACTGTCTATAACCAATATCTGCCAATGCTGGAGCTCGGCAGTGTTAGCAATGAACATGAGATGGGCAGAGGTGATCTGTGCCTGGTGGTGAGGGGAAGTTCAATGGGATCTTTTCTCTAAGCAACAGTATCGGTTTGACCTGGAGGCTAGTGATAAGCAGAAAGTGATCTGGGCATGGACAGGTCATGACCAGTTCTAGAATTAAGTGATTCAATTTTTCTTTAGTGCATTTACCTCTTGCACATTCAGTCCTGACTCCTGAACTGCTGTCAAAATGTGGTGAAATGAGTTTGCATCTCCATTAGTGACTGGCTATGGGAATAATTGCCTTTCAGGACAATTTCCATACAGGACAATTACCTATGCTTTCTGGGAAGGCAGATGCAGAATCCCTGGACTCTTTCCACCACCACAGCAATTGCTAAATTACTGCTCCTCTATAACACTCACTCACTTCTTTTGTTTCTTCTCTCCACAGCCATGTAAAAGCAAAGGCAGAACCAGCAAACTTCTGTCTGATGAAACAAGCTCAGAAATGCTGTCTCTTGTAAGTACACAGATATCAGAGTGTCCAGTCCCTGCTGAGCATTAAAGAATGGTTGAGACTGGAAGGGATCTGGAGAGATCAATTAGGTCAATTAGATATACACAAGTCCATGGGTCCCAATGGGATGCACCCAAGAGTACTGAGGGAGCTGGCGGAAGTCATTGCTGGGCCTCTCTCCATCATCTTTGAAAGGTTCTGGAGAACAGGAGAGGTGCCTGAGGACTGGAGGAAAGCCAGGAGGAAAGATTGGGGTGACCCAGTCTTCAAAAAGGGCAAGAAGGAGGACTCGGTTGATTGAAGTCTGCTTCTGCTTCTGTCTCATATAACAGCTCAGTGAAGACAGCGCAGGAGCCTGCACTCTTTAAGAATTTTTTTTTCTTTAAGAAAAGCTTGCTCCTTTAAGAATTCACTTTCCCCGTCTCATTGAAAATTAAATGTTGCCATAGGCCTCCTGTGTATGGTCTGTGGGGTTTCAAGACAAGCCCACGCTAATTGTCATCTTGTTCCTCCTGGCCACGGTTGTCATTTCTGGCTGTACCAAGTATGTCTCTATTGAGTCCCTCTGTGCGGCACGGATTATGTGGTTCTCAACCAGGTGATTCGTCCCCTGTGTTGGCTTGCTGAGTTGGAGCTACAACATCCAGCTATCCAGCTGTGGCTCATTCTCTTATGACACCAGGCCCACGTAGCTCTAACTGATACCCTTCAGGAAAGCCTCCTGTGGTTATGTAGGTAGGGAGCTCCTGTAACTCTGCATGGCATCAGGAGCTACAGCTACTCTGTTGGAACAGAGTTGTAGATACAGCCACTGTTGGAACAATGTTGGGATGCTAACTCACATGCTGCACATCCCTTATGATGTCCATTGGTATCTGCCAAACCTTTTCCTGTAAAATTAAGCAGTTAAATGCTTTTGAATAATTCCTGGACTTAGTTCAGGGTCTGGCAACTCTTTATTCATCTGTATAATCTGTTGGATATTTTATACTGCCACTAGGCATCAAGAACTTAATTTCCCCTCTGCAGAGCTTACCTGAGGCTAGGCACTGTGATCTGGCAGCTTTTGCTTTCTGTCATCCCTGTTTCTAGGATTTCTGTCAGTTTTGAGCCATTTAACTTCAAAATGAGACTGAGGAGAACCAGATCCCAGCACACTGTGAATACCCTTTTCTGTCTGAAACTGGCCAGTGTTGGTGCTGGGATGCCTTTCTTGCTCAGTTCTGCCTTTCTTGCTCAGTTCTGCCTTTCTGGATGAGTCCTTCCTTGTTTCATTGCAGAAGGCCAAGGGTCATGGCCTTGAGTGCCACCAGTAAGTGTCTCATTGTGCTGGAACTCATGGGTGAGGAACACTGCCTGAGGAGGAACTTGTATACAGATCTAAATCTGAATAGGCAACTCCACAACAATCTTCTGTATCAGCAAGACAGTGATCCCCTATGTGCCCCCCTGTTCTCTGCACAAGACTGGACAGATGCACTGAGTAGTAGCATGTGTCCTATTAGAGTGGTCAGGGAAGTCTGTGCTTCTCAGGAGGGGAAAGGCTTTGGAGGAAAGTCTCTGAGGTTTGTTTTCCATGATGTTTGTTAGTACTGGAGGTTCCCTAAGCCTCACCCCATTGTCCCAACTGCCACAACCCAAGCTTCAGGTTTGGCTTCTCTCTCTGTTCCTCACGGAAGGGCTCAACTAGGGAGGGACATGGCTGCATGCAGCAAGCTGAAGAGCACTCTGCTGATCCACAGCAACTACTGAAAACATGGAGATATGTGTCTGGCTGGGCTGTATAGAGTCTGGCAGTCTGTCTGAGCGAGATGGGGAGGCCACAATGGATGTGACACCTGTGAAAACTTACGGTTTTTTTACACTCCTTCTCTGTTCTTCCCTGCTTGCTTGCTTTTTAAGACAAGACCATTTCCACAGCAACCAGCTGTGACCAAGCATGCAAAGGTAATTCTGTCGTGCTGTTCCCATGGTATTTAATTAATCTACATAGGATTACCAACCCTCTAGGTTGAGCAGTAAAGAGGGTCAGTAGATGAGCTCTCAAAAGCAGAATCTGCTTTTGGGCTAGCGCTCTCTGAAGTCGTTTTCATTCTTAGTGATTTACCGGATACCCACAGTCTGTTATTCTAGATTTACTAGGGAAAAGCTCTAAAAAAACTATTTCCGAGTGATGCTGGACACTAATGTGATTGTTTCTATCGCTGTGGCATGAGATCAAGTCTCTGTCTGCCATGAAGCTGGCAGCAATTTTAGCTTTTCCCCTGAGTAAATTAGGTTTATTTCTTGCACTGTTTCTTTCTGAGCTTTACACCCAGGTTCATTCTGTCTGTGCAGAAACCCACTGCTTTGTAAGTTCTCATCTTTCCTGATCAGTTCTTTTTGCAAGAGGCACTTAGCACTTGTGTGTTATTTTTCTTTTCTCAGAGAGGAGGAAGTAGCTCGGTTTCATGAGGTCATCACCAGTCCCAGTTATAAAGCCAACCCCCTCATGACCATCAGTGAGCATCTCTCCAAGAGGCTGAGGCAAGAGGAAGAAGATAAACCCCTCTAGGGTGTCAGCTGGGACCAAACGTGCACACTGGAGCTGGTGCGAGGGCTCCAGGTTGCAAAGGAGCACATCACTAACATGACTTCGCAGCCACTTCAGTCCTTGGAAGCAGTTCAGCAGATTAGTAAATCCAACAGTCCTGTTCTCTGTCTGCAGAAATAATGCAGTTCTCTCATGACAGTGGCAGCTGCTCCTTGGCAAGCAGCCTGCAGAGAGCAGGGTGTGCAGACATTAAGCTCCCTGCGAAGTGCCTTGACACCTTTTCTCTTCTTGTGAGAAGGCACAATTTCTAAAATTGTTCCAGTGGCAATGTATCTTTTTTCTGTCATTTCCCTCCCCTTTCTGACAGCTCTGAAAAGAGATTCCCTATTGCTCTGTTGAGTTGGTTCAAGGCCCCAAGACCAGGAGCCCAGAAGGCTATTGTAGATCTGTGTAAGGACTGATGCTGCTGTTCAGAGACATTGTTTCATGTGAGAAACGTAGCTTTGGAATAAACACACTTTAACACAGTACTAAGTTTTTCTGTTTCTTGTTTGGTAAATACTAATTGAAATATGAGCTTATTCCCATCACTGGAATAATTACTTATAAGACTGGGCTTTTTCCACGTGTACAGTGAGCCACCAGACTGCTGATGGAGTGTGCAACAGAAGCCATGTTAAATCATTGCAGATCACATCTAACTCATAGACTTGCCTTCCTCCTACCCTGGAAGTATGTGCTTTCTGTGGGTGATGCTGATCTCTTTTGGCCTGTGTTGTGTTCCCTGCTTGGCCTGCCCTGTAGGAAGAATACCAAAACATGTCCTGGCTGCAGGGTGTGAATTTCACCTGGTCATTTATATATTGAGTTTTAGGAACCACTGCAGCAGGGGGAGGCCTTTCCTTCTACCAAACACGAATTTTCACAAAACTCCACTGAATTTTTGTGTGGACAACTGAAGGCAGGGATGTTGCCTGTTTGAGATTATCCCAATTTGACACCTCAAAATGACAGTGCTGAGTTTTGAACTGTACAAAAAGTTTTCTGATGCTTCTTAACCTTAGATAAGCAGCCTGTCTATGTCAGGTCAACACTGAGGAGCATGTGAAACCTTTAACAAAGAACCTCACTCTCATGCCCAGACAGAACATGGAAACTGCAGCTGACTAGCCTGCAGTTTAGGCAGTTAGTGCCTAAAACCAGCTGCAATGGGAATGGCAAGCACCTTGATCATACCTGTCTCGTGTCACGAATAATGCTGCTTTTTTTCTCCCTCTAGGCTGGTACTGTTGAACAAAGGCAAGTTTTCTTAGGTCTCTTAGCCCTGGCAGTGCAGGTGCTGTCGCTGATGATGCTTGTTGTTAGAGGAATGTTACCATGCCACTCCTCCTCCCCCAAGGCCTGGCAGGAGAGTCCTGCTGGCAGAGGCCACAGAGAGATGCTGGCTGTGTCCCATCCTTCACCCTGTTGCTCTCTGGCTGGCAGAGGGCTGGCAGGGCTCTCCTCTGCCCTGATGTCTCCTATGTCAATGCTGGCAGGTGAATGCTGCTGTACTGTTCATCGGCGTGCTGTAATGCCCTATTGGACCCAGGCTCTGGAAGGCAGAGGGCTGTAGTGGGGTTAAACAACTCAAAATATCTCCCCAACTCCTGGTTGATTCCTGCTTGCTCTCTTACCAGTAGCTAACTCTGTTTCTTTTAGGTCATGTTGGATTTTGAGCTCTGAATGCCAGTCCCAGCTGCAGCCATGCTTCGCCTGCTCATGTTATGCAGGCTGGGCACCGCATTGGAGAGCTGGGCCTTGGATGGGGCTGTGCACTAACAACACCTCCTGCCCATGGCCTGCAGCTGCTCTTGCTGCTTGTGGCTCCCAACAGCCCAAGATGTGACATAAGACTTGGACCAAAGCTAAAGTTTTTGGGGTGGTTTTCTCCATAAGCCTACTGTTTACCCCTTTACTCTGTCTCATAGCTAGCTGCCTCCTGAGAAAGGTGCCATCTTTGTGCTTAAATGGAGGGAAGGCAAGAGATGAAGAAGGTGAAGACATCCAAGTAGAAAGGAGGATGAAAGTTGTTCCTCTTGTTAGTGAACAGGGCACTCAGGGGAATGGAGAAGTGTATCTAGAGGGCAGGAGGGACAAAAGGGAGCTTGCATGGCATGTTGGCAGTCTTCTGTTGCTTGTCTTCTGTACTTTGCAGGAGCTTTGCAGCTTTCTTTGTCTTGTGGGTTTTAGATGACACATGAGGAGAGCCCTGGCCTCTTTGTATGGCTGGGTCATGCAGTAGCCAAGCTGTGCTCTTGTGCTTCCCTTCGCAGCAGCAGTGATGCATTGCATTATATCATCACAAAGAGGTATGACAGATGAAAAGAAACCACAGCCCAGTTTATAAAATGCCATCCTGGGTTGAATGCTACAGGTGGGATGATATCCCTCCCTTCGTAGATGCATGCAGTACATCATGACTGTGCTTTGCAGAGATCCAGCAGTAGTGGTGATTTCATCTGACAAGAACCGTTTTCCTGGGCACCATCTACTTTGCACAGAGTGAGACGGTCCTTTAAAGCCTCTGGACAGTTAGTTGGATTGTCCCAAGCACCTCTGTTCCAGACCAGTTTCTTCTTAGTAACTTCTCCCTAGGATGAAAAAAAAAATCTGAAAGGCTATCAATTCTTGTCTTCCCAGACTACTTAGCTTTCTTTTCACAGGTGGTTCCAAGTAACTTAGAGTTGAAGCAATGCTTGAATGGCCTGAATTGCAATGTTAGGGAAAATCCTCAGCTGGCAGAAGGGCTAGTTACAGGTAGGTACTAGGGTAGATAATTGCTGTGGGCCGTGTGCCAAGAGACAGCTGCCTTGTATCTCTAAAAGAGTAAAGCCTGACAGGAGTGCATCCTTTTCTCATCCTGTGCAATTTTTTTTGAAGAGACCCTGCAGTGTGGAGCTGGAGTGGAAAAGGGATTTCTGTGTCCGTGGTTGTGGCCAGACTTGGTCACTGGAAATCTGAACACCAACAGTGCAGTCATCCAGCACTTCTCCCATGCTCAGCCTGGTTGCTGGGTCCCATTCTTTCCCTTCAAACCACTGGGAGACAACAGAGCCGAAGCCTCATTACCTGTGAAGCAACTGACCAGGTGGAGGTGTCGAGCCAGGTAACCCCACTCAGTACTGCCTGGTAGCTGTACGTGCTGGTGGCCCTCCATCTCACTGCTTAGCATCACTGCAGAACGTTCACACCTTTTCTTTACCTCAGATGGGCCAACACCATCACTTGGCTGTGTGTCTAGCTCTTAGCCTGCTGTTTGAAAATGTTAGTCTCTTGGGTATTTAGCAGCAGTTAGACATGTGACTGTTTGAAACTACAGTTCGCAGCCTGCTGTTGCAGGTCTCTCCTGCCCCCACCATCCTAGCAGTTGAGCAAAGGACTTAAAATCTGCCAGGAAACAGGCATCTGAGACACAGAGTTGCCTTCGCACTTGGCATGTTTTCAGGATGATAAAAGCTTTTATTCCAATTTTTTTTTTTTTTTTTTTTTTAGATAGCAGGGTGGGAAAAAATAGCTTCCAGGCTGTAAGAAGCAGTTGTGCTGGAGGGGAGGGAGGGGGCCTGACCCGGCAGCTCTAGACTTAGCAAGAAGTGAGTAAGCAGTGAATGCACTGCAAACTCAGGACTGGAAAAATTTGGGGCTACTTTTCACAGCTGTTTTCTTTCTTGTTGGTAATTTTGCCCTTGAAGGCTGTTCACAGAATCATATCTGAAGGCAGAAGCCTGGGTATCCTGTCCATCTGGTGGTACGAGTGGATATTTTCTGCTACACACAAAGCACCCAAAGTGGTAGGTGGAAGGGGGTTCTCCACCAGCAGCTCATGGGTAGCATCTTTAGTTGGCACATTGCAAAGGGATATTTTTTTATAGCAGCTCTTGCAACTCACATGTTTCACCCCAGTACCGGCAATGGCTTTGTTTCTGCTAGAGCAGGGGTTGCATCAGGCCAGCAGCATGTCTCAGTAAAATGTGGTGAACGCCACAGACCTGGCGCCAACCCTTCATCTAACCCAACGAAGTCTCTAGTGCGAGTACATAGGCTTCCTCTTCCTTCCTTCTGCTTTCTGGCTTGTCTGCCCTGGAAAGTTTTCCTTACAGACCTTGTGCAAGTGAGTCCCCCCATCCCCTTTGTGTATGGAAAATATAACTTATGCCTGACAGAGTACTTTTGCTTATGCTCTGGTTGAAGTAAGAGCTGCACTGGCCCCATGGCTTTCTTTTTTTCCTAGAGCTAAGCATATGTGATGGCTTTTGCCAGCATAACCCCTGCCAGCTCCAGCACTAACGGACATGCCTGTGCTGCAGATACCAGCAGGGTTGAGCTGGCTGCCTCTATACCTGCCAGGGAAAGGTTGTGATGGCTGGGGCAGGCAGGTGGGCCCAGTGGAGCTCCCAGGTTTGAGGGAGTTTTGTTCCTGAGTTTTGTACCAGTCTGAGTGCAAAACTGGCCCCCAGCTGGTAGCCACTTGCTATGCCAGCAAGTTGTCCGGTGGCCCATGACTGGGAACCCACTCCTGGAAGTGCATCGCCTCCTGGGTGGACTTGAACCTTCCTGGTAACTACATTCTATATTGGACTGCAAACCCTGTTAATCCACACTGCTTTAGTTGAACTGTCTTTGTCAGTAAATGCCCTGGGATGGTGCGTTGGGCTGGCATAGAGAAATCAGGGCCAGTATCACCATTGCAGGGTACTGGCGGGAGAGCATTTGTAGCTACTGGTAGTACCTTTTCTTGGATGACAGGAGGGTGGCTGTTGGCACCACCTCCTTCATACCAAAACCAATTTGCAGAGGAGAGGAATGGGAGTATGACAGATTAATTTGCTTTCTCCTGAGTCTTGCTGAGTCAGCAAAGTGATCTTAGGACTCTGGTAGGGGTACTCTGGCTGGTTTGCACTTAGATCCCTAAAACCGACAGTCATCCTTTGGGACATCTTGTGCTGACTGCTGGCTGGGAGCAGAGGCACTACCATGGGCTCCTTGATATGACTGCCAGGTTCTCCTTTCCACCACCTGGCATCAGTTTCTAGGTCATGCCCTGGTCTGGTGCATGTCCAGTCCTCAGCTGTGCTCTCATGCAGTACTTGGTGTGCGAGCGGCAGTTAGTGAGGAGCAGTGGGAATGTCAGGAGTGTTGTGTCTCTGCTGCAGGATGGTTGTTCTTTGCTCCCTGGCTAGGGCATACCTGGGGCTGGCTACCTTCCTGTGCATGTCTTCACCACAGCCACTGGTCAGTCTGTCCCCAGGAGCACATCAAGCCTTGAACCTCTGTAGAGTCATCTGTCAGTGTGTCTCTAGGTTTGCTATCTGGGGATGAGGACGTGTCTCCCAGCTCACAAAGAAGATCTGAACTCCTCACCTTACTAACCTTTTGCATTATCGGGACGGGCTGTGAGCATGAGCAGCTGCACCAAGAGCTCTGTGCTGCAGCCTGGGTCCTGGTCTCCTTCTTGTGACCTGGACCACCCATCCCACTCTGCCATGTTCAGGTCAGCTTCCCAGGGAGCACAGTGGCTCATGGAAACAAAGATCCTGAGGCACAAGAAAGACAGATTTTTCCTTTGAATAGCAAGTAGCACTGAACTTCCTTCCTCCATCCTTGCCTCTGCATTCTCTTCGCAGGGAAGCTCGGCAGGGAGATGCCTGTGGAGCTCAGTTTGTGGACCAGGCAACAGGCTCCCTCCAGCCATGAAGATGGTCCTCGACAGTCCCATTGCAGGGAGCATGGCTGGCCTAGCACTCAGGGAGCTCCAAAGGGTTCAAGCTACAGTGACTCTTGCTCCTTCTAGCCCAGAAGAGACAGGGACAGAACTGAATATGTATGGCAAAGCAAAGACCCAGCACTTGCAACCTTCTGCCACTCCTTCCTCTTGCACACTCCAGCAAGTGCAGCGAGCACTTTTCCTATGTGGGGTTATTTCTTCCCACAGATGCCTTCTTCCCCGTATGATCCTTGCATTTCCCACACTTTACCAAGCTGCTTGCACACTTGTACCTGTTTCTTTTCGCCATTATCTACAGCATGGGTACATTTGAAACTAAGTCAAGATGGTTTCCTGTGGATGTAGCGGAAGCAGCTGGAGGAGACATGAGGAAAAAAAAACCATGCAAATTTGAGCCAGTTGGTGGTTTTGGAAGCAGATGAGATTGGCACCAGCAACTCCTCCTTTCATCTGTGTGTTGCACTAGAGAGGGGTGAGGTAAATCACCTGATTAAGCTTTTGACACTGAGCACAAAGACATGTATCCCTGCCCTGAAGCATGGATTTCACCATAGCCTTTTTTGTGTCAACCTTTGTTGCTTTCACTGTCCTTGGTGGCCTACCTGCCTTGATGTGTCATTGCCTTGTTGTGTCCTGGCCTTTTTCAGATCACTCAGGGAGGTGCAGGATGGGTCAGACCTTAGGGGCTCCACCCATGCCCTCCCTTGAGAGGTGCAGTCCTGCTCCTGCTCTTCTTCACTTCCTGACCTTTAACCAGTTACTCATCTCAGGAGGTCTCTACCTCCCATAGCAGCTCAGTTTCTTTAACAGCTTCTGGGCATTCTTTAAGTACTTAAGAGCAGTGCCACATGCCATTTGGAAATCCATGTAAAGCCTGGTTAATGGATCACCCTTATCTCCATACTTAAAAGTTTTCTTGCAAGGGAAAATCATGCCCTGCAATGCTAACTCTTCCACAACGTGATGTAATTATCTGGGTGTCTGCTGATTCTGCTCTGAACTGTGGCTTACTTCAGTCTGAGGCATCAAACTTGGCTTTGTGTTTTCATTTTGATGAGAATTTAATCCTGTTCGGCCATTTTCTCTGCAAAAGGCAACGTTGTCTCCCAGGAGCTATGGAAGCAGCACCGAGTCCAGGTGGCACCTGGGGACCTGGCCTGGCACATTGGCAGCTAGGCCATAGGGCAGAGGCAGGTGCCTGACATGCAAATCCCAACTTCTCTGGTTTCTTGAAGCTGCTGATGTCTTGAAGTTGCTGCTTCCCTGCCTTGCACCCTGTGCTGAAGAGAGGGCATGTGAACAGTGCTGGGCAGGCCACAAATTCTGTCATGTATTGGTTGTCAGAGGTGGGCTTCTCACTCAAAGTGTGTGAAAAAGCATTGCCTCCATCCACAAAGAAAAAAAAAACATTGAAATAGGTTACAGTTCCTAAGCACAAATTTATGTAACAAAGTTAGACTTGTGGTAAAAAAACTAAATATCTGAGGGTGATGAGATAGGATGCGAGAAAAATGCATTATATGCTAAAGGAAGTGTTTCCAAAACCATGCAAATATAAATAGTTGTCTTCAGTTCCCCGAGGCCAGTACATTCCTGGCACCTAAGCAGCCAGAGTGACAGCGCGCAGCTCTGTGGTTTCTCCTCACCCAGTCCAGATGCCTTACTGAGTGCAGGAGCTCCAGCAATCATAACTGGGATTAGCTTCAAGAGCAACATTGCTGATGGAGCTCTACTGGCTGAACAAGGGTGAGGATTTTTGCAGTGGCTTTTTTCCTTAACCAAGTCAATTGTTTCCCTGTGAAGAAGCT
Organism: Rhinoptilus africanus; assembly: GCA_013400135.1. Classification (NCBI taxonomy): domain Eukaryota; kingdom Metazoa; phylum Chordata; class Aves; order Charadriiformes; family Glareolidae; genus Rhinoptilus; species Rhinoptilus africanus. Next base: position 107,031 of record VXBO01008865.1, on the reverse strand, counting down.
GTTAAATAGCGCAAACAAAACACAGAGCCTTGCCAGAAGCATCCTTAAGACTCAGACCTGTGCATCTGAATGCTCTGGGATTTTCCAGATCACTTGGTTTCAAGTAGGACACATAAAAATATAACCTAAGGGTTTCTCTCGGCTTTAAAGATTGGTCTTTCATGTAAGATGTGGTGTGCTGGTGACCTTGTTTGAACTCGCTGTGATTTGTACATGAACTGCTTCCGTTACCATACAGGTCTTTGTGTATCTACTTGGTGTGGGTCATCATCCCTGAGCAGACAGGGACCTGCGGTTGTCCCCCGTGGTACCAAAGCAATTGCTGTGCTGCCCTGGGGTGATGAGAGTGGGTGGCTGCAGCGGTGGGATTCGGGCCCCATGCTCGGTGTTCATAAAGTGATGATTTCTATGGTTTAATCTAGTGCAGGTTCTCTTTGTAACTGAGTGAGCTGTGGCCCATGAGGCAGGGAGCAAGATGTCAGCATGGCTGGTGGGAACCACAGCCATGTGGTGGGGTTCTGGTGGTGTTGAGGCTACCATAATGGGTTTGCTGCCCAGCCTGGTGATCTAGCAGGTCTGCTTGATGAGCGCATGGGATGCAGTTTGGCATGGAGAATGTCAGCACAAAAAATGGCTCATTCACTTGATGCTCTTGGGACAGATGCCTTGGTTTCAATGGCACACTTAGGACAGGAAGCCAAGACAAAGAAATATCCCAAACAGGAAGCTGCTGGAAAGGGAAAAAATGTCAGGCCTGGGTAGGTGAAGGCAGATGATGGCAGGATATCCTCCCAGGGGAAGGAGCTAGAGAAAGGTATAACTGCTCTGGCACATGCACCCCTTTGTCGCACGCTCAGCCAGCCCAGGAAGATGGACAGACAGATGGCAGAAGGGGCTATGAAGACAGACTGTTCTTGCAGCTGAAAACTTGACTTGTATTTAAAAATATGCTTTCCCAGGCACCGTTTGAGGTACTGAGGGGCAGACACCAACATGTGTGAAGGGGGAGGCAAGAAGGAGAGATGCTTCCTTGGGGGATGCTGCTGCTCCCAGCCATCCACTCTCCACAGGCTCTGCTGACTTGGCAGGGAGGAGAGGTCTGCTCAGGCCCCCACACTGGGACAGGGCCAGAGGGCGAATTGATGCCTCCTGCATCTTGTGAGGGCTGCATGCCCGTCCGCTCTTTGGTGGGTTTATGAGTGCATCAGTGGTGCCATGGCCTGGAGACATGGCTGGCGACTACTTGCTGGAAGCAGCGTTATGCGCCAGGTCAAGTGTATGTGACTGTGTTTACAGCTATTTTGGATATGTTTAACCTAAGTGTGTTTACAGACATCGTGGATACATTTAATCATTGCTCAGCAATGCAAATGTTAAACACCTTCCACTTCACTCGGTAAAACAACTGCCGCCTGTCTCATGAACCCATTTGCTGGTGGCTTGGGAGCAAGAAGGTATTACTATGGAAAGAGCATGTAACTCTTACAAAGCTGTTGGTGTTCCACCACCTGCCTTTTGGTCCTCTGTGTAAAGGTAGAGCTTGTGCTCCTTTTGGGGGTCCCCAGCCTGCAATGCCTGATGTTGATTGTGGGCTCCAAGTGAACACTCAGGATACTCTGTGTTGCGTAGTGTGCCATGCAGGCTGCTTAAGCCAAGCTGAGGATGCAGCAGGGACCTGAGCGAGCCCCAGATGCTGTTGCTGATGGTGGCCAGCCTAAGGTAAGTTGCAAACCAGTTCAAGCAATACTTTTTCACACATTTTTCCAACCTCCCTCAATCTATGTGTTGGGATTTTTGAGCCAGAGATATTTTCTTGTACCTAATAACCATCGCTGGATCTTGCTTACGATTTTTCCTCCCCCTAGTTCCCAACATTAACTTTGCTTTTTTTATTTTTTTGAGCTCTCCTTGGCACAGCTACACAACAGGTCAGCTCAGTCTGTCACAGTGCCAAGGCCTTGTGGCTGAGCAGTAATTGCAAGCCCAGTAAAGACCTTTCCCCTTATCCCACTGCCCCTTGGCATCCTTAGACCTGCTGGTGGGTAACCCTGTTGACTGCCTGTAGACATCCAAGCAGCTGCTGTCAGTGATCTCCCTCATCTATGTGTACAGGCTTCCAGTAACTGTGTCCCCCATGTCTCTCAGCTTCCCATGGGTTGTGTTTATCCATGCATCCACTGTTTCTTCTCTTTAGGGTTGTTTGTGCAGATCTGCCTGGTACAGGCATTGGGCTTGGGCCAGGACTTCCCTAGATCTTCATTATTTAAAAATTGACCTTGTGTTGGTCACTGCTGACACTGCCCCCAAGGGAATCCTGCACTTTACCTTCTGATCCTGCTGCCCACTGGGACCCATGGGAGACACTTTGCCATGGATTGCACCACACAGCCCCATGCCCACAGCTGCTCAGCCCGGGTATGTAAGGTCAGGCAGAGGCGGGGGGGAGCTGGAGCATTCCTCCCTTCCTCCACTCTGGCGTCAGGAAGAGTCACTGCTGTTGGGGTGAGGAGACAGGAGTGTTGCTGCTGGCGTGAAGTTGCGTTGGCCTAACGTCACTCTTCCTCCAACCCCAAAGGATGGAGATCCCCATCTCTGGGACCTGTCCCCAGCCTGGTGCAGGAGCCCCTCAGTCTTGGAGCCGTCCTGATGCCAGCTCTTCCCTTAGATGGCAGCAGGCAGGGCACCCTGCTTGGGCTGGCAGACAGCACACAATTTGGGTGCTCATGGTCATGTGCCAGTCTGGCACCACCATCGGGCCTGCAGACGCAGCACAGAGCATTGTGTAAGCACAGGCATGTGTCTTGCTGTCATTGAAGGGTCTGCACAAGGAGGTTACTGCAAGCAGTGCTGCTAAACTCTGTTGAATCATGCGCTGGCCTCAGAAATTCATGTTACAGACCATCTTCAAAGCACCTGTATTGTGTACTAGCATCAGCATACACATAACATCAATCACATATAAACAATGCAGAAGGAATACAAGCACACGCATGTTACAATTTGATATCTCAAATGCCTGGAAACATGCCCAAGTGAGCTTGGGCAGTGGGGTGAGTATGCTGAATAACTGAGGCAGTCACGATTTTTAATAGTGAGTTAAATTACATGCTCCATTAGTGATCTCTGCTCAGAAATACACAATTAATGCCTGCGAGCCCAATGTGGGGCAAGGGTCAGCACCGTGGTGGTAAAAGGTGTGGTAGCATGGCAGGCTCTGCACAGGCAGATAGACAGGCAAATAGGTGAGCGCTTGGCAGGGTGCCTGGGGCCCCAGGCAGGAGGGGTGGGACATGGTGGGGTTGCAGGGAGCTGGCCTACATGCCTGGGGTGCTCCACTGGGGAGCTGCAGACCACAGTGTTTCCACCAGCCCTGTCTCCTTCCTAAGAAGTATTGCTGTCAGCAAGCAGCCAAATTGTGGAAGAGGCAACTGTGCTTCCCAAGTGTCCTCCAGTAGGCAGCCACTGCCCCAGTGAGGAATATCCCCCTCCTCCTTTTTGTAGCATCATTTTGGAAGCAGGTTCCCCACGCTTGGCTGGTGCTCCACTGAGGATCACATGCCAACAGCAAGGGGAAACTACCAAGCTTGGATCTGCTGCTAGGGCTTTCTGGGGATGTTGGGTTGGTGGCATAAGATGACAAGTCCGCCAGTGTATCCACTGCATCCCTCAGGTGAGGGCAAGGACTCAGGTCTGGATAATCCAGCACACCATGTGCAAGGTTTGGCTCCAGCATGGTGGGTGTGGGATGGTAACTGTATTGGAAGAATGATATGCCATGGTGGCAGGACCAGCACGCAGGGCTGCATTCAGCACCTCCCCCGAAAGCTGTTGGGATGCTGAAACATGGGTCCTTCACCTTGGACTTTGCTCACTAGGTCAGAGGTTGTGGGCAAGTTGCCTGCAGAAGATGCCAGTGCATGATGTGGAGGGCACATGCAGACAGTCATTAAAAAGCAGCAGGAGGTTTCAGCTGGTGGTCAGACATGTCAGCTAGGCAAGATTTCAAGATAAAATTCCCTGAAATCACAGGCAACACCTCTTGGAAGAGTTGGTCATTTCTGAAATCTGTGGCTCTGGTAAGCCTACAGTCACTTCAGCTCTTGAAATCCCACGTCCTGCGGGGACCTCCAATGCTGCACAAGCCTCAGTGATGACACTGGTCTGCAAATTAACCATGGCTGGGGAATGCTGGGGGTGCATCAGCCCATGCAGAAGCCTTATGCCAAGCATGGCCCTGCTCCCACTGGTGCTGAGTGAGCTCCAAGACATGTCCTGGGGTGTGGGGACCCCAAGGAGTGAGGCCAGCTTGCAAATGAAGCTGCCCTAGGGTGGAAAAGCATTTCAGACCACGGAACCTGTAAAGCTGCTTTTAGCTTGTGGCATTTGAAAAAGGCTGTCCTCAGTTTTACAAGCAACAGCCTAATATTTCCAGTTTTCCAGGACATTGATGAAAAAGCCATCGTTAAAAAGCCATTAATTTATTAAAGTAAGTTTACAGAAAACAAAACAAGCAAACAAATAACAACAAACAAAACCAAGATTTGATGAAAAATAGGAAGAAAAAGACCAAATGATTTGGAAAAATGTGATGTTTCATAAGCATCAGCAACTGTGTTACAGCAGCACAGCTCAGCAAGACCAACCCTATTTGGGCAGGGAGCCCTTTTTGTCCTCACTGTGGCAGGAAACCAAGTTTACATGTAGTGAAGTTGGGACAGCCATCAAGTGGGATAAGGAGCCCAGGAGGATGCTGTGCCTCCCACTCCAGCCTTGTGCCTGCACCATCTGCCTAATGTGAGCCCTTGCGGGAGCCCCAGTGGTGACTTTTCTCTCTCTGATGCAGGACCAGAGCTGGCAGAGACCTCCTCCTTGTCCTTTGGACTCCAGAGGAGCCAAAGGGGACATCTCCAGGTGCGTTTCTGGCTGTTCTGCAGGGGTCACACAGATGTCCTTGGGGGAAGAGATGTCCTGGAGGGCAGACCTCCCCAGCCTCTTCCAGCCCAGTGGCGGAAGCACTTAGTGCTGTGATTTTCATCATCATCAGTGGTACCAGTCAAGGTAATTAATTCTGAGCCTTGTTCCCCGGTTCCTGCTCCAGTAGTGGTTTCCCCAACATTCCAGCAGGACAAAACTGCTTCCGCCCATGACACAGAGATGGAATTGAGGAGCACGGTTTCGTTCTTACTGGCTTCACTGCTGATTCTAAGGGATAGGGGGAAAAAATAGTAGCTAGTGTTAAATATCTTGTGCCAAAAATAAAATATGATAAGGGAAAGTGGACAGGCATTCCCGGAGGCAAAGGCTTTGCCGGCCAAGAGCTGCCTGCTTGTGGGTGCTGCGGCTCCAACTAGGGTAGAGGCGGAGGATTGTCTCTGTGATGGAGGGAGTGTACAAATAGGTTGTTGTTTCCAGCATGGTCCTTTGTTCTGGTCTTCTTCACCTTCCCTGTGAACTTGTGTATGGGTCCTTATCCTGCCAGGAACAAACAGGGTGAGGGATGAAGCCAGGCACGAGCAGAGCAGCTGCTCGGTGCTGCACCTGGAGCCTGTGCTGGGCACTGAAGGCAGCATGGTGCAATGTGGTAATACAGGTGCCACTACCCAAGTGATCTAGAGAAATGGGTGAGAAAGCACACAAAGCTCTTAGCACCAGGTTTGAGTAATACTGAGGGGGTTGATGCAGCAACACGTATTTTTGTCTGATTGATATCTACATCAGGCTCCTGCAATGTCTGGGAACACCTCACCATGGGGCCAGCTTCCCATGGGGGAAGTCAGATGGGAGATACCAGAGGCTCTTCTCACTGGAGGTTCTTCCCACCAGCACATCCATGGGATGCACTCAGACACGGCTATCACATCTGAGATGATTTTGGAAAGGCAGAGGCTCTGTTGGCCCCAAGCCCAATTGCAAGTCCTTGGGGTTAAGCATGGGGGACATAAGGACTTCTTTTTTTTTTTTTTCCTCTTCTGAACCAACATTGACATTTCTGAGCCTCTTGATGAAAAGTGACTTTGTTGAAAAATAAAATTAAGGTGCTTGGGTCTAAAAGGCAAACGAAGTCAAAGGGAGAGAAGCTACATGGTCCTAGCAATGACCCCCATCTTGGTGGGTCTCCAAGCAGCATCTGGGCAACCTCTGCTGCCACAAGCTGCGCGTCTCGCGCGTGTTACATTGGGTCCCTTTAGGACTGTTTTAGCACCAGAAAGTCATTTTCCACGTGCTAAAGGCACTTTAATGACTTAAATTGTATTTTGTTTTCTGCTTTTTTGAAAGTATTTGTGGTAGGCATCTCACTTGCAGCTGTCCTCGCGCACTCGGTGGGAGCCCGTTTAAACCCTGTAGGCTGCCCAGGCCATGAAGGGAGCGCTGAGCGGCGCCGGCCCGGCCGAGGAGTCGTCCCCAGCGCCGACCCCTGTGGAGGCTGGTCCCGGCACCCATCACGCTGCACGGAACACAGAGCAGGCGGAGCCGGCCGGGTCACCGGCTGTCACCTGCCTGCTGAGGCCTGGCACAGCGCTCGGCTGGGGAGCCACGGGCCTGGCTTAGCCCAGCTGGCCTGCCCCACGGCCGCCCACCGCCTGGGGAACGGCGGGGCCGCCCTACAGCCGCTGAAAGCACCGGCGCCGCCCCGGGCGCAGGCTCCGGCGCAGGCGCCGACCCCCCGCTCCCGCCCCTTGTCCCGGCCCCGCCCT
>VXBO01008865.1:45049-99035 GCA_013400135.1 Rhinoptilus africanus | reverse complement strand
TTTTTTTTTTTTTTTGGCATGCAGAAGCAGCGATGAGTTCACCCCAGCTGTTGTACTGGTATGGACACGTTGCTTGCTCTGTGAGTTATCTGTCAGTGCTGTTTGAGTGTCGCGTGAGTGAAGTTGTAGCATCGTTCTCTGAGCTGTTATGCTGGAGAGTGGCATCAGGCCAACCTTCAGAGTGCAGAAGATGTTTAGAATAATTAGTGATGGAATACCCTTTTAAAAAAATTGTTTGGGTTTATCTAGCACTAAATTGTAGTGACATCTACCTCTAAAAATAGGCAGGTCCCCTGTGTAATGAGTCTCCTAGTATAAACAGTCATGTCTTGAATGACCGTTGTTACTTTTAGGATGACTAAGGTAGATGTTTTTGGGGGTTTTGTCAAATCCTCTGTCTGCTTGACTTTTTCTCTGCAGTGAATAATGTGGTTCTTGGCCTTTACGGCATGTAGCCATGCTATGACCAGAGGAAAAGCTTGGTAACCCTTGACGTTCAGGGCTGGCACAGCAGGACAGAGAGCTTTCACAGAATCACAGAATCATAGGGTTGGGAGGGACCTTAGTAGATCATCTAGTCCAACCCCCTGCCAGAGCAGGGCCACCTTAGAGCAGGTTGCACAGGAATGCCTCCAGGCGGGTTTTGAATGTCTCCAGAGACAGAGACTCCACCACCTCCCTGGGCAGCCTGTGCCAGGGCTCTGCCACCCTCAAGGTAAAGAAGTTCCTCCTCATGTTTAGGTGGAACTTCCTATACTCAAGTTTGTGCCCATTACCTCTTGTCCTCTCACTGGGCACTACCGAAAAGAGCCTGGCCCCATCCTCCTGACACCCACCCTTCAAGTATTTATAAGCATTGATCAGGTCCCACCTCAGACGCCTCTTTTCCAGGCTAAAGAGACCTAATTCCCTTAGTCTATCTTTATAAGAGAGGTGTTCCACTACTCCTCTGGCAGCCCAAGGTCGAGCAGTCCTGTCTCTTCCACAAAATTCTTTGCCTGAACGCTGCCACATTTGCAGAAATGTGTAGAGCAGTTAGCTTTGGCAGGTGACTGTGCATCACTTTTGCTTTGAGGCACTGTCCTCAGTTAATTAAGTGCAGTGCTCCATTGGCTAGAGTTTCTTTGTGCTGGTAAATCCACGGTTTTCATGTGAAGAGGACAGAGCAGCTCAGGCATGATCAAGGTTGTGCTGCTTGTGCCAGTGTGCTAACCTCAGCTTTGTAAGGCTGGCCTCCTGGGATGCCTTCTCCAAGTTTGCCGAGGCAGAGTTGCATAAACATGCAATTTTGGCTTTCAGTAATGAAGAAAAAAGAGTGTGTGAGGAATTTTCTTCTGTTTTGCCATACAGTTTATCAGAGCGTAACAGATGAGCTGTGGCCCTAACCCCTCATGCACGCATGCTTTTCAGAGTTTCTTTTCAGTAGCCAGCGTGCTGGCTGAGGCTTCTCTGGTGTGGCTTGTGTGCAAAAGCACCAGCTCCTCAGCTCACAGAAGAGCAACCCAGCTTTTTCAGCAGGGCGAGAATTTGCTTTAGGAAGACTTGTTTTCTAAGGAGGTACTGTAGAAGACATTGTGCATAGTGTTTGAAATGGGACGTATCTCATAGTTTTGCTCATGCTGCGTTTGCAGACCTCAGGCCATTTTTATATTTGCCTCCAGCTTACTCAGGTTTATCTGCTCTGATGAAAGTTTAGTGTCCTTTCATGGTCTGTATGTCATTCAGGAATGGAAATGCAGTACCGTAGGCCTTCAGCAGCAGGCCTCTTGCTTGGTATGAGCACGTAAGTCTTCTAGAGTACTTTTATCATGTTTATTATACTCTTATGTGACTTTACTTACTTTTAAAAGCCAACTGTGTTTTGACTTGAGTGACTAAAACCTTCTAAATGGCTGAGCTTTTTAGCTCAAACAGGGCGTCATTGCTGTTTGGGACTGCAGCGAGGTCAGGCTTTGCTGCCCTCCACCAAACTCATCTCTGCGCTCAATGTTCTGATGCCTTCAGTTGTTCGCAGTCATCTAGTCAGAGATGTTACATGGGAATGAAGGGTTAAGCAGAGTGATGGCAAACACTCATGTTGGAGAGCCATGACACAGACCGGAAATACAACATGCTGTCTAAGCAACCTGGCATCAATGTTTTTGGGATGTCATAGAGTCATAGAATGGTTTGGGTTGGAAGGAACCTTAAAAATCATCTAGTTCCAAACCCCTTCAAATGGGCAGGGACCCCTCCCATAGACCAGCTTACTCAAAGCCCTGTCCAGCCTGACCTTGAGCACCTCCAGAGATGGGACATTCACAGCTTCTCTGGGCAACCTGTTCCAGTGCCTCACCACCCTCACAGTAAAGAATTTCTTCCTGTATATCTAATCTAAATTCACACTCCTTCAGTTTAAAACCATTACCCCTGATCCTATTGCTATACTCCCTGTAGTCATCTGTGATGATAGTTGTCTGTGACTTGAGGAACTTTTGGGGATGGCAGTGGTGGGTGTGCCCTTGGTGAGGAATGTTGAACCAGCTGCAGGATCTGCACCAGTTAGTGCTTCTCTGTGTCAGGACGATCTTAGGCAAGGCTGAAATTGGCTGTCTCCCAGTGCTAGCTGTGACTGTGGCCCCTGCATTTGAAGTCATTTCAGTGCAGTCAGTCAGTCAGGTGCAGGACCCTGACACATTAGGTGAGGATCTTTGTTTGAACATCTAAGGACATGGCCTGACAAAGAGAGACACATAGCACCTGCTGTTTCTGCAGCTTCTGAACCCAGTAAGTGTCTGGCACCTTTGAAACTCAGGCCATCCAGCTGCCGTACTATGGATTTCAGTTTAAGTTTAAGTACCAAAGATTAAAACTGTGGTTTTGGACTCTATTTAACAGTAGAAGCTGTTATTTATGTACCTTGGTTTTAAAGGAAATACCTTTACAGGATAAATGTTGCGTGACCAAAAAAAAAAAAAGCTTGGTGAATTGATTATGTAAGCAAATGAAATGACATTTTAAAGCAAGTTTCTTTCCTGTTTGCATACAATGTGGCTGGTTTTTTTCTCTTTCCCGCCATTTAACAACAGAGTGCATTTTTTCAATCCCTTTAGTGAATGTTGTTTATATGGTAGGTATGAGAAATATTTGTTTTCATAATTTGAATCCTTGAAGAGGCCATCAGCAGGGTCTGGGAGCTGTCAGGAGCCAGCTGTAGTATCGGAGTCTGTAGCTGACCAAAGCAGCAGCATATTTGTGCATTTAAAAATTAATTAAAAAAAAAAAAAAAAAAGAAGTAACTGTTACTACTCTGGGAGCTGAGCTTGTCTCGGAGTGATGCTCTGGAGAGCCATTCTCTCAAGAACATCTTGATCATTTGGATCATTTTTACATTCTTTGCCTCTGGGTCAGCTGCCGTGTTTGTCCATTCCTGGGCAAAGGGTATTCATTGTATCCACAAAAGCTGCATGGAGGCACCTTGAGCCTCCTTTGCTGGCAGTGAGCGCAGGGCTGAGTCAGTGCTGGCTGCTGAGGGCTGTGACTCAGTGCTGTCCCCTTGGATGCATGTCTAGATAGCTGCCAACAGAGCCAGGGAGTAACCTGATTACAGAAGTGTCCTCTGTGGGTGTCTGCTGGTTAGAGCGATCTGGGAATGTCTGCCTGCTTTGGTAATTATGTGTCTGTTGGTGGAAGTTGGTCATTACTGAGTATATGTGATACTGAGCGTTTGTGGAAGCTTCAGGGAGCTCAGAGGCCAGAAGCTTCTTTCCTTTGTACTTGAGAGCACAGTGTTATGGTTTTACATCTTTGTGGTTGTGTTGGTGTGTTAATTTTATTTAATTTTTATTTGTTTATTTATTTATGTGCTTGAAGAAGAATGGTGCTTTGTTTTCCTTGGGGAGAGATTTTTTCCCCTGATGCTGTAGGGTCAGGTCTCTTTGTGATTCTGTTTCTCAAACTGAAGATGCTCCTCATACTTTTAAAAGATGATTGCCTTGTGAACAAATGTTTTTATTGGGAACTCCTACTAGCCTCATATGTTTCTGAGATTGATTTCCCATTGCGTAAGCATCACACTGTCAGTGCCCCTGAATGAAATTGGTCAACACAACAAAAAGTCCATCAAATTTGACAAAAGGGCAGAGATGTCAAAGGTAAGTGCCGAGAAGTTGTGTGAGGACAAGAATCTGCATGGAGGAAATTCTCAGATTGGTACTCTGCTCGAAGAAAAGCTGTCGGCTGAGTGCAAATAGATTATTAGACATCAGAGGGTCTTTGAGGTAGGAAGACAAACAGGAAATTGAGTTTCATAAGTATTTCCAGTAGATGCTGGGTATCTTTATTTTCCTTTGGGAAAGTGGTGAGGGGTGATCTGATGATCAGTCTTCCATTGTCTTAAGTGATGAAAGAAAACAAATTATTTGGGCACTGTCCTTCACCCTGCCCCTTGGGGCTGAAGGAGAAGGGAGATGAGCGAAGATTTTAAATTTCACTGTAAAGACTTTTGCAGTTTTCCGGGAAAATGTCCTTTTATAGGTGTCATGTAACCACTTGGGTCATGATTTTTCTGCACAGAGTGCTTTTGGCAGAGATGCAAAAGGAAGGTTTGCTTAGGGGATTGAAGAGTATCACCTTTTTCCCGTTTGCACCAGTACAAATTTAATATATTTATACTGATATTCTTTTACATTTCGGTTTCTGAGGCTTTTCCTTTGTGAGGCATACTAGAGACATAAGCAGGAATTTTTAAATTTATTTATTTTTTAGTTTAAAGAGATTCTAACAGAATGAAGCTCTTGGACTCATATCTTGTGTCTCGCAGGTAAGATGTGGAGTATCCTGAGTATTCTCATTTAGAGAAAACATGGGAGGAATATACCATATTTTGAATTTAAAGGAATGTAGAAATCTTCCTCATTTGGTGATGAGTCCGGTGCTGCATGTAAGGGTGTACTCTGATTATCTTGTTCTCTGTTGCTTTTGTTACTAATACTTTAAGTTACATAAACATTTAGTGATGGGTCTTTGGTAATATTTGGTTTGAGGACTATACTGATGGCAATTTATCTTTGTTCCAAACTCCACACATGCACTCTTAATTTCCCAATGGTTCTCCCTCCTCCTTTCTGCTATTAGTTTTGTCATATCAGCTCTGGGAAGAGATGAACTGTTTAAAATTTGATCAAAAAGAGAACAAGCAAGTACGGAAAACATTAGTTTCTTTCATTTGTCAGATGTAGCATGTGAAAATGAAGATTTAACATAGGGATTGTGAGGTAGTCTCAACTAGAAGTGATTTTTTCCCATTTAATCTGTTTAAGTTTTGAGATTTGCAGAGAGAATTAGTACCTGCCTCTTCCATTCTGAAGGGTTTCTGCTGGAAGCATTCACTGTGTCTAAAATGAGGTTGATTTTTATTTAGGTTGATTTTCTCAGCTCCTTATCTTTATTGGCAAATGAATCTTTAAGTTTAAACTTTCACTGTGTTTTTCCTTGCTTAATGATACTCTAATATTTGGGCACAGTTTGCTGGGAAACTATTAGAGGGGAAAAAGTATTTTTGACTTCTTTCTTTAGATGCAGATTTTATAAAACTTTGTTGACAAAATGTTTTTATTTTTTACCTCAAATATTCAGCACAGATACTGAGTACTTAATAATAATAATAAAAGACTTTGTATGACTCCCAGTAAGAGCATAGTAGGATCTTTAATTCAAAAGCCCTATATTTTTATTAATAAATTTTGTGCATGCATGCCGATTAGCTGTAAAATAAATGTGGGCAACCTTAGCAGAAGACTCCAGCTACGGATAATATAAATAAGGTACAGATAATAAATCAGGACGTTTGTGCAGCAGAAATTACCCTGGATCTGGGAGAGTATTGAAGGAAACTATCTCAACGGACTTGCCCTGTTCTTGCAGCAGCTGCCGAGGGAAAAGTATAGCCCTTGGGATGATGGAGCCTTGGTGGTGTGGTCCATCATGGATGCCATTAGGAGGACAGTAAGGGAAAAATGTATACTGATCAAAACCAGGCTAAGATAACACATTTCAAGGCTGCTTTTGTCCTTAGACTTACCATGCTTTTCATATGTAAAGACAGAAGATTAGTACTGGTATATTTAAGTCTGAAAATTTAGAAGAATGAAGATGAGCCAATGGCTTAACTGTGTTTTGTTTGAGAGAAACTTGTAATAAAGCTACCTCTGTGGGGGAACCAGGTTTATATCCTTCGTCTGCTGCCCAAGTTTTAAAGCTTGACACACACGCGTAGCTCACATTGGGAGGAGGTAACTTCTGTTTTGTCAGGTGCTTACCACTTTTTAATCCTGCTAGCCTCTGGTCAAGCTTACACCCTGAAAAGAACTTTGTAGCAAGCATGTTTTATGTGTTTCCCACACTACATAAATCAGCAAGGGGTTTTATGTAGGGAGAGATCTCCTTCATGATAGCAGCTTAACCTGTATGAGAAGTAGCATTGTTTTCTCACTTAAATTTTGGTAGTTTTGGTAGCCAAAACTTTTAATGGGGTTGAATATCCACTTTTGGACACTGACTTCATGTTGCCTGTGGAGTCTGCACAAAGTCTGGGTGCTGTTTTGAAGGTGTGGAGACACAGGCAACTATGAATTACAGTCATATTCCACGTTAAAACTGGAGTAATTTGTTCCAGCTAGGCTAAAACATGTTCCCATTTTTTTTCTCGTTATGCTTTTCAGAGCAGCCACATGGCATTACACTTCCATTTTCTCAGCACTGTTGGCTTTGATGTCTTCTCTGGAGCTGGAGCCCCTCTCTTAGTTAGAAGGACTCTTACAGCAAGTGAAGTTGTCATGTGAGTGCTGAGAGCAGATGTGCTTTCCTGGGATTTAATATATATTATACAGACACTCTTGTAGTTGTATTTTTACAGATGCTTTTTATCTCCTGCTGCTTACCAGGACCAAGTGGTATTCTGCAGTTTGATGTAGTGTGATACTGTGTTTTGATAACAAAGTGGAGCTGGAAATTAATGCTTAACTCAAACCAGTGATCTTGGAAGTTGTGTGTATGCTGGCATTTTAATTTGCGTTGGGAAAGTGCTTTTGACAGTCTCCTGCTTGTCTGCACCTCTGTGCCCTCAGCTCTCACAGAAGACTGAGGTGGAAGCACATGCCCAGGCTCCCTTTGGAGGACGGTGAGCGCAGAGGTGAGCTCTAGGGGCATGTCTGCTGCCTGTAAGTTTCTGATTGGATTGTGCTTCAGTCACTAATGACTGTTCAGCCTTTGATTAATCAGAAGCTAAATTGGGACCCTTTGCTGAGTTATCAGCTCTTGAGAACGTGAAACAGAAAAAGTACAGCTGATTCAAGCAAAAGCATGGAGGTATGGTTGGGAATGTGTGTGCCTGTGCTTTTGACAAAGTACAGGCAAAGGAGCAAAGGCTCTAGACTAAAGAGCTTTCAAGAAAGTGCAGAAAATCCTCTCTTAACTTTGTAACCTGTCTTACATGCTCTGACTGCGGGGGCTTGAGCCTCGTAGCCTCTCCTCTATTTCATGGGGACTGTCAGGTCTTTCCATCATAGTAAAGTCTGTGAAGACTGATTTTTACCATGTCTCTCAACCTCTGCAAAAATCTGGGAAGTTACATTAAACCTAGCTCTGCTGTTTTCCATGACAATGAGTTGGAAATACTTCCTGTCTGTGCAAAGGGAGCGTTAGTCTGAAAGCCTTTGGGTAGTTTATCTCCATTGATGCTTTTCTATCAAGGTTGATTTCCGTGGACCTCAGCACTGATGAATGCAGATAATGAGGGATAGAGAGTACTACTGCAGCCGTGTCTGTCTTTTTCTGGCACAGCCTAGTTTCTCTTCTCTTATCCCCTGAAAGCTATTCTTAGTAAATGGTTGCTTTTTTTTTTTTTGAATTGAGTGAGTGAATAATCAGTATTTCATTCACTGTCCTTACATATGCTTAAATATAGTATTAACATAATCTTCTTATATGCTTTTCTTCCTGCTGCTCCTGAGTTCATAAAGGAACCAGGTTCACTATTAATAACATCTATGAATGAAGTTGCACTGGAATTAAAATAGTTCTTTCAGGCTTTAGCTCGTATTTATTGCCAAGATGATAATTTATTTATATTTTTGGGAAATAGCGTCATTCTTCATGCCTGTAACTTCTTGTACTGTGCCGTCCCCATTTATTTTCGTTGGTGCTGTCAAGAGTAATTTTTATGTGTACAGATTCCGTAGATACAGTCTGTGAAACGTTGTTGTTTTGGTTTTTTTTCCTGCTTTGAAAGTAAAATGACTGTCCCGTGGCAAACTTTCTATGTTCTGTTTCAGGAGGGCTAATCGACTTGAAAAGATCAAGGTGATGACTGACATCTGTCTGCCTCCTGGTGCGGGAGCTTGGCAGGCCTCCCCCGGCGTCTGCAGCCCCGCCGCGTGGTGGCGGGGTGCGGAGCGCGGTGGGAGGGTTGTCCCGCCGCTCCGCGGGCGCTGCTGCCGCGGAGAGGGGGTCCCCCCGCCCGCCGGGCGGCGGGAGCTCGGGAGCTCTCCGTGGTGCCGAGCGGCGTCGCGGGCCGCCCCGTCTCTCCGCCGAAGGGCGGGCGGCCGTGAGGAACCCTGTCGCCTGCTGATTTCGGTGTATTCCAGTGTTGGATCTGTCGCATGGCAGCAGATCTGGTGCTTTGCTTTGGACGTAGGGTGCCTACCCCAGTTTGCCAAAGGTATAAAGTTAGTGTGGTTGCTGTATTCAGTGGATCTGCTCCTTGCTCTCTTGAGAGCTTCAGCACACTTGGAATATAAACTTTGAATGCTGAGCTAGGGTGGCATTTCCTTGAGACTGAGTACACATTCTTCTTAAGTAAATATAGATAGTGCTCCTATAACTTGATATGTTTTTCTCAGCCCCTACTTCTTCCATCGTTGCATTTCAGGTCTTGATGGCTACTTTTTTTGTAGTCCAGATAATACTCAGCAGTATTAGACAATATTCCCAACTCTGCTGTTCCATTTCCCTTGGCCTCCTCAAGCCTCTTTTTATTAGGCAAAACTGCCTGCTTTTCATGTTGGGTTCAGTCTGGTTTAATGGCCACCAGGTCAGATTTCGGTCAAAAGTGACCAGAATACTTCTGAGGCCAGTTTTGCCAGCCTTGTTATGGTAATGTATGCAGCTTCTCTCAGCATCAGTGTCCTTGCTGTCTCTTTCAGCATAAGCCTACTTTGGGTTCAGAGTTGTCCTTTGTTCTACTTTCAATCTGTTTTTTCCTCAGTAACTCACTCAAGAGATTTACTTTAAAAGTTGGCTTTCCAGTCTTAAGCAAGCTTCCCTGATAGCTGTGAGGACATTTGATAAATAGCTGCTCTTGATTGCTTTAAATGAATGTGGAAGAGACTAGAAATACAACATTTGATTCTTGCAATAAAAGCTCTGTTGAGGAATATAGTCTCTTGCCAGAGTGTTGCCTGATCTATAGGCCAGCTTGGATGAAACTGGCTGCTTCAAATCCTAAAGAAAAAAAGCCAATATTTTGAAGGTCGTAGCTTTTATAGTGCAGTGGTAGGAAGTAGGGAAAGGAACTGTTCTCCTGGTATCTTTCAGTGTAACATAGCTCCTCAGCATTAGCTAAGCTTTTGGCTTTGGTATTCGTGCTGCTTTTGGCTTGCGTACCTTCCTTGCCTTCTTCTAGTGGTTTCTTGCCAAGGTTCAGTACATTGCCATAGTCCAAATGGGACATAAAGTGTAAAACAAGCATATTAATCAGGACAGGATAGTACCTTTGCCTGGGAAGAGGTAGTAAGTGCTAACACTGTCCTTTTAGCTGCAGGCCTACTCTGATTGGGAGACCCAGAAGAAGAACTAGACAGCAGACTGTCCTGACAAAATGTGAGTGAATCATTTAAAATGGAATACTGCATTCCCACTGTAAAGTATTTGCTGTTCTTGCTATTGAGCTGTAACCATCATCTTGTGTAAGTCTTAACTATACCTGTAACCAGCTCTTTGCTTGCAGAGTATTGGGAAAGATTGATGATGATGGTTCTGAGACCTGTGTAGGTCCCTCTGTTATGGAGGTATGGTGGTTGTCCTGTGAAGCATGGGAACAGCACCCCCACCCCCACCACCCCTGCCCCGATGTGCAGAAGTCTGTGAAAAGTGAGTATAAATGTGTATTTTTACATCCACTGGTACGTAAAATGCATACAAACTCCCCTTGCTCCAGCAGTTTGCTGGACTTCAGGTGTACATTGTCCTGGCGGCATTGGTAATGAATGCTACTTTAATGTGTGTGTGGTGGGATAGTTTTGAATAAATGGCTTTTGGATCTGTGTTAGAAAGCTGATCGTGTTCTTACTGGAAGTTTTCACCTCTCAGAGGTAATGTGTTGGTTTCTTGTTCAGTGCATGTTTAGGTTATCCTTCAGAGAACAGCTAACTCCCTATATTTCTGAATCAGTAGCTACTGCTTTACTACATAGAAGATGTGTGTAGTATATGCATATGTATACATGAAATACATGCATTTGTACATTTTTTTATGTTCAGTACTTTGTCCGGAATAAAAATTTCAGTCTGAAAAGAATTTAGGTACAGTAGGAGGTCACTAAAGTAGGTGCGTAATCTAAATTCTACTCATTAACATGGTTTCTTGACATATGAACTGATGTACTCTTTGCTTTGGTGACTGAGATCACTTAGGTAGTCTTGATTGCATTATGTAGCTCTTACTACAACAGTACTACAGAATGAACCTGAAGCAAATTTTATGTCTTGAGTTATTTGCTCCCCTGTATCGGTGTGCCGGGGAACTGGGAATTTCCACCCTGTTGCAGGAGCAGATGCAGCATAGTCTGTACAGAAGTGGAGCTCATCCCTCTGTTAATCTCTTACTCTTTTTAAATTTTTGGGGACCTATGATGGGTTAATCTTTAGACCTTCTCTGTGTGTTGGTATATGTGTGGGAGGTGACAGACATGGAGGAGGGATGTGGTGGTGGTAGAGATATGTACATGCCCCATGAGGTGGGGAAGATGGCAGTAGCATCTTGTACCGCAGGAGGCAACTTGGATGGTGCCTCAGCACTGTGGTTTTGGCTGGAGTGGAAATGCAACGCAGCAGGAGGATAAAAGAGACACGGCTATCTGGTTTCCATCAAAATCATGGGGAAGTGCCCCTTGTGCTCCAGGTGAAGGCTGGCTTCCCTCAGCTTTTCCATCCTTCCTTCTGTGGGTGGTGGTAGACTGGGCTTGGGGCTGGCCATGGTTGGGTGCCACTCAGCTGCGGCCCTTCCGCGGCACGTGTGGGAAGCTGGCAGCTCTCTTCCTCCTGGGTCCACCTGGAAATGTTTTCTAAAAGGCTGTAGAAAAATGAAGGCTCTCCTGGCTAATCCAGTGTAGTCCTTGCTCCACTGTCATCTGTGGCATGTATCAGTTCTGCCTGAAAAGCATCAATTATTTCTTGCCTTCATATAAAAAGCCTCATTTGGTTCTGTTACAGCACCCCCTTCCAGGACAGATAATTGCTTCCCTTTTATCTTCTCACCCCTGTATTTGGCACAGTCATACCCTGATTTGTTCTTTTAGACTGAGCAGCTCTTGGGAGACTTCCCTTGAATTTCCTGTGCCACATATCACCCTGTAGTCCTTCCTTATTTGCCTTCTGCTTTGAAATGATATCAATTTGCAAGAGATGGCAAAGATGGGCAGGGTCCTGCATGAATTTTGCCATCCCTCCTGCAATGACAAATTCCTGATATAAATAATTCCCTTGTATTGGTAAATATTCCCCAACAAAATGTCCCCTCTGGCAGAGCTCTTTCCTCTTTCTTTTTAAGACCTCTCATTCTGGAAGTCGCCATCATCTCTGCAGAAGTAATTAATTGTTATGGTGTTTTATCAAATACTGTATTGATTTATTTTTATTGATCTGAGTGGTATTAACTCCAACTCTGTCAGTTCCCCATTTGACTGATGATAGTGACTATTACGAAAGATGTGCAGTTTCTTGATGGCAAAAGCCATTTAAAAATCTAGGTGGGGTCAGCACGCTTCTAACCCATGCTTCAGTCATGCACTCAAGATTTTTAGTAAATGATAAAGCACAGTTTGACTGCTGTGCTCCTATGGGGTATGTGGTCCTCTCTGGAGCTTCTCCTTCTGCTGTTGCTCAGCTTTTTGGCCAGTCTTACTCAACATTTGGTTCAACTAATAAATAGAGAAATTAATTCCCATTCAAAGTGGGTTTTTTCCTTCCAAAAATAATTTTTGCATCTTCCACTGTAAATATTTCTCCAGCTTTCCCAGCTATCACAGTTATAAGGCTGCATTGCTTATGAATCAGTCAAACACTTTTGTGGGTTAAAAATGAAGTCCCATCACAGCAAAGGACAGTAGCCAGCAGTATAGACTTTACAATACCTAGGGAATACAGATACTGACAGCAGCATAGATGAAAGTAAGCATGGAAGTAGTGAAGTTGAGGAGCTGATGTGGGAAAAACAACAAAAAACCCCACCAAGATGTTGTAATTACTCCGAGTTATATTAAAACTAGTATCTGAAGCTCAATATGTGTAACGGAAATACCATTTCTCTCACCCATTATCAAGACTTAGCTTTGATTAACTCATGGGGGTAAAAAAATAATGAGGCTTATATTTTTGTCCCTTTTTTCAAGACTGAAATTTCTTCACCCCTCTCTTCTAACATGACTACTAATAGCTGTTACTACTGTAGTACAGTTTTGTGAGCATCCAGCATTTAAGTAACTCTAACCCCCTGCTTTCAAGGAAAACTAAGGAATTTGGAAAGAACTCTTGTCTATAAATGCACAAAGGGTGGAGAAACCACCTCGCAAAAAAAAAAAAATAAATGGAAGGGGGCAGCTTTTGGCATAAGAACCAAGAGATTAGCTATCTAGGAACTAATGGAAAATGGCATTTGCTCTGACCTGTGGTAGTTAAGTCAGAGAAGTGGTATTTTCTTTGCTAATCGAGGGGAGAGACAACTCCAAAGTTCCCGTGAAGTTATAAGAGACAGGTACTTTGGAGAAGTAAATCACCCAGCCTTTGTTGAGAAATACTTGCCTTCACGCCCTGGCATTTTATTGTTTTGATTTTTGGGATTATCTGGATCCTGAATTCAGGGTGTTTTGCTGAATGTTGTAGACAGAAAATCTGCTAGCCATAACTTCAACTTCAGTATGTGCTTAGCTCTGTATTCAATCTTATACGCTGTATTTTATGTTATCCTTTGGTTTTGATGGATTGGCCTGGATATTGGTAGTGTGAAATATAAGCCAGCCTTCATTCCACTGGGAAGAGAAAGGCACAGCCTGATGTTTAAGGGCACTGCATTGTCACATCCGCCAACTCAGTAAGTGCCCGCTGAGTGCCAGCCCGGCTGTGGCTGCGCTGAGGGCTGCAGCAGCTCAAGACATGGTAAAGCTCCTGTGTGTAGTTATAGCAGGTGTTGCAGCTGAGTAAAGCTGAGCTGGTTGGGAAGCTCCTGGAAAAAAACGGAAGCAGTATGGGAATCCCCATGCTCTGGGAAACCATTCAGCTCAACAGCTCACAAACAGGGCAAGGTGAGGTTTTGGGGTATAAGTTGGGACAAGCATTTAGTATTTCATATGGACCAGTGAAGTGAAATTTTTCATCTCACTGCATTTCGAACATCTGTGTTTCTATTTAAGATTACAGTCCTTTAACCAAATTTTTCATCCCTATTATATAATTTTTTTTTTAAATGGAAACACACAAAAGTGAAGAAAAATTTTGCTTTGTATCCGGAACTTTCATCATCGACTGATTACTTCTCCCCCTCTTAAAAATATATGTACTTTCCGATTTGTCTTGCTATGAGGTTCTTTGGGACCACTTTGTATAATTTCGTTAGTAGATAAAGTAGGCATAAGTATTTCTGCTCTCATTAGCCTCACTTCCTTTGGTTATCAGAACAACTTTTAATACTCAGCAAAAGAGTATATTATCTGAAAATGTATTTATCAGACTTTATCTGAACTCAAAAAGATTTCTGAAGATGAGTGTATGAGTTACCTACTGACAAATCGGCCTGTGGGGGTAATACATCAAAATTGTCCTCTGTTTTGAGTCTTCATCTTCATACACTCACAAGTTTTGGTCCAGTTGCCCTCAGCTGTGGCTTCTGCTTAACAATCACAACATACAGGCTTTTCAAACCTTTTTCTGTATGCAAGTAACGCAATCCAAGGGTCTGTTCTGGACATGCCATCCTGACCTGTGCCTGAGTCATGACAACATCCTCCCTCTCTCTTTCTCTCTTCCTGCCCTATCCGAACTCTACCTGGTGTTTCCCTTGCTTCCCTTGCTGATCTTGTCAAACTCAAGAATATATCACTATTTCTTGAGTAAGAAGGTGGTAAATACCATTTCTGCACAACGTGGCTGTGAAATGTCTACTGTTCTGTGATGGCAAACACTCCGTGATGGCAAACACTCTGCCCACGCACCAGAGTGGTGATGGAAGTCAGATTTTGCACCATAAGTGTAGTTGGTGGGTGTTTTTTTTAACATACAGATATTTAACATTGAATAACACAAGGAGATGCTCTGTAAGGGACAGTTTGAGTCAGTCTTGTGGTAGTGAGATCCCAGATATCTAGCTGCAACAGCCAGGTCCTGAGGAGAGCTTCCAGAAACCCAGAAGATTGACTGTGAAATGAGCCCTCTCAAAAGTTAGCTTTAAATTCTTCACATATACTCATATTGGTAGTGGAGGAAAAGCAAAAATGTGAATTTTAGAACTGAAAGGTAATGCTTTCATATTCTTAAAAGTCCAGCAGCTGGTTCTTCCAGAAACATTGCAGTGATTAGATGCATACGCAAAAATCCTGGAAACTGCCACCATGGAAATGCAGACTGTCAGCAAGACTTGAGTTACAAACACGGGGTGCTTTGAGTTCAGCATGCTGAGACTGCTGCTGTGCGCTCTCCCTCTAGGCTGTGATGGCCTGAAAGCAGGCCTCTGCATGGAAAAAAACCCAATTTCATGTACAGGCACTGTTTTTGTGTTTTTTGTTTTTGTGTTTTTTTTTTTTAATTTTGGTCTTCCTGCTGCATTGAGGCAGTTTGCATGATCCCCCTTTCCTTGCCTTGTGCGGCAGGGTAGGGGCCATTGAGTGCGCGCAGGTAGGTCAGAGTCCTTACTCATGGTCCAGCCCCAAGGCTCGGCTGTGTGAACAGCTGCATCCAGACAGGGATGGTGGGGGAGAGCAGTGTCGACTGGTATGTGAGTGATCCTGTGTGCAAGAGAAGGGCAAAAGTTACAGCTCTGTGCAGCCATTGGCAACTCCTCCTCTTCCCAGCTCCCTTGGAGCTGAGCCCCTCTCCTGTCCCTGCATCACTTTCACACAGTCCCCAGCTCTGCCCAGAGCACAAAATGTGTGTGTATACATAAATAGGGAAGTAGAGAGAAAACAGCTGACCTGGAAACATGACTTCCAGCTAATCACACTCCAGTTCTTCGTTCAGGAGAACAGCGTGATTTGGGTTTCTTCCACAGTCTTTTAACTTCCCTGTGTATGGAGGTCCTGTGATGTGCAAGTTAAAGCCAAAGGATTTAGCTCTGAAATCCGTAACATTTATCAAATAAATAAATAAAAAAGGCACCAGCAGTGACAAAAACCTGTGTGCTTCAGAGGGGCAATTGCTGTGACAGTGGAGTACTCATTTCTGCTGTTGGGTGCCCTAACTTTTGGTACATACATGCAATCCCCAATTTTTGTTTCCTCAGTTTAGTTTGTGCTTCCTGGCTTTTTGTGCACGGTGGATACAGTTTCATGCTGTTTGTCCTGGTGGGGAGAAGCTGCTGGTGAGCTGCAGGCTGATGGAGAATGCTTAGCATCATGATTCATATCAAAGGCTAAGCCTGAAATGTGCACTAACAATCTGTGTTAAGCTATGGTGTACACTTTTTACTGAAATGCAGTACCCTTTTCTACTGTTTTATCTTCATATAGGCACTATAATGTAATCAAGTTGCCTTCTAATCTGCTTAGTGATAAAATTAATGAAATGCTTTGGCTGGGCTGCATAAGATATGTTTTCCTACAGTCATTTGTATGTGTAGGTGTGCCTGTGCCCCTTGGATCTTGTCAACAGAAGGGGTTTTTAAACTCTTTCATGTCACTTGGTCTCTGTCAGGTGCAGATAGGTAACCCTAGTCTCACTCACCCTGCTTTTAAATCCAGCAATAAATAGTACTGGTTCTTCAGGCTGCAGAGGTGGTCTGTGAGCTTCCAGCGAGATGTGTCTTGTTAGCAGGTGCTGCTTGGTGTGGGTGTACTTCACCGCACCTTTGCTTATCACTGGTCTGTCTCCCAGCTTTGTCAGCAGCTGCTTGTTACACTGAGTGGCTGAAAGCAGCTGATGGCAGTGGTTTCCTTTTCTGCTTGGCAGTGACTGAGCCACGCTGTCCTGCATTTAAAAGTAGAAGCTTGTGAATAAGCTGGGTTGGTTTGGCAGTCCTGAAGCAGTAAACTTCAAGTTCTGTGGAGAGTGACTTCCCATGGTAAAGGCTAGACAATATATTCATATGTTTTGAACACTGTTAAACTGATGATAAGTATTTTGCATCTTTTTAGTAAACATTGATTTCAGAGGCATTTTTATGAAGTTTAATGTTAAGATACAAAATGCTCATGTGCATTTTATCTTTACACTGGGGAGGAAGTAAGAACAAAAATAGTCAGCCTACCTTGTTCTGAAGTCTTAAAAGTATCGCTGTTCAAATGTTCAAATTTGCACTCTTCTAGTGTATGCTGAACATATGTCGAACAAGCATGTGGAAGGTTTTACAGGTATTTTGTCCAGGATGTGTTAATCAGAAGCTCCCACTTCCTCAGCATCGCAGAGAGAACAGCTTTCAACAGCTTTCTTGGTCAGTGCAGGAATGTTGGCATCTTAGTGGAGCATCTTCCAGTGCCGGCATTGGTTGGTGTGGCTGGGACGGGTGAGTTGTCCCGTTCCCATCGGTACTCTAGCCTAAATTCTCATTCACGGTCTGTCTGTAGTCCAGACGTATCTTTTTCTTGTAGCTGTTGTCTAAAAAGTACTAATATAGTACAGAGAAATTACTTTCAATTGGTTTCTTAAATTCCTTTGTATTTCAAAAGTTGCTGCTTAGTCTTCAGATTGCGCTATTGTACTATTTCAGTTTGACTAATGCTTAAAACAGATAAATGAGTAATGTAACACTTTAAACATTAACTATAGTGAAATCGCGAAAAAGAAGATTAAAGCCTAGATTTCTCTGAAGACATTTATTGTTATTTTGCTCGTGAATAATTTCTTTGGCTTCAGTCACATTCTAAGGTAACTGCTATTATACATGGGATGTCATGATCCTGTAGAAAGAAAGAGTGGCATAAAAATCTTTGATTTTGAAATAATGCTGTTTCAGTATTGAAATTGTACATCGAGGTTCTAGGCTGTCATAAATAACCAGTATGTCAACACATTGTTAATATGCTTTTCCAAATATAGGGATCGCAAAATTAAAAATCAGAAATTAAAAGTTCCTTGCTGATATTATGTGAATATGTGAAACTATTTTTAATGAGAGAATGTTTGAAAAAATAATTTACACCTATATTTGTTCCTGATGAACACATTTGAATCTTTGAGTGTATAGATGTAATCTTATTTGATACCTCCAGCAAAAGCAGTAATAGCTTGGATATTACTTCATGGAGTAGCATAATTTTTTTTTTTCCCCATGGATACTAACCTAATTCCTGTTGCTTAGCAGCTGATGAATTTTCATAGTTTTTGAAGTATTAGTGAACTTGGTTTCAGTGTCTTACAAACAGATACTTTTTATATGTAAGTTCAAAAAAAATTTGGTTTATGCCAGGTGAAGGAGGCACATTTGACAGCTTTGTATTATGTATAAACTGCACTTACTGCTTTTTCCAATTGCAGCATGTATGTCCTTTTGCCCCAAACTATGTTTTTCATTGTGATAATAATTTGCTAGTCTTTCCTAATTTATTTTAGAATTTTACATAAACAATTCAAAGGGGTTATATGGTTCATGGTTTGGATTTGGGCTATTATTAATTCAGTCTGATAAATGAAGGTATATATACCATCATAGATGTCAAGTTGTTTCTTCCTTTTTAAATGGAAAAACTATTTCCAGAGGAAAACGCAGGTCTGTAGTTGTTGAACTGAGTTTATAGTTTGGGCAGAGAATCATCCTCTTTGTGTATGAAAAGACATGCCATGTCTTCTATTGCAGACTAATGCTATAGTTTTCTGGAGTCAGGACCAAAATCATAAGCTGGATGTACCCTTCTCTTTGGAAACTGGTGGTGGCATTTTGAAGTGGGAAGGATTCCTAGTTAAAGGCGAAGAATTATAGAATCATTTAGATTGGAAAAGACCTTTAAGATCATTGAGTCCAACCGTAAACCTAACACTACCAAGTCCACCGCTTGTAGATGATATAGAAAAATACCTGGAAGGACAAATTCTAGAAATTCAATACAACCAACCGAAAATCACAATCATCTGCATTTACTTTGCAGCTGGAATGTGTTGGCACTTGTGTCCCAGCAGAGGACTAGGCAGATAGTTCAGGCTGGAGTAAAGGTTTCTTCCAGCTGCTTGCCTTAATCTGAGGTTGAGAGGCTGAAGCAAGTCCATTTTAATTAATAAAAAAATTATCTCCTCTGGTGCCTAGGGAGGGTGTAAGTCACTTAGCAAAAAACCATGGCTGTATCTACATGAAAAATACACCATCTTTTGAGTTTGTTATTTGACCTCTATGTGAAATGTCTTGACTCAATCTGCATCAGGATGTGAACTGAGCAAAAATGAACTGAGCAATGCAACTGGCTTTCCACCTCTAAGCAGTGCTATTTCCTGACCCAGCATTAAAATTCGAAGGGCAGAGAATGCTAGATTTAACATGCCTGTGGTTTTTGTCATGTGGATGTGTGCAGTTGAGATGCCTCAGCAGCTTACTTGTGGTTTTCAACACCAGAAAAGTAAAATAAATAGGAAAGTTAGTATGTAAAGATTGGAAGTAGTATTTTTTGTCCTGTCCACATGGCTGGTGGTGAGCGCCTCCGGACAGTTGCCTTGCTACCTTTGGGTGGTTCTTGCAGGTTTCTCTCTTGAGGTGGTACCTCCTGTCCCTTGTGGGTGGGTGGTAATTGGCCATCCTTTTTTTCCCCCACAGTCTTACAGAACTGAATTAATGCTTCTAGCATCTTGCAAATTTAAAATACGTTGGAAAATCACTGTAAGTTACCAGAAGGGAACATGGAAGCATTTGCATGTGTGCCCAATGTAAGGGTGCCGGATTCCCTTGACTGGGGCTATCTGGCTGGTGTCTCACCTGGGACCTGGGACTTTGGCTCCCTGTGGAGGAGCCCAGTCGGGACATTGCATCGTCTGACCCCTTAACATACATCTTTGCCTGGCGGTGTGCCTTTTCTTCTCTCGGCTGGAGTAGATAGGCATGGGATGGGCTGATGGGGCAGGGTGTTGTTTGGCCAAGATGGCCAAAGTGGCAGTGATAGCTGTAGAGTTGGAGTCACAGGACCCCACCGCTTGCTCAGCCAAGGCAGCCTTCATTGCCTTGAAGGAAGATCTTAATTGTTTAAGGAGAGCTCTGAAATCTTTCTCCTTTCTTGAAGATTTTAGGATTGTTTGTTGACCAATGAAGACCTCAAAATTTTAGTTGGATGCACTTCTCAGTGCCTTGTTCCTAAGGAAGCTTTCAAAGGGACATCAGATTACCTCTGAGAAACCAGAGATGCTGCTTTATACACGTGAGATGCAGTCTATGTAATGAAGTTAGTTATCAGATCTCTGATTCGATTCTTACTGCCTTGAAACATTTTCAGTTGAGCTTTAAAAAGTCAGTATTTTCAGAAAGTCCTAAATGTCCAGCATGACGTATTCTTCAAATGGGTTTCAAGTATCCTTTGCTGCCCTGCCATGTTGGGGCTGTTTCTGAACTTTTATTGGTAAATAAACTCACTATTCATTTTTAGAAATGATGCTGCTCAGAAGTCACTTTATTTCCATTTGTTTTGATTTTTAATTGTTATTCCAGCCATATGGTGAAAAAGAACTCTTCTCAGGCTTGCTTGTCAACTGTTTTATTTTACTCCTGTCTGTGGCAGGGGAATAAACCTGTCTTAAAATGATGATTGTAGTTTCATGAGGGAAGCAAATACCAACCAGGCAACGCGCGCATCTGCTTTGGGGGCTGTTTTCTGACGTTTGTAAGGGACTAAGAATTGTTTTACTAATTTGCTGGGAAGTAACGATGTGGAGATGCTGCAGGGAGGTGCTGAGCTCCTAGAGGAGCCCCTTCTGGCAAGCAAAGTGTTTGCTCTCTGCAAAAGCTGGTGGGGAAGCATGTTGGGACTTGACCTATCCCTGAAGTATCCATCTGCCACCAGGCAAAGCCACGTAGAACAGGTTGTAAATGAGAGGTTCGTTCCTGGTTTTTATAACATCGTGGTATTTCCCTTTCTTTCTCATTGAGCATCTTTACTGATTTAAGGTGTTACAAGTCTCATTTTTTCCTCTGCCAATCTTTACTGCCCGTGGTCCTTCAGCAGTGAAGCTGCTTCGCCAGCCCATGCTTGCTGCTAGAGTGGGTTAGTGCCGAACCATGTGTTCTGGGCTGGAGGCTGGCTCACAGAGGCCCCTTCTGCTGACGTTGGTGCGGGAGCCACAAAACCTGAGGGCAGAGCGATCCTCTGCTGAGCAAATACCCTCAGAGCCCTGAGCAGGTGTCTCCACACATGGCTCTGCCTGCTGCAAAAATCCAGTGCAAACAGCATGGTGTGCCCGGTTTGTATGAGATTAAAATATAAGTGGATTTTTAAAACAAGAAAAAATTTAAAAGGCATTTTTTCCTGGTGTTGAGCAGATGAGTGTAATGTCTTAGGGGTGGGCAAAGGCACTTTGATGCCAGTGTGGCCATACTCTGCAGAGCAGCACCCAGCCCTGTCTGGGCAAGCTGGCAGCGCCTGTCCTGCCTGCTCTGCCAGCTGCTGACTGCCTCCCTCAATCCAGACTTGGACTGCTGTGGTTTGCCAGCTAGAAAACTAAGAGTTAGAAAATAAATATTTTGATTTTTCACTGTAGATGTATTTTTAAGTAGTACTGTAAAACTGTTTCTTATGCATCTTGCCTATGAGCTGGTTGTTACCCTGTAAAAGTTTCTGCAGCTGTCAATATATAGTGATTTTTTGCACTTAGTGGTAAGCTTATTTTTAAGTCCCAAGTCTCATGAATTGTGTTTCTTTAGTTTGAAACTCAGGGAGTTACCAACTAGGGTAATATTGTATATAAGGAATACAATTTCTAAAACAACTCAAGGTTATACTAATATAAAAACTTAGTTAAAAATTACTATCAGTGTGTTGTTTTAGGATTAATTATAACATTATTTAAAGCAACACTCATGTAGAATGAGAATTATCAAAACCTCATTTTTAATTAAAAATAACTTTTATTGGTGGTGGATGTTGCCAAAAATACTGGAATTTCACACCACACATAGTGGATAGCTCATATTCCAAGGGTTTGTAAGAGTTTTTGTTGTGTATGTGGGGCTACTAGGTTGGGAAAATATTGAAGAAAATGGTAAATCATCATGCTGTAAGTACTATCTCCCCATTTGGTGGTCTTGAGTATAGTCCATTGCAGCATGGGAAGCTGACTTCAGCTGACGTTGCGTTGAGCTTTCTAGGCATTTTTATGACTTCTTGCTAAAATAAGTATAACATTGGCATATTTTTCTGGATTGTTGGAAAATACCACCATGAAGTGTTGGGAATGTCTCTGAAAAAACCCAAGACTGAATTAATGCACATTGTCTTATAGTATATGGGTGTTAAATATTGTGTCAGATATCTTCTTGTCTAACTTAACCAAAACAGTTTAAGATATGATTTATGCATCCATCAGTTTGTATTGTCCATAGCTGTGCTATGCATGCTGTATAACCAAAAATTTAGTGAAAGTTTTTGCAGGGTGCCAGCACCCTCTTGTGGGCAGTGTAACAACAGAGAATTTTTTTCATTTCAATATGTAAATACCAAAATCCTTTACAGGTACAGGTGGTGTCCCCATTCTGATCAACTGCTGGACTGTATGTATGTTTTTTGCAGAACAAAGCAGCTTGACTGAAATACGCTGTTGCTTTGGAAATAGCATCTGTGATTTGCTGAACCATTTTAGAATAGCATGTGTTCACATTGATAAAGTCACATAAATTTTTTTTATAACTAGAAGGTTATCTGCAAAAATAAAACCATCTATTCCTAGTTGAACAGCCATGCAGTTTATATGTATTTCTGGAAAGAAAAGAAAATTTCTTGCAGCATTAGTCCTTCTCTCTATCCTGTATCCTTCTTATCTTATATCTGCCATTTATTTCCTACCCCACTATTGGTTGTTGAGGGGTTTTCCAGTTTTGCTAGCACTTCAGGAGAAAGCAAGCTGATGCCAGTATTATCAGGAAACAAGTATTTGAAAAGGGGATTTGTATTGCAAAATGTTGATATATGGACTAAAATCAACCAATAAAAATAAGACCTACATTTTAAAAAATAAACTAACAAGATAACCGCTTTAGATTTGCTTGCAAGATAAATTGGCTGCAATAACACAGAATTTGATTTTAGTTTTAAGCCATTACTGGCCAGATTTTTTGCTGACTTTTTCTGGTTGAAGGTGCAGAGATTGCAGATTAGGTTCTGCTAAATGGTGCTTTTACTGCTGGGATGTATCTCTTGGCCCCAAGTACTAAACAGTTTGTCTTGACTTTTTTTTTTTTTCCCCAACCAGGAACGTCTAGAATTGTTTCTCCCCCTCCCTTTGCTGGAGTTACAAGGGAGTTGATTCTGTGACTGCGTATATGCAGCATGTTTATTTATTCTTACAGAATCAGAAATTTGTCCCTTTCAAGGTCAGGAATTGCTATTTGTAATGCACTTAAATTTGTAAAAGGAAAAAATACTAACTGTGTTTCCTCTTTTTGCAGGTTGCAGAATCAGTATGTGTCTGTGATTGATAGTTAAAAAGGTAAGCAGACTATATTTGCAACTACATAGTGAGATTCTTTGTTTTCTGATTGATGCATTCAGATCATAACTTGGAGGAGAGAATTCATCTTAATACATTTAAAGAGTTATTTAAAACTTTCTTATTTTATATATAACTTTTATTTGTGTTTGTACACTAACCCCCTTCAAAGATACTAGATCAGTGCAGTTTGAAAACAGAGAAGATATTAAGAAATACCTAACTGTACAAGTTACAAAAAATTACCCTTCTGACTGCAAATTTTATCAAATACATATTAATAAAATAAATATGCAAAGCTGGCATGTAGGACTTGAGTTTGCTGAGTGTTTGAGCTGAGCTTGATGACTGATTGTGGTGGGAAAGGAAGAAATATGTCCAATTTATAAGCCTGTCTCCTAACACCAAACATCACCCCACTCTTTTTTTTTTTTTTTTTATAAAGTAACTTCAAGATCTCTGAGACTTTTTTAACCTCCTTTAAAACTATTTTATATTTTTCTCCAATTAGCTATTATTTTCCTTAGCACCACTGTAGCTGCATCTATTATTTTTTTAAATGATGCTGAAAGTACTGGTGTCACTTACTGGGAGATCTAGGGTGCTCAGTTTTCTTCTCTGAATGGTTACTACTTTTTCCCTGGAAGCATATCTTAAATACATTTCTGACAGTCATGAGTATTTGAGGAGGCCTTCAGAAATAACGTATGTTAAAAATTAAATGCTCTGTCCTCAAAATAGGCCAGTAGTAAGGATAGGTTATGGTACCTAAAACAAAACTTTGTAACAAATATAGGTTATAAAGTAGTTTACTGTAGAATATATCTGCAAATATTGTAAGTTATTTCTTATTTGGACATCAGCTCTAGATTTTCTTGGTCAAGGGAGCAAGAGATGTAAAATCATTTCTTTCTGTAGTGTAACAGTAGATGGTGCTGTTTAGGGGATTTAATCACCTGAGGAGTTGAACTGCAAGCTGAGGCACATGGTATCAGAGCTCTTGGGGTTCTTGGTGTGCACCCAGCAGCTTTGTGCTTTGAGATTTGCTGTACCGAGCAAATGCTCAGGCTGTAATTAGCCTATACAAATTCTAGTGGTTGCTGCTAATTTATATTGATTCTTGCTGCAGTACACAAGACTTGAAGGAAAACTTGCTGTTGACCTGTAATGCCATCCTTGTGCTTCAAAAGTATGTGAATTGCATGTTGGGAAAAAAATAATCCCTAAGAGGGTTTACAAAATCTGGTGTGTGACTATTTCTTCAAAGAGCGTATAAAGTAAGCGGATAATAGTGGCCAAATCTGTAAGTAAATGAGATTTGCATGGGTGTTCTTGCAATGTATTAAAAAAAAGAAAAAAGAAAAGAAAAAAAATAGTGAGAATATTGTGTGTTCTGTGATCTGTTATCAAACTTTTTTTGTCCTCTTTCTCCTTTCCCCAGCAGCTTTCCAACTTAGCTGATTTGGAGTGAGTCTGGTGGGTACCTAAAGATATGGTAGATTATTCCTATGAGTTGTGTGAAGGTGGCTAAGTGCTGTGTCTGGCAGAAGAGCTGCAGTTTAGCCTTGAGCTTCCTGGTACTAGGCAACCTAGATGGCAAGTGACTGTAGATCCAGCTTTTATAGGGTCTCCAGGTGGAACTCAAATACTTATCCACAAAACTATGTCTATCACAAGCCATAAATCCACAGAAACTTAGTCTGACTTTATTCCAGTGATCTAGGTGGTAGAGAAGAGAACTGAGATGCTACCAAATGTTTCTGGGGTTTTGATGGACGAGACCCTAGTTGTTTAGTCTTTCTGTGCTCCTAATTCAGTGATGTGCATGAGATGGAAGTATTCAAGATATGTAGGTATGTAACTGAATTCTCCCTGGGAATTGCTTTTTCTCTGGAGAGGAGTCATCCAGTTTCTCCTTGATGCCTTTGCAGGCTTTGAATCTGTGAAATAGATGATGTTACAGGATTTACTGCTTCCAAGGTGTACATTAAAACTGAATGCTGCATTTTTGTTCTGGTGTATCACATCTGTCTCCTTGCATTCAGCTTTTAACCTGCTTTATTCTAATCATGCAGACTTTGCAACATATTTTTGGATATAGAATATTGAATCTCATGCATATTACATATTGCATATTCTTCATTTCCTAAAACTGTCGTTAATGTGCCAACTGCAAACGAATGCAGTGGGTCACTAAGTTTCTCTCCCGAGTGTATTGTATATATTCGTTTGTCAGCAGTCAGCTTTTAGAGACTTTATTTCTCTGTTGAAAGCTGTCATTCTTCAAGATAAAATTATCTCAGATCTTCTTCCTGATTCTCATACCCCAGAGGCACTTTGCTTTGGGCAGCAGTGGTCAGTAGAGTAGGAGCTGCTTTGGAGAGCATAGTACAGGGATGAGCCAGAGGAGTCTTTTTTCAGTCTTTACACCAAGTCCTGTGTTCTAAATCTCTGTCAGGTTAGGGCAAATAAGTTAATTGTTGAAGGGAAAATCACTTTTGGACTTTCAAAACCTAATGCAGCAACTCTTCTGTGAAAGAGAAGGAGAAATACACGTTATTATGTACATCTTTCTCACCTGTGGTGGGAACAAGGTGGTGAAAGTTTCAACAGCTGGAAGAACTATGGTAAAGAGCTCAGTGGTTTCACAGGCTGCTATTTTGCTTTTTGCAAAGTATGCTATTTGCTCAGAAGAACAAATGAATTTCCATTCCCCTAAGGAGTGGGGGTTTTTTTTATTTTCTTTCTGTGTATCAATGGTGCTTTTCCTTCAAGGACATGTAGATACCTCACCCTCGTTGTCCTTTCCCGTCATGCACAGCTTAATGTGGATTTAAATGTCTGACTTGGCCTGAAACTATTGATTAGTGAGGCATAGAACCACTAACTTCAGTCTTAAATTAGGTCTGGTCAGATGGGAAAGTGGTCTGCCCATGTGCAGCTAGTGCCTGTGCTGACACGAACTGTGGGCTTCACTGGGGTTTCCTTGATGTCTGCCTTAGTCTTGCCGTGACTGTGTAGACCCATCAGGATGTAGCATTGCAGGGCTTGATGCTAGACTATCGTAACTTTTAAATGAGGCTAATTCTTGTTTCTGTGAAGGGAGAAATGCTGCTGTGTTAATCCAGAGCATGCCTCTGGTCTCTGAGCCCAAGTGGGCAGTGTTTAGTAAAGAAAGGAGAGATGCTAGAAGCATGAGAAAAGGCCTGACCTTGCGTATACTGCAAAGGAATATCATATCTTGTTGCCCCAGGGAAGACTGGTTTGGGGACAAGGTCTTAGATGATGATGTGACTCATTTCCTCCTGGGCTCCTTGATAGTAGTGAACACGTAGTAGCGTGACTATGGCATTGGTGGCTTGTTCCACCATGGCAAGTTCTTCTTTTTAAATTGTGTAAACTGGGCATGAATTGTCCTGTTGATATTTCTTTATCTTTAGTGAAGCAGTGTCCATTAACATAGATGCTGAAGTAGAACTTCAGCTCCTCTGAAGTAAGCAGGGAAGTTTGCAGCCCTTAGCACTTAGGTGTCCTGCAGAAATCATTTCAGTCAACAGGTTAACTCGGTCTCAGAAGTTTTCCATCACAGACTGGAGATGGAAAAAGTTGGTACCAAGGATCTGGAAAACAAGTGCCAGCAGAGGGAGCAGGAGGTGGATAGGTAGTGCTCCTTGTTAGCAGGTCAACCCAGTCACAGTGGAGAGCTTGAGTGTGGGTTTTGGTTAGTGAAGTACTGCTGATTTAAAATGCCAGTGGCAGTGTTTCTCCAAAAATGCTAGCCTCCCTAGTTATCAAAATATGATGGCCCGTGTAAGTAATCTACCACAGTTTATCCAGATTCAATCATGTGCTGTCTTTCAAAGAGACGAGGCCTGATATATTGAGAAATGAAGGTCTGAGAGCAGGTGGAGACGTTAGAGAACTCTCTTCACTCTAGTACCACATTGAAGAAACTTGTGGAGCTTGCACCTGCAAATATTCCCTGATGGATGATGTTTTTTGCCCTGAAAGTTATAATCTGCAGGGAGGATTAAAGGATATTGGCAACCCCCAGTCACAGAATAAACATGTGTTCAGTTGGTTGCTCAAAGTGGGGAAACAGGATAGTATCACATTATCCCATAATGTCACATGTTGCTTTTTTGTTTATAAAAAAACTGGAAAATGCTACAGTTAATATTGACATTGTGAAGTCATTTGTGTCACATTGTGACATTGTGATAGGACCCAGCATTCAGACCCTCATATATGGGAAATGTACAACTAAAACATTGCTCTTTGAGATTTGTGTATTTGTGTATTCCCGCTGTTCACAAATATATTTTGTGCATTTCTAGGCAATGTATGAAATACATAATAAGAACATGAGAAACAATTACAAAGGATGCTGAAGGCATCTTGGATTTATGCATAAGGATGTATAAACCTTTCCTTGCTTATGTCTGTCACTGTTTCTGAGATATGCATAAGGCTGAAGCCACACCAAAGAGTTGCCCTCCTTTTTTTAATAACAAAACAAAAATAAACTTGTGTTTCCACATTCAGTAGTGAGGATGACTTCGATATTGTCTTTTTAAGAAAACTGTCCTTCCTGGCCTCTTTCACATACTGAAGGGTTAACTGTCACAAGTGCATCTTGTGGCAGGGTATGGATGAACTGTAGTGTTTGTTCATCTTTGTTCATCAGACTGTGTATTGGTGCATCCTGCGGTTCAAGGAACTGGCCTCCGCTGGGTGAAGGCAGTGCAAGGAAACACAGGGGTAACCCTCTTTTTAGGAATACATTGCTGTGTCTTTGGAGGGGACTAGGGTTGCAGCAGAGTGGCGAGCCGGGCTGGCGTTGGTGCATGCATGGCATCTCTTCCAGCCACAGCTCTTGGCATGGGGACCCTCTTCAGCATGGTCTGACGGCGCTGTAAACGGAGGCAGAAGAAAGGATCAGAGCAGAAAGGTAGTGTTTTAAGTGCTGTACAGCCGAAACAAAGTACTGGGTGGGGGTCTTAAATGTAGAAGTTTTCAGGTGAGGTTTGAACCTTTGTTGCTAAGTGCAGCTTCAGTGTTTTCTGTTTGGATTTATAGAGTAAAAGAAATAGTTTGAATAAAATCCTTCAACATCTCGCACCATTTTATTTCACTTAGCTTTCGAAATTTGGAAGGAGAGTACTTTTCAAGAAATATGAAACTTCTCTAAAGCTTGTAGCTTTCTGACTTCTACTCCCTTCTAATAATAGTTTTGTCAGGTTATTTTTTTTGCATATGTGCCATTCTCTGTTAACATAAAACATTGGGTAGCTGCTAAATTGTCCTTTCAAGGTATATCTAGTTTTTTTCCCCAATGATGAGGATAAGCTAACGGTTAAAGGGATCCTTCACAACTTGTTTTGTGTGCAGTGTATACACAGAATATTCAAACAAAAGAAATACAAGTTGTATCTCTCTTGGTACTCATGTAGTGTGTACACTACACTATAGCTAACATTTAGTTAAAAATCTTTCAAGTGGTCTTGTGGGGGAAATAAAAGCAAATACTGTTGTGTTGGCTAGTACATTTTGAAGTACTTCTGGTGTTCTTCCTATTTTTGGAAATACTGTATGGGAAATAGAAACTCAAAACAAGGAGAAGGTTAAAAGTGTAAAACACAACTGGCGTTCCTGTTTACTTAAGCTTTTAGTAGACAGGAGCTTGCTTTTCCTCTCCTTTGGGCTGGAGGAACAGGATGTTCAGCTGTGGGCCTGTGGTGCTGAGCCCAGACCTATAATCCAGTTCCTCAGGAGAGCTTATCCCTGGTATGTCAGCCTTAGGCAGCTATACAGCATTTCTCACTTCTGGCTCGGCTCAGGTATCTCGCTGATCACCTCTGTAATAATTCAAAAGTGAATTGTCCAAGTCTTTTGTCCTTGGGCACATCATGGTGCTGCAGGAGTGACTGGACCCTGCAGGAGTGACTAATATGCTAAATAAGGTACAGTTATTTACAAGTTGTGTTGATTACAGTCAACTAACTTCCTCTCGTTACCCTGGAGTTGTGCTGATGCTATAGAATGCAAACACGGCAGTACAGAAAAATGTGTCCTTAGCAGCTGTGGTTGGGGGTTTTTTACTGGAAGGGGAAAAAAGTCTCTTTAATACTGTGCTTCCAAAATAGTCACCAAGGCTAAAACTAATGGAAAAATTAAGCCAGATCTGAGCCTACCTAGCAAAGCACCAAGACTTGTGTGTAGAATCCACAGTCATATAAAAGCTTATCATAATAAATACTTAAGCTTTAAGCAACATCTGAGTAACAGCACAGACCAAGGCGCATGATTGGCTTGTTTTCCTGCCCTCTCTCCAAGTTTGGGCAGCAGCAAATGTGAGTTTTGAAAAGTGGGCTAGGCAGTGGTGACACTCTATCTGGGCTGTGAGGAATGAACAGTGCTGGGCATCACAGTTCTGAGGGTGATAAATCAAAAGGATAGTTAACCTTCTCCTATTTTTCTTCTAATTCAGGCTTGGACCTGATAGTTGCATCAGCTCTCACTCCCCCAAAATCTCTCTGGCCTGACACAGTAATAATTGCATTTGTCTCTGGTTACAGATAAGAATTTCCCAGTCACTTGCTCAAGCTTTAACTCTCTGTTCAATTAGGTGTATGTGATGGTGGTACGGACTTCTTGATATTGAAGCTATGTGTGGTCTTTAGGAATACTCTGACTGCCTAAAGCCTTGAAAGCATTTTATTGTCCTTTATTTTACTATTTCATATGCATTGAAATAAATAATTCTGAAAAGAACCTTTACTCAAAAGGAAAATCAATTTTTCAACAACCTTCCAGGTCCTTTCTGTAATAATGAACACATTTATTTTCAAGGAAAATTTGTCCTGAACTGCTACTTACAAGCTTGGAAAATGTAACATCTTTTGGAACACAGTACTTCTTGAAGCATCTCACCTTTTATCAAACGTATTTGAAATGCTTGCTTTTTAAACAATGAATATGCTTTGGTTTCAATTAATAGTTAAAAAAAATTATTTCTCACTTTGGTTTTGTCGTCTTTGCTAATCAGTTCAAGGGAAAGTGTATTAAG
Organism: Rhinoptilus africanus; assembly: GCA_013400135.1. Taxonomy (NCBI): domain Eukaryota; kingdom Metazoa; phylum Chordata; class Aves; order Charadriiformes; family Glareolidae; genus Rhinoptilus; species Rhinoptilus africanus. The sequence continues at coordinate 68,897 of VXBO01008865.1, read as the reverse complement.
TCTTCACACTTGCTTCAGTTGTATGTTTTAAAACCCTAGGTATGGTTAGTAGGTACATATAGTTTACATGATGTACTGTAGACACATGTACAATATACAGTACTGGCAGGGGCAGTTTGAAAACAAGTGAGTATCCCTTTCCTGAATTCAGCACGGCATACGACATTCCAGTAACACTCTGGAGATGTTGCAGTCTGGTTCTGATTCCAAAATACCTCATTGATCCATGCCTGGTTGTCATGAAATATGCATCATCACAATAAAATGAAATACCCGTGCTTTCATGATAATGCGTTAACATTGGTCTTTTGTAGCCCACAAAAAAGGTCATCTTTCATAGACACAATTTTTATACTTTTCTGGCATAGCTGGTTTTTTAAACATGTGTTGACTGTGGTATCTGAGCTGTCTTTCTACACAGAACAAGTGTTGCTGCTTCTGTTACTGTAGAGAAATGCTTCCTCTTAACTACTATACATAACTGTGCATAATACACATAATAGATAATCTAATTGATGGTGATATTAGTATGCCAAGAGTTACAGCCTTTTTGATAGTACAGAGTTATTAGGATTAGAATCAGGCTTTCTCTATGGTAATAGAAAAGCAAATTTAAGCAGCTTTTATAGAGCAAATAAAGTAACTTGTTTAGCAGAAGTTCTGCTTGAATTTCTAATCTCTTTAATAGAAAAAGCCTTATGTGATTTGCATGATCCTCTCCCCTCTCTCTATCCATTTGCTTTAGCGAGGACGGTGACCAGGTGTGAGAGAGATGCCCAAGCTGGTACTGCTGCAGCAGAAACATAGCACGTTTTGGTCTTTAAAACTGATGAGTCGGGTATTTCCAGGTCTTACAGGGACCTGGGTCAGGCAGGGGCATGATCCTGCCTGCCTGATGGTAGCCTGCCTTAGGCTATTGTCTTGCAGAGAGTCTGACAGGTGGCAGACTTGAATGTGTTGTGCTCATGTTGAAAGTACGCACTAGTACGACATCTCAGATTTTCTGAAGCGATGTTTTCTTTCCAGAGTTGCTTCCCAGCTGAGACTGGGGAAGTGTCAACAGCTTGGTGTCTGTGGCTCTTCGTTTGTGTAGCGCTCCAAGAAAAAGTAAAGTAAGGTGCCTTGACATCCTGTCCTTCTTTCCTCCCGCTGCGCCCTTGGTCATGCACATCCTAATTGAAAGTAGTTGTCTCCAAGCTGTGGGCATTTCTTTTGACTTTCGCTGGAAAATAACTGTTTTCCCTTACCAGTTCTTTCACTTATCCTTTCTTCCTCAGTAAGTATTTGTTATTCGTAAGTTATTGCTGGCACTTCTGTACTTGGCATTGATGCAAGCATCACTGCCCTAGCCCCCAGTGATCATGGGTCTAGGGACAGGTGATGCTGCAAGAAAAGCAATAAAACACATACTTATCAACATTAAATAATGCACACATTTGCAAATTCTATTTTAGCATAACACACTAGCATAGCAACACAATCATCTGCAATGAAAAGACTGGTAATTCTCTCTATATTAAGCAGTAGAGGTGGCTCTGCTGCCCTATTCAGCACAGTGGGGCATATTCTGGTGTATGGATGAAATCCAGAGGCTATTGAAGCCAGAAAGAAAGGGAACTCTGATCAGCTCCCACTATGTTTGAAAGGCTTTTCTGCCGTCTAAACTCTACCTAAATGAAGAGTGATTGAGGTGATTTCTTTGTTTTACTTAACTTAGTAAAACATGCTGTCAACTTCATGGCAACTTCAGTTACTGGTTTGTTTCTTGCCCCATTATTGCACTGTGACAGATGCTGTCACAAGACGGGGACTCTGCTAGCCAGTCTGGAGTGATTGTGGCTACCATAGCCTGCAGCTGGGATAAAACATGATGGGAAGCTCTGCATCCCCCTCAGGTCATCATGAGTATTTCAGCTCAGATGAGGAATAGCCCACCTAAAGTATGTCAGTGGTCCTCTGACACTAAAGGGATTTGCATTGTGGTTGGAGCTGGCTTGTGCTGTGTCAGATGAGGCATGAGTATCTTAGAGGGTGAAGCCTGTCAGCTTTAGTGGTGCGGGAGGAAACATAAATGGTAGGTTAATTGATGTTGCAAGGTCAGCAATGTGACATGGGCTCACAGACCTGCTTCTGGGTAGCAGTTTCTAGGACCATTGGGCATTGCTATCAAGTGAGAGCTTTGTGTAGGATTTGGGAAGGTAATGTTACAGCTTTCTGAGCACTTACAGGGAGATTATTTCTGGTGTGATAGTGCTTACGCTAAAGCCTGGTGGGACAGTCACAGCTGACATCTTTGTGGCATGAAGTTCAAATTGGTCTCGCAGCTGTATGAGAGTGGTGATGGAGCTGGGCTGGGCTTAAAGAGCTGCACAAGTTTTCTGCAAAGTGAAAGGGATGGAGGAAGAAGAGGGTAAGTGCATGTATGCATACCCAGGCTGGAAGCAATGGTCTAAGAAGCTCTTTGAGTATGCACACATTACCTGGAAAACAGGATTTGCTAGGGATCAGCAAAGAGGTTGTAGTACACAAGGTTAATGGTAGCAGGGGTGCATGAGAGAGATTGCCTCTCTGATTCTCACAGTTTACCTAAAACTATGAGGCATTTAAGATGAGTTTACATAGTGATTTGCACATATTCTTTGGATTTAAAAAAAAAAAGAATAAAGTTGTGGAAATTCTGTGATTTGTTTTAGGTGCTCCTGGGAGTCTCAGGAGAAGTAGTATGTGTGAGTCAAGTGTTTTAGCTCTGTGACCTTGAAATTACACAATACTGGTGACAAAATTAGTGGGAAATTTTTTCTGCTTGTCTGTCTTGTCATATTTTTATGATCTTCTTGAATTCATGCTGTCTATCTAGTCAGGAATCTGAACAGCTTCATTGTGCTCAGAAGTGTGTTTTTGCATCTTTTGTCACTGCCTCTTCTTCCAGTTTGTGTGCAATCCTCTTAGTTACTTGAATAGGTGTCTTCTTGAGAAGGGGTTAGGGAGTGAAAAGGAATCATCTTGCCTGAGCAAAGACACTTGTTCAGGTCACAAACTGGGATGATCATAAATGTTTTGTGGTGGTGGTAGGAAACTCAGTGAGTGTACAGGTGTGTGGGCTTTGTTTTTGAAACAGTGTGGAATGGTCACAAACATAGTGATCTATTTCTTTCTCATTCTACTGTTAGAGACATAGCATTAATTAGTGTACTGATTGCTAAAGGCACCTTTTACATTTTCAGTAAGGGCTGCTTAGCTTCTGCTGTCAAAAGTAAGCTATAAAGACTGCAAATAGTGTGCTGAGGATCTGTTTACTTGAGGATAAACAGATTTAATTGTTTTAAATTACTGAATAGCAATATTTAGCATGGATGTTAAAGTTGCAAACTTATGCTTCTATATGTATATTTTAACATCATTCTTTGTTTCTCAGTATCTGGTATTTCTGGACTACAAGTTTCTTGATGTTTCTGATATATACATTTACATTTTAATCACCTATGTGCCAGTGGTTGCAATTTTACAAAAAACTGTTTTTGAAGTGACAGTTTCACTGTGCAAGTCATGCAGTTATCCTGTCCCAAAGTCATCACCTGGCAGATCAGCAATGAAGTTTGAGCGTGTTGACCAGTAGATCTATGGTTCAGGCAGCTGTTTGGACTACAGGGTGATAAGTGCTGCTTTTGTAGCAGTGGTGCTGCAGAAGGACTGCATGTGCATTATACCTGTGGGTTATGCTACTGTTGAGCAGTTAGCTGCATTATTTGTTTCTTTATATCATATCCCTATAGATCTGTCATTCTTGGATGGAATTTTTTGTGGGTTTTTTCTTTTTTTCATATGTCACCAAAGATAAAACTGAATTGACTTAAAAAAGACCAAAATGAAACCATGTAGTTCATTGTGTTTGGTGTTTAGACCTGGACTCTGGTTTTTCACCATGCTTTGCATGAAGTGTCTACTAAAATAATAAATAGGGGAAGAACGGCCAGTTACTTTTTGCAAAACTTGGTTATTACATATTATGCACTCGGATTACTATGATATGCGATCTGTGCATTAAGAAGAACATCAGTGCAAAGTTCTGCCTTCTGTTTTAATGTAGAGTGGCATTACAGCTAGATTTTCCCACAAGCAGTGGGAAGAGGGATAGAACGAATTCATTGTTACGAAGCAGGCATGTGGCTATATTTGTTGTTGACTGTTGATTTTATTGTCAACCTTACCAAGTGATTGTGTTAGTTTATATGGTTCCTCTTCTTGATTACTTTTGACTCTATTGTTGGATTTCCACCAGTGCTGACACTTAATGAAATCTCAAAGCATTGAGATTCCTAAATATTTGACATCGGCAGCTGGATGAGAGAGACAGTTGTGTGTCCTCATTGGCGGAAAGGTAAAACATAATGTAATAGGGCAAATATTTTGGTGCTGTAAATTATACCAGCTCATACACCAGCATGAAACCAAGCAGCATCTTTTATGGCACCTATCTTCCAGTGCTCGCAGGCTTTTGAGGGCACAAACAACCTCTGCTTCCCGCCCCGATCTCCCCACCCCTTCCACGTCCAGCCTCAGCCTTTGGTTTTCACAAGGCGTTACTGTTTGTGGCCATATCCTCTTAAGACACTATTGTGCCTCTCTTCTTACCAGCCACAGCACCCAGGTAGTTTTACTGGCACCAGTAGCTATGTACCGGTGGTGAGAATCATTTCCCTCATCTGATCTGACATATGTCACCACAGCCTTGGGCTGAATCAAGTATTGCTTGTTTTGCTGATTCCTTGGTATACCTGAAAAGTATCCATGCAATTCTCAACTTCTAAGATATGTACAGTGTAAGTAAATTGTCCACAGATAATTATAACAGATACTGTCTGTGCTAAAAGTAAGTTGAGTAAAAGACTGAAACTCCGCTGGGAGATAATTGGAAATAACAAAAGAAGGTTGAAGTTTTGCTCTGTGATTTCTGTAGACTACTTGTAATAGCTTTGGAGTAGGATCAAAGATGCGCTTAAAAGTAGGACTTTAATCTTAGTTAAATCTGATTGTCAGCAAAAGGAATCAAAGTTTAAAAATGTTACACGCAACTAGATTATCACAGAATGATTTTGTATTTGTACTGGACTTTACTCTCTTCAGGTGTTTTCCAAACATTTAATTTTGTTGAGGAATCGGCAGAAAATGAATTATATTAAAAAAATAAAATTGCAATACAGAACATAGAAAACACAACGCTTAGTTGTAATGCTTCAGAAAAGCTAAGAGGCAGATGTATAAAGTTCAATACGTTGGCAAGTACAAGACAAATTTTCATGGTTTGATCTACTCCAGTGTAAGAATGTGAAGCCTGTTATTAATGCTCCATTACTTTTTTCTCACTGTAATAATGGATGTTTTGTTAAAAGCATAAGTCCAGTGTGGTTTTGAGGTTCAGCGCTTTCTGTTGGAGCACTTGTGACATTATAAGATTGGAGCAATTGCCTAGAAAGCAACTGATATTATGTTGTACTTGATTAGTCAGGAAAAAACAAACTGGAATAATTACAAAAAACAAAACAAAGCCACAAAACCCATCACCCTTAAATTAGTGGTTTTAATTTGGTTTTGACTGCTCAAGTTGTTTGTGTGGTAACCTGCAGAGTAGATTTGATGTTATTTTGGAGTTTAAAAAGAAAAAAACAAAAAAAGATAGTGAGATAAAGTAGTTTACATGCTCTTTCAGGTGAAAAATATTGTAGTTCATCATACAAAACCCCAAATTCTTGCAAACTTTGTCAGATTTGCAATTCTGCAGAGTGTGCCTCAAGTACAGAAATAGGCACTTTTGGGGAAATACTGTGTGAAAATTGTCCAAAAACTATGGACAACCCAAAGCAAAACCGATGTCCAGGGTGCTGCTTTTAAAGGAGATTTAATGCTTTGCCTTGTATGTTGGTACCTTAAAGCTTAAATATCCTACTCTCTGTTTTCCAGACAGAAGCAGTCTTTGCCAGCCAAGAAACCAGCAAAAATATTTCACAATGGATGTAGACGATGAAGAAAACATGAGTAAGATGTGCTTATTTACACAGTAATAAACTATGTAATTATTTATGAGGGTGACTTTTTCTCAGGAGCTCAGGGACGACTGTGAAGAAACTTCGGAAACATAAATTAAAATTATTTCTTTGTAGGTTTTAGAATAAGGTATAGAAGAGTGAATCAGAGCTTTTGCATTAAGTGTTTTAAATACACATAGTTATATGCTATTCTAGTTATACTTTGTGTCTCATTTTTCTTCCAACAACTAACTAATTAAACAAACAAAATATTTTCCTTTTTTGAACCAGCAATGAAGGAGAGTGACAATATTGGTAGTACCAGTGCTGAGGGTTAGAGACCAGTCAGGTCGTTCCCCCCCCCGCTTCACGCGACAGTAGAGTAAGACAAAGGAGGTGGAGTTGAAATGTATAAAATAAATGAGAGAAAGCAGAAACGGAGGAAGGAAAAGCAAAAGGAGGAGCTAGAAGATCTCTTGCAGGTCTTGCATGGCTGATTATTCTCATTAGATGCTGATTGTTCCAACCATGAGCTACTGAATTACTAAAGTGCATTTAAACACAAAAATAGTCCAAAATAGTAATCATCTTGATGCACACACTGGCGAATTGCTGTGATGTTGCTAACTCTATGGTGTAATTAAGATCTGATAACCTGTGGAGAAAAGTGTTCTCATTAAAACATTATAAAAATATTTTTACTGTTACTGGTCTTTCAACTATCTTTTTTTGTGAGTGAGAGAAATGTTGCTCTATGCTAATGTGCTATGCCTAACTGTAAATAATTGTATATGATATAATAACAAATGTGCTTATTTTTCCCCTAAGTGACAATGGCTAAACGGCACATCTCTGACAAAGCCCATCAATGTAGCAGGCTTTGGAGCAGAAGAGTTGTAGTCCAGTCTGAAAGAGTTATAGAACATTTTTATTGGGAGACAAAGAAGCCAGATCACTAGGTTAAACAAAGAAAACCCCAAACCCAAAAAACCCTAACAAGCAAGCAAACAAACAAAACTCAAAAAACCAACCCCCAAAATATTAACTGAACTATTACCAAATATTAACTGGACTAGAACATATCTTTTTCTTTGACTGAAATAGTGAAATAACTGGAATATGCTTGCTAACACTTTCTTTTCCTTAGTATAAAAGAAGCTACTTCATATGGATGCTTTAGCTATTTCTGAAAGTGATCTCCCTGAGGAAGACTTCATAAAGTCTGTAATTGGATAATTCACATAAGATAATTTTTTGGGTAAACCATCTCCTTATCTCAATAAGGAGTATATGTGAGCACGAATAAAAGGTGCCCTCCTGAGCTGGAGAAAATACCATATTTTTATAGGGACATTCTGTAGGTGTCCTTAAGCAAAACATTCAGTTTTTCTCCACATTTGGGATTTTTTGTGTGTGTTAGCGCATCAGTATGGGAAACCATTCACTGAACTTTCTGTCTTGTCAGGAGACTGGCTCCTTGGGATTGTTACAGGTTTGGGGCATGCACTTGTATAACCATAGTTGTCTCCCAGAAGTATGTCTTCAGATGTCATCTGTACCATGTTTATGAAAGGAAGCTACAGATAACATGTCTACTTGGATGAGCCTAGTTAACAGAAGGTGCATGAAGACCTTCCTGCATCTCTATGCCCACACAAACATCATGAATTTAAAACATTAAATCATCGCACTGGGAGGAGAGAAATTGAAGTTCAAATTCTTAAGTTCTTCCTCTTTGTTCATGCAAAGATTTTTTTGAAAATTCTTTATCTTTCTCTATTTTTATATCTCTTAAGATTGCAAGTGCAATATCAGAAGTTGCCTATTAATTTTTTAATTATCTTATGTAACTCCTTTTTTGAGAATTAGCTTACAGGAAAGGAAGGTGGGCGTATGCAGTATTTGTAGACTGCAGATACATAACTAGAATTGCTCTGCAGAAGCCAGAATTAAAATTGTATTGGTTTGGCTGAAATATAAGACAGTGATAAGGTTACATTAATGTCCCTGAGAAAATACAATATTTCAGACTTCAGGTTTTAAGGTCTTCCTCCTTTATCTGTTGAACATAGAGAAGATGTTACAAGAGATTTGGGGAAAGATGTTATTTTTTAGGATGTTTTTTATTTGTTTTGTTTTCTATTGCTTTGCATGGAGGGTATATCTACAGCACTCTGAATGCCCCAGGAATCTCTGTTGGAATCCCATCTGCATATTATCTCAGCATCCAATCAGGGAGCCCAGCAGAAGTGTAAATAAAATAGAAATAAATCATAGAATCATGGAATGGTTTGGGTTGGAAGGGACCTTAAAGGTCATATAGCTCCAAACCCCCTGTCATGGGCAGGGTCACCTCCCACTGGACCAGGCTGCTCAAAGCCCCATCCAGCCTGGCCTTGAACAATTCCAGGGATGGGGCATCCACAACAATTTCAGTGCTTCACCACCCTCACGGTAAAGAATTTCCTCCTAATATCCAACCTAAATCTACCCTCTTTCAGTTTGAAAACGTTACCCCTTGTCCTATCATTACACTCCCTAATAAAGAGTCCATCCCCATCCTTCCTGAATGCCCCTTTTAGGTACTGGAAGTCTGCTTTAAGGTCTCCCCGGAGCCTTCTCTTCTCCAGGCTGAACAGCCCCAACTCTCTCAGCCTGTCCTCATAGCAGAGGTGCTCCAGCCCTCTGATCATCTTCATGGCCCTCCTCTGGACCTGTTCCAACAGGTCCATGCCCTTCTTGTGCCGAGGACTCCAAAACTGGACACGATACTCCATGTGGGGTCTCAAGAGAGCGGAGCAGAGAGGCAGAATCATCTGCCTCGATCTGCTGGCCATGCTGCTTTTGATGCAGACCAGGATATGGTTGGCTTTCTGGGCTGCAAGTACACATTGCTGGCTCTTGTTGAGCTTATCGTCCACCAGCACCTTCAAGTCCTTCTCCTCAGGGCTGCTCTCAAGCCATTCTCTGCCCAACCTGTATTTGTGCCTGGGATTTCCATAACCCAGGTGGAGGACCTTGCACTTGGTGTGGTTGAACTTCATGAGGTTTGCACAGGACTCAAGTCTGTCAAGGTTCCTCTGGATGGCATCGTGTCCCTCCAGTGTGTCAACTGCACCACAAAGCTTGGTATCATTGGCAAACTTGCTAGGTGTTAATTCACACTACTGCCTTCCCTTATCAATTACCTTACAGGCAAGAGAGAAGTGTGGCATGTTGCAAAACACTTGGGATGCTAGCATGTGACTGTTCTGATCTTCCTCTTGATCATTTCCCCCCTTTTTCTAAAACAATGCTCAGAAGGTATCACACAGTGTTTTTTCCTGCCTGTTTTTTATGAAAAAAGTGGCTTATTTAGAATTTCCCCAGGCTAGTAAATGACAGCAGCAGTATAAGAGGTAGCTAGAAACATCTTTCATTTCAGCTAAGGGTCATCTAAATGCAATTAAGCATGCTCAAAATCAGAGAAGGGAGAGTGTTGTCTCTCAGCAAGGAGGTAATGGAAGTTCCCCACTTGATAAAGCATCTTAATTGCAGACACTTTTTAATTACAGGAAATAAAACCAAAAATAAACACACTCAGACAGCATGAAAATTGCCTATGCCTCTTTCCTTCTTTGAGTGCTCTTGGGTTTGTAAGCTTCTCAAACAAGATTTCAAGGGCAGGACGTCTTCCACTGAAGTTGTTGGCATGTGGTACTGTCAGCTATGATTTTATATCAAGGCAGCTTCTACACATGTCAGTGAAATCACAGAATCACAGAATGGTAGGGTTGGAAGGGACCTCTGGAGATCATCTAGTCCAACCCCCCTGCCCGAGCAGGGCCACCTTAGAGCAGGTTACACAGGAATGTGTCCAGGCGGGTTTTGAATGTCTCCAGAGATGGAGACTCCACCCCCTCTCTGGGCAGCCTATGCCAGTGCTCATCCACCCTCAAGGTAAAGAAGTTCCTCCTCATGTTTAGGTGGAACTTCCTATGCTCAAGTTTGTGCCCATTACCCCTTGTCCTGTCACTGGGCAGGCCCCATCCTCCTGACCCCCACCCTTCAAGTATTTATAGGCATTAATAAGGTCGCCCCTCAGTCGTCTCTTTTCCAGACTAAAGAGACCCAACTCCCTCAGCCTTTCTTCATAGCAGAGCTGCTCCAGTCCCCTAATCGTGTTGGTAGCCCTTTANTGGATGGCGGCACAGCCTTCTGGTGTGTCAGCCACCCCTCCCAGCTTTGTGTCGTCAGCAAACTTGCTGAGGGTGCACTCTATCCCCTCATCCCGGTCATTGATGAATGTACTGAACAGGACTGTGATTTCTAGTCAAAGCTGCCAGCTATTTGTAGTGACTAGAAAATAAAGTAGTCTTATGAAAAATGTCTTATTCTTAGATCGCGGGTAGTATTAATGTTTAAGAAAACAGGATCCCATTCAAGTATTTATATCTGTATTAATGCTACTTTAAAGAGTTGAATACACAGCAGCTGTGATGTACCTCAAAGGGCTCTCTAAATGCCTGGGACATTGTGGATACCACGGAATTAAGGGGTCTTGAAGAGCAGTTAGAAAAATTTCTGAGGGGTGGAAAAAAACATTGGTGACTCCCTGCCAGACTCTCTGGGACAGCCCAGAGCTACAGCTCCCTCCAGGCTGAGAGGTTGCTTTGAGGAAGTGCTGCTGTGTCCTTGCTCTGGTTTTATACCCTCTCTTGGGGTCTGCTGGTGGTCCTGTTGTAGATGGGGAGCTGGGCAAGGTGTGGAAGAGGTAGTAAGGCAATTCTTAATTTCTCTAACGAGGTGAGATACCTTGAAAAGGGAGAGCTGTTTCTGAGCAGTGGGGAGAGGCTGGGCTGGAGGAGTTACTCCATGTCTGAATATGACAAAATTAAATGGGATGGCTTCTCTGACTTTAACAAGTGATGATAACTAATCTTACTTTTTGACTAACCTATCAGCTCTTCTCCAGCTCGAAGATAATTAGGGGACCTCATCATTGTGGGGCAGGACAGGCCAAAGAAAAGGATCACAAGCACATCTTCACCCTCCGCCTGAGAAGTAGTTGCTCTTTCTTGCAGGCCCGTAACTGTGGGTTGAAACTGGTTTTGCATGGAAAGTCTTCTTCTTTCCATCACACTCAAGGCTTAGATTTGAATCACCTCCACAATGTAGGAGCTTGCCTACTCCCTGCTTGCTTTCTCTCCTAGTTTGTTACACCCTGCAGGTTCTCCAAAGCTAACCATGTTACCTTGTAGCTCTCAGGCAAGGAATAGTTTTCTTCCATTCTTTCTTATTGAGACAAGGTAAGCATGCAAGTTTCTTTCCTGCTTCCTACAAGTAGTACCTCTCTGTTAGGGCATCGTTTCCCTTGCATGTGTAATGAGATGGATTAAGGAGTTCCTCCAGCTGCCATACTTAACATGTACATAAGTGTATGTAAAAGAACATACTTATATTCTTTTTTTTGCATTCAGCTGGAGTCTGTTCAACTTGTGGTTTCCACAGGCATTAGTGGTAGTCTTCATATAAAAAGAAGGATAAAACCAGAGGCCATTAATTAGTGTTAACTAAATGATTACTGTTCAGGCTAAAAGTCGTATTGATTGATAGCGAATTCTTGGTACAACTAATAAGAGCAATGTTCCAGAAATGGTGTTTTAGATGAGATGTATTTTTTAGAGATTACCGTTTCAGGTAAGAAACTCAGTGTAAGGAAAGTTTTAAAAATTCACTCTATTGTTCTTAGATTCCTTCACTCTGTGTGTGTGTATATATATATATAAAGAATATATATACATGAACACTGTGCATTGAGAGTTGTGGCCCTATAGCACACATTCTGCAGGCAATATAATTTGTGGCTGAATGTTGTAAGAGATACTTCATTAACTTTAGCAGATTTCTAGCAATGAAATGCTTCAGAAGTGTTTTGTTCTTGACTCAATTTAATTGACTGGAATTTAGTATTCGGTACTGTACACTTCTTTGATGTGCTACTGTGATTTAACAAAACGTGTTCCTACTTTGGTTCTTTCTTTTAATCTTTTTTTTTCTTCTTTTTTTCTCTTTGAGCACCGAAAGGAGTAACCTATCGAGCTTTTGCTGGAGGATGTTATAAATGAAAATTTAGAAACCATTCCATCAGCTTTGTAATGTGGTGAAGTGATGTGTGCATGGTAGGGGATTCTTAGGGAAGGCTTAAAATGTGGTTGAAATTTGTCACTGTGAAAGAGAGCTTCCAACTTTGTTTGCTCTCATTTCAATTCATATTTATCACCTAGTATCAGTGTACATGTAATATAGATACTTCGAAATTTTGGAACAGAAGAGTTAGAAATACTTTACCTACTAAATTTGCCTTTTCATTCACAAATGCCAATATAAAGCACAAATAATTATTTTTCATATTTTCTTTATCAGGACAAAAACGAGGTCTTTGCAGTTATAGCAAATACAGTTCTTTAAATATACATCTGACATATCATTACCCCAACTTTCTACTTTAGAAAATAAATAATTAAATTAACATTAAAATGCTTCCCCCCCCATTACAATGCTGTCATGTGATTGTGCAGCTTTTGCCATGCTTGTATATTTCAGACTTAAGAGAAGATCTTTATCATGATTTTTGGGTTTGTAACTCTGTGACAGCAGTTTTCTTACTTTGCAAGCACTTACAAAATAGCTTGTGAATGACAAATACAAGGTTTCTTAATAGAAGGCTGTATGGAAATATATAAAGTAGTCTTGTGGTCATGGTGACACAGCGGGCAGCTGTAGTTCCTGAGTTATTTGAAGTGAGGTGAAATGAAAGTCTAGAAAAAGCGCAAAAAATAGTTGCATTTATAGTTGCATTTGGAGAATATCAAATAGCTAAAGAGAAACAAGAGCATTCAGACACTCATCAGTCAAGGTGCCTACCAAAGAACTGCCTAATTTTTCAGGGCTCAAGTTTTATTTATTTATTAAAATTACTGAAAAAATAATGTAACATAAATAAGAATAAAATAGCATTAAATATCCATCTTCTAGTACTGGTCTTAAACATCCATTTTTATTTTACTAATGGTATTGTGATAGTTCTTTGTTTTATAAGTGTATGCTACTGTATTTCTGGTTTAAAGCATTTTTCAGGCCTAACATAATTTGGGCTTAAAAGTTTTGTTCCAGCATGATTTCAAGGAAAAAAAAAAGCTGCAGTGTTTTATTGCTATATGATTATATCAAATGCATAGTTTGGAAATCATTCTTGGATGTGTTACTTATTCAATTATTGAGAGGTTGTATTGCATTATTATTATCGCTGATCCTATTGCAAAACTTTTCACCTGTGAGCACACATCACTTAACCAGTTACAAAGAGAGATAAAGGAATCTATAAATTTTGCATTTACAAGATCCTGCAACGAAGGCATTGTAAGTTACTCTTTCTGGGCACCACAGGTTCAAGCAGCACCGATGTTAAAGAAAACCGCAATGTGGACAACGTTCCCCCCAAGGACAGCAGTGGGCAAGGTGCCGGGGAGGGGACACAGCTCTCCAATGGTGGTGGCAGCAGCAGCAGAAAGCGTCCTTTGGAGGAGGGCAACAATGGCCACTCCAAATTTCGCCCAAAGAAGAGGAAGAAAACACCCGGCCCTGTTCTGCCAAAGAATGCCCTGATGCAACTTAATGAGATTAAACCTGGATTACAGTACAGACTCCTCTCTCAGACGGGACCGGTCCATGCCCCCATGTTCGTGATGGCAGTCGAAGTCAATGGGCAGGTATTTGAGGGGTCTGGCCCAACAAAAAAGAAAGCCAAGCTTCATGCCGCTGAGAAGGCTCTCCGATCTTTCGTCCAGTTTCCAAACGCCTCAGAAGCCCACCTGGCAATGGGGAGGACTCTGTCAGTCAACACGGACTTCACCTCTGACCAAGCGGACTTCCCTGACACGCTTTTCAATGGTTTTGAAACACCAGTCCCTTCCGATGCTTCCTTTTACCTAGGGTCCAATGGGGATGGGTCCTTTAGCTCTAGCGGGGATTACAGTTTTCCATCATCTGCTGTAGCTAGCAGCCTTTCCCAGTCACCTCTACCCACACCATCGTCCTACCCCTCCGCCAGCGGGAAGAACCCCGTCATGATCCTCAATGAGCTACGGCCAGGGCTGAAGTACGAATTTCTCTCAGAGAGCGGGGAGAGCCACGCCAAAAACTTTGTCATGGCCGTGGCAGTGGACGGTCAGACTTTTGAAGGCTCAGGAAGGAATAAAAAGCTGGCAAAAGCTCGGGCTGCTCAGTCAGCCCTGGCATCCTTGTTTAACATGCAGCTGGACCAGACCCCATCTCGTCAGCCCATTCCCAGTGAGGGGCTCCAGTTACACTTGCCACAGGTGAGAAGCCCTTTAGGTTTTGTTGATGTCTTTGGGTAATGACCAACAGTATCCAAGTCATGCATATTAAGTTATCTCAGACAGCATTTCTGCTGTTTCTTTTGCTTTTGTAGATGTGCGTATGCATATACGTATTAGGTGATTTATCCCCTTATGGTTTCTGACAATTTCATGAACTCTTTGTATTCTATTGGACAGAGAGAGGACTTTGTTGCTGATGCTTTCAGCCTTGATCATGTCATGTAAGAGAGCACCAAGGCCAGTGCAGTGCCAGCTTGGATTATGGTTTGTGCTGAGGAAACGTTGAATTGCATCTTGCTCATCTCGGGCAGCAAGACTTAGGTAGAGTTCAAGTCATAATTACTGTTTTAAATAATATTATTATTGGTACAACAGTTTTTAGGAGAGAAGAAAATCATTCTCTTTTGCAAACTGTTGGCAATAACAGAGCTGAATAATGTAAGTCAAGGACAGATTAAATGAGGCTGATGGAGTTGCCATGAATTTTCAGGATCTAAATAAAGAACATATTCGCAGTGCATGCATCCAAGACCTGTCTGTCCAAATCGCTGTCATCTAAAGCATTGTGCTCTAATCAAATTAGTTAATAAGTATATGTAAGTTACTTAGGCAAGTAAATCTGGATGAGAAATAGTTTGAATCAAATAGTTAATGAACTAAGGAAAGTATCAAACATACCAGACATAGACCATAAATTTAAAGTATCTAGAATGAAATAATTTTTAATTTTTTTAATGAAGAAAAGTTTTCCATTATTTGCTTGCTTGTATTTCTCGCCAGTCAAACTATGGTAATGATTGTTCAACTAACCTCTTTCTACTGTATCTCTTGGGTCTTTTTAATACTGACCCATGACTTTTTTGCAACTTTCTATTTGTTAATTATGAGAATTTCAAGGCTTTGACCTTTTCTATCTCAAAAACAATGTTTTAGATTTCATTAAAATTTTAAGATACTGGTCTGATTTGATAATGTGGGGTTTAAGAATATAAGTAGATGTTGTGACTATTTTAAGTATTTTTTCTCAAAAATGCATGGACAATATACATCGCTTAGAAATTCCTATATGCTTTCTTTTTTAACGTTGCACAATTATTGCATTATTGATGACTGTTTCCTTCATTTTCAAATCTAGGTTCATGCTATTTCAGGTAGTTATGAGTTCTTCAGTAGATTCAGTAATTGCAGACTGCATTCTCTGCTGTGCTTTTAAAAGTAGATTTGGGCCCTGACACCAAAAAAAATTCACTGCCGGTAATTTATGTGTTATTAGTTCTTGAATCAGAAAAATGGTGAAAATTCAAACTGGAATAGGGAAGTGGGAGATGGCATGTGGTGAGACATGAAAGAGGTGTCATTCTAAGAGGATAAAGTTGTTTCTCCATCCAGCAGCCCAGTGTATAACAGCTTACAGTGTCTCTTTTCTTCAAGAGACTTTGATGGACTGCTGGGCAGCGCTGTTTTTTTCTGAGCTCCTTGCCTTTGTCAGGTTTTCACCCAGGTAGCTATCCCAGAGCTTCTGTGATGATCAGGGCATTCAAGCCTAGGGTATGGTGTTAAAAAAACAAAAAAGCAACCCATGCAAATGGTATTTTTAATTTTTTGCCATGCTCCTACACTGACCTTGATACCCATACAAAGCATGCCCCAGGTCAGGTACATGCCTCATACAAAGCATGCCCCAGGGCAGGTACAACAAAGCACGTCCCAGGGCTAGCTTGCATTTCACCTGTCTTATAGGTGTGCACTGATAAAGGCTGATTTGGGGTGGAGGAGAATCCGGTGAGCTTTAGGAGTAATGCCGAATATACTGGATGGGAAGGGGGAGGTTGCTGTTACTGCCTCACGTAGAACCGATTCAGTCAGTTATTTATTCAGAGGCTTTTGATCAGCTTGTCATCAGGACATCGTGGTCCTTTCTGCACTTCACTTCACCATAGACCAAATAAAAACGTTAAGCAGAAGGAATGGTGAACTTGGTGAAGCAGGCTTTATACTGAAGGACTTGGGGGGTGGGGTCCAGGGTGGCAATGCTCACAGCAATTTAGCTGACTGGAATAAGGCAGGCCAACCAGAGCAGTGACAGATGTTCCTTAGCTGACGCCCAAGATGAGATCCAGAAGGCCGACAATCTCAGTGGTGTGAATGGCTGTAGTGGATCCTCTTGCTCCCGTCCAGGGAAACCCACATGCTCGACTGTCTCTCTGAAAAGCCTATGCACCAACACAGATAGCACAGGGAATGAACAGGAAGAACTAGAGATCTGTGAGCGGTCATGGGGCCATGATCTCGTTGCAGTTACTTAGACATGGTGGGATAGCTCGCATGACTGGAATGCTGTCATGGGTGGCTGTGTACTTTTTAGGAAAGACAGGCCAGTGGGGCATGGTGGTGGAGTTCCTCTCTATGTGAGAGAACAACTGGAATGTAGTGAGCTCTGCCTAGAGGTAGATGAAGAGGGTGAGAACTTATGGGTAAGAATTAAGGGGCAAACTAATATGGCAGATGCTGTTGTGGGTGTTTACTACAGACCACTGGAGCAGGAAGAGGAAGTCAGTGAGGCCTCCTATAGATAGCTGGAAACAGCTTCACGATCACAGGTCCTGGTTTTCATGAGGGACTTCAACTACCCTGACATTTGCTGGAAAGATAACACTGCCAGGCATGTACAGTCCTGGAGATTTCTGCAGAGCATTGACGATAACTTCTTGACACAGGTGGTGGAGGAACCAATTCAGGAGAAGTGCTCTGCTGGACCTTGTGCTGACAAAGAAAGGACTGGTTGAGGATGTGAAGGTCTGGGGCAGCCTTGACTGCAGTGACCATGGGACAGTGGAGTTCAGGATCCTGCATGGAAGAAGCAGGGCAAAAAATACAATTACAACCCTGAACTTCAGGAGAGCTGATGTTGGCCTCTTCAAAGACCTACTTTGAGGAATCCTGTGGGCTAAGGCTCTAGAAGGAGGGTGGGGTGCAAGAGAGCTGGTTAATATTTAAGCACCACTTCCTCCAAGCTCAAGATCAGTGCATCCCTAGGACTAAGAAATCGGGCAAAGGAGGCAGGAAACCTGCATGATGAGCTTCTGGAAAAACTCAGATGGAAGAATGAAGTTTACAGAATCTGAAAAATGGGACTGGCCACTTGGGAGAAGTATAAGAGTGCTGTCAGAATAGGCAGGAATGCAGTGGGGAAGGCTAAGGCCCACTTGGAATTAAGCCTGGCAAGGGATGTCAAGGACAATAAGAAGGGCTTCTTCAGGTGCATCAGCTGTAAAAGGAAGACTAGGGAAAATGTGGGCCTGCTGCTGAATGAGGTAGGTGCCCTGATGACAGAGGTTGCAGAGAAGGCGGAGTTACTGAATGCCTTCTTTGCTTTAGTCTTTACTGGCAAGGCTGACCCTCAGGAACCACAGACCCTAGAGACAGGAGAGAGAGCCTGGAGTAAGGAAGACTCTCCCTTGATCGAGGAGGATTGGGTTAGGGATCATTTAGGCAAACTTGACACCCACAAATCCATGGGCCCTGATGGGACCTGCGAGTGCTGGGGGAACTAGCAGATTTTATTTCGAAGCTGCTCTCCATCATCTTCGAAAGGTCATGGAGAACAGGAAAGGTGCCTGAGGACTGGAGGAAAGCTGATGTCACACCAGTCAAACAGGGCAAGAAGGAGGACCCAGTAAACTACAGGCCAGTCAACCTTACCTCCTTCCCTGGAAATGTGATGGAACAGCTCATCCTGGATGTCATCTCTAGGCATGTAGAAGGAAAGAAGGTCATCAGGAGTGGTCAGCATGGATTCACCAAGGGGAAATAGCTAAAGGGCAGGTGTCAGGAGGATGGGGCCAGGCTCTTTTCAGTGGTGCCCTACGACAGGACAAGGGGCAACAGACACACAGAAAATTCCATCTCAATGTGAGGAAAAACTTCTTTCCTTTGAGGGTGGCAGAGCACTGGAACAGGCTGCCCAGAGGGGTTGTGGAGTCTTTGTCTCTGGAGACATTCAAAACACACCTGGATGAGTTCCTGTCCAGCCTGCTCTAAGGTGAACCTGCTGTGGCAGGGGAGTTGGACTAAATGATCTCTGAAGGTCCCTTCCAACTCCTGCAATTCTGTGAATGGAGTGAGAATCAGTACTGCAATGGCTACTTTCACTTGAAGTGCTATGTTAATCCTCGTTCAACCTAAGGCAGGAGAAAACTATAAAAAAATTATTCAGATATAGGAAAGATAACCAAAATAATGATGAAAATGATCATAGATGTGGGAAAGCTGCTTCTGCAGAGGTACTAAAGAGCTCTAGGCAGTTTATTGCAGTAGACTGCTTAGTGTACACAGCAGAATGAGAATGTAACAGTTTCAAACCTAGCAAAAAGATAATATTGGATGTGTTTGTGGGAATTAATGAATAATATGTTGGAATAATTGCTATGGAATTGGCAGAAATGTAAAAGATACATTTGCATAAGCAGGGAGTGAACCTACTGCCAGGTAGCAGTTATTTTAAATAAATACAGGAAACTTTGGCGCGCTAGAAAATAATTACCCTGTTTTACTAGCATAGATATGTTTGCACCTTCTCTGAACTGTGTGTACTGGTCGCTGTCAGAGGAGAGATAATAGACCTTGATTTTACCTACTGTGGGCACTGCTGCTGCTCATCAGCTTGTGAAAGTTCACACAAGCCCTGTGAAGGTAAGAGGAAATAAAGCTGAGGGAGAATATTTGTGCTTCAGAAGGATCACTGTAGGTCCAAGGAGAGCACAAAAGATTGGGAGGTCTTGGGTCAGGTCCCCAGTGAGAGATGGGCGTTGTCAGCTCACACAGTGCCCCTGCTCCCACTGCCTTTGATTCTACCATGCAGATCCTCATCAGCATTCATGTGAGGTCATCTGTATGGCTTGCCTAGGTCTTGCTTCAGATCCAGACAGACCTGAACCTCATCAGCTTCAGAATATTTTAAAACATGGGTGGCCAGGGGGCTTCCACTACAACATTGCTGCACTATATATATTAACCAAAATCAGTCTGTATATATGGGAAGAAGTGAATTCACTGTCACTTCATCAGAGAAAGGAACAACACACCCAAAATAGCTTTGAGCTCGCATGCCTTAGTGAGCTGGTTTAGGTCTTTCCTTTTTCGAATTACCCACCTTTGAATAATGATTTAGTGCAGGAGTGGTGGTAGAGAAACCATGTGTCAGATGCAAGGGCATTCACTGGCAAGGTGAGACACAAGTTCAGTTTCTGTTCCAATTAATATTCATTTATGTGAAAGGGAGTGGAGTCAGGAAAGATCTCTACCCAGGCCGGTCAGTGGGCTGGGCTTGATGTGGACACAGCTTCAAGTCCTTGGTTTTGAGGTGGCGACAGCAAGGACATAATTTTAGGCCATTAAGTCTTGTTCCTGGCACTGCAGTGGTTTGCCTTATTCCCGTCTCTTCCATATTCTTAGTGACTATGTTAATGTAATAGACCTCCTGGGAGAAAAGGGTGATTCTTCTATTTTATTGGGTGAGTATTCTAATAAAAGACCAAAACCATAGTAACTGAATCTGTAGACATCTAATAGTGTTTATTCCTCACCACCCACCTGTTGTAATGCAACTTGGGTATCAAATAGAATAAAATAAAATAAAAAACAATCTTTAATATATCTGCCTGTTTCCTGGCAGTTATTTTCCCCCCCTGCCCTACAGTTTCTCCTGCATTGTACTCATCTTTAGCAGTTGTTTTGCCTCGCTTGAGTTCTGCTTTGTCCTTCTTATCAGCCCTCTCCATTGTCTGGCTTCACGTTCATTCAAGCTTTTTTAGGTTTCCTTACCAGCAGCCTAGCTCCATGCTGTTTGAGTGGCAGCCCCATCCCATCCTTCTGTGCCAGCATACATCTTCCCAGAGGGACTCACTATGTTCTAGTTTGAGGGTAGTGAGACCCTGGAACAAGTTGTCCAGGGAGGCTGTGGATGCCCCATCCCTGGAAGTGTTCAAGGCCAAGCTGAATGTGGCTTTGAGTAACTTGGCCTAGTGGGAGGTGTCCCTGCCCATAGTTTAGGCGTTGGAACTAGATGACCTTTAAGGTCCTTTCCAACCCAAACCATTCTATGATTCTGTGGTTGTATACCAACATCTCAGTTTTCTCTGCTTTGGTTATTATAAGAAAAAAATAATATTTTTTGAAAAAGCTATTATCCACCCTGTATACAAGCATCATACCAATTGCTATTCAAGTAGCCTTTTTGTCCGCAATATTGACAAGTAAGTTGACCATGGGTTTCCTCCCAGAAACACCTGACAGTTTCAGTTCCCACCTCTTAATGAGAACCTCCTCAAGCCAGCCCTGGTTCATACACGGAATGGATGATTGTGTGCCTCTGTAGATCAGCCTCCATTTAGCTGGATAGGTTGAGGATCTGTAGTTTGGTGATACTGGAAGAAGGGTTCCTCTGTGTTCACCCTTGGCAACTGATTGGTTTTAGTTCAGCATTTTGGAATCACCATTTCTGGTATGTATTGAACTTTGGGTTTTTGTGTAGCTCAGCGTAGGAGAAGTCTCCTCCAGTTACCAGTCATCACGCTCACTTTTCTTCAGCCCTAGTTCAGCACGATTTTACATTGCCTAGTAGCTTGTCAGCTGCCAGCCATGTTCTCCTGTCCAGCATGTCATAAGGTAAGGTAGAGCAGAAAAGTATATATATTACAGAAACGAGAGTATAAAACTTGTCGCTAGAAAGCAGTATCCATAATCATGCAGTGACCCTGTAGATAAAACACTGGAATAGAAACTCTATTTCTTGTCCCTGCAGTGATCTGCCCACATGGCTACAGGGAGGTTAGTTTAAGCCTTTGGTTTATTAGTTTCCCATTTCTAAAACCAAGGTGATAATAAAACTGTTGCTCATTATTTTTCCTTTGTGTTTTACCTTAAAGTTCAGCTTTCTGCATTAGATAAGTACTAGGACAATTAAATGCAGAGTGTGTGCTTGGTGGTCATGGTGCTATCAGATCACAAATTGTAACACAATTTCGGGTCCAGCAGCAAAAATACCTTATTTGAAAATAAGTGCCTGACCAGACATGTTTGTAGCCTCTGAGCAAAATTGCGTTCCTGAAAAATTTCTCATCTGTTGATAGAAGTTTCTGAGTTGCAGTCCATGCAAATGCATCAAGAAAATTTGTATTTGCAATGTTGAGAGTCTTCTGACTCTACATGTTAGGCAATTGCAAAACATTGACCAGTGCTTGGTGCAGATGTGACCTCAGTCACCACTGACCGCTGGTTGCACTCTCCGGTCAGGTTCTGGAAAAAGCTGTTGAGCTCTGAAATCGTGACACATGAGCTTTACTTATTGCTTCCTTGGCTGCTAACACTTTTCCAGAAGGAAGTTAACATTAAGAGCTCCTCCACATTATTTCTAGGCTGTCGGTTCTCACTGTTAAGAAAATGGTGGTGAATCAGGCTGGCAGTCTTCAAACCTTCTTTTTTTTTTATCTTTCTTCTTTCTTTTCTTTTGACTCTGGCGATTTGTTCTTAGAATTGGCTATGTTCAAGAATTTGAACGGTTTTAAGTGGGTGCCCCCAAGCTCTGTATACTGCTGCCTGTCAACCCTGTTGATTTGCCTTGGGCCCTCTGAAGTGGTGAGAATGGTGATCTTCCATTACTGAGAGCCCCCAGACAGTTGGTAAGCAGAGGACTCAACCACGATCGTCCTTTTGGGCTTGATGTAGTTGCTTACCATATTGGATGCTCTTGTGTATCTAAGGCAACCGCATGGCACTGTGTCCTCCTGGTGTGTCAACCAGTGGGACAGGTGATTACTACAGAACATCTTAGATACTGCTGGGTGCCAACACCCAGACAACTGGATCAAACTCTTTATGCCTGGTGCTCTGAGATAGGGACCTGAGTTCCCCCCTGGGATTGTCCACTCCTCTCTGGCTGCCGGTACAGGTGCTGGTGGAAGATGAGTGGGGGCAGGCTGACCTGTCTCTCCTGCCAGTCTGGGGGTCGCTTATCATGCCATCTAACATGTAGCTTGTCTTTCTCAGCCACTCCTTTGGGAACTGGTTGCTCTGCCAGCAGTGCTGTTGCATGAATTGCCCTGGTTTTCAGTTTCTTTTCAGGTGAAAATTCAAGAACTTGATCTTGACTCATCTCCTCTATCTGTTACAGTTCCAGCTGCCTTAAAAACTGCAGGTGACATTAGCTTCAGTGTTGAACTGAACCATTGCTCAACAAGAGCAGGACTGGTATACTGAAGCTTTAAAATTAGAATTTAATCCCCCCTTACAGTATGGCTGGTGTTGCTTGCTAACCTTGCTGGCAAGATACGAGGCTGTGGCTGTTATTGTTCAAGTTTTCCTGAAGGTGAAAGAGATAAATCTTTCCTAATTTTGAAATAGTTTAATTTAGGTTATACATTGACATTTTCTATCCCTAAATTTGTATGCGTCTTGTAAAAATAAGAAACAGAAAGTGTTTAACCAGTGTTTAAAACAGATGCATTCTTACTGATGTAATAGCTAGATAATGAATTAGATTGTTATAAAAGGTTTACGTGTTGATTTGAGGAGCCTGGTTTTTGCACTTCAATCTTATTGTCAGGTCCAGTACTGAGCATACTGAAATGATGTGTTTTGAGGTTTGAGCATGAAAGCATAAACTTATCTGTCTATCCAGTTGTTCTCCTAAGCCTCGAATGTTCATAATGATCATGAGCATTAGGTATTTTGATGCTGGGCTTAGGGCTATCTAACCCACTTTTAATAGATGTGGAGGACACAGAGCTCTACTTCCACTTATAGAGCTGTGAGTGTTCAGTATGCCTGAAAACTGGACCTAGCTGCCTCCTTGACATACTGCTGATGCCTAAATGTCCACTCATTTAATTTATTGTATTAAATAATATAAAAGTGCAAATCTTTCTAATCTAATAGATCCTCTTCCGGAGGGTGAGCTTTGGGCTTTTCAGGAGCCTGGTTGACAAAGTCCCCTGGGAGGCAGTCCTCCAGGGCAAAGGAGCCCAGGAAGCCTGGATGTTTTCCAAGAAGGAAGTCTTAAAGGAGCAGGAGCAGGCTGTCCCCATGTGCCGGAAGACAAGCCATCGGAGAAAAAGACCTGCCTGGCTAAACTGGGAGCTAGTGTTGCAACTTAGGGAAAAAAAGAGGATATATGGCCTTTGGAAGGAAGGGCAGGCCACTCAAGAGGACTACAAAGAGGAAGCAAAGCAATGTAGGGAAAAAATCAGGAGGGCCAAAGCTCAGCTAGAAGTAAACCTGGCTTCTGTTGTCAAGGACAACAAAAAAAGTTTCTATAAATATATTAGCAATAAAAAGAGGACTAAGGATAATCTCTGTCCTCTAGTAGATGGGGCCGGTAACATAGTGACCAAGGATGAGGAAAAGGCTGAGGTACTTAATGCCGTCTTTGCCTCAGTCTTCAGCAGT
>VXBO01008865.1:23553-44462 GCA_013400135.1 Rhinoptilus africanus | reverse complement strand
GTTCAGTTTTGGGCCCCTCACTACAAGAAGGACATTGAGGTGTTGGAGCGTGTCCAGAGGAGGGCGATGAAGCTGGTGAGGGGTCTGGAGGGCAAACCTTACGAGGAACGACTGAGGGAACTGGGGTTGTTTAGCCTGGACAAGAGGAGGCTGAGGGGAGACCTCATCACCCTCTACAACTACCTGAAAGGAGGCTGTAGAGAGATGGGGGCTGACCTCTTCTCCCTGGTGACAAGGGATAGGACAAGAGGAAACGGGTTCAAGTTATGTCAGGGCAGTTTTAGATTGGATATCAGGAAATATTTTTTCACTGAAAGGGTTATTAAACATTGGAACAGGCTGCCCAGGGAGGTGGTGGATTCACCATCCCTGGAGGTGTTTAAGAAAAGGGTAGATGTGATACTCAGGGACATGGTTTAGAAGTGTTTTTTGTCAGGGAATGTTAATGATTGGACTTGATGATCTTAAAGATCCCTTCCAACTTCACTGATTCTATGATTCTGTAATGCTGCTGTAATTTTTAAATTACTTTCTTTGGCAGGAAGGTTGCACTAGATGATCTCCAGAGGTCCCTTCCAACCCCTATCATTCTGTGATTCTGTTTAATTTTCTAATGTGCATTTCTCTGTGATCCTACAGGTTTTAGCTGATGCTGTTGCACGCTTGGTTGTAGATAAATTCAGTGATTTGACAGAAAATTTCACATCTCCACATGCACGTAGAAAAGTCCTTGCTGGAATTGTCATGACAACAGGTAAAGAAAAAAAAAGTACTATTTTAACTGCTTGAATGTGAGAGCTCTGTTTGCATTCTGGGAAACTATCTTTTTTTCAGTCAACCAGTACTGAAATATATTTATACTATTTAATCTTCAAAGAAGTGCACTAGATATAGCAATTAAATCTTGGCTAAAGATAATTGTAGGAAATGATCTGCAAATACCTCTGTTTCCACAGAGTTCCTGTCTTCTGCTTGATTGAAACATCTGTGATAACTCATGGTCTACAAAGTACATGTACCTTTTAAAATGAATTGTGCGATTTTTTGGAAGTAAATCTAAAATAAATTTCACTGCATTGGTCACACAGATGGCATTCTTGGCTTTTGGCATATTATATAAGAAATTATGCTTGCTCTCCAAGTTTTTAAGGTTTTGCACTTTGCTGACTTATTCTTGCTGTACTTTATTCTTACTGCTTTGTCATTTTAGTACAAGTATCTGAAAAGAGCAGGTTATGTTATGGCAACTAGCACTGGTATGCTTGTACAAACAGCGGTAATGTCGTGGTTCTGTGAGTGCCGGCATGAGAACTGTGTTCTGGCAGATCACCCAAAACAGTGAAGTTCTGCCCTAAGCTGATCTGCATCCACACTGCTGCTGAATTTTCCTCAGGCTAAGATTTATTTTGGTTTTCAATCCATCTGAACCCTTGATGGGACATTCATTTTGGGCCTGTCATGAAATGTCCCGTCAGTTGTATGAGTTAGACAGGTATCAGTGATAAATGTACAGCCATGTTTCCTCTAAGTGATATTCATGCAGCACGTGCTGTGGGCATTTTTCTTGGTCCTTCAAGCTGCATAGTAGCTTCCTTTGTGATTTAGGCAACGTCAACCCCTTCCTCCTGTGGGGATGTTTGTAGGAGCCTCCTCTACAGAACAGACATTTCATTGCCAGGGTCTGAGGGTGCTGGTTATATGATGTTGTATGTTGATAACTGCATGTCTAGGGACAGGGGAATGTGACAGGGGGACAATGTGGCCCAAACTCTGTCAGAAGACATCCACAGTGGGCTGACCCTGGCCAGCAGTCAAATACCCACCCAGCCACTCGCTTGCTGCTCTCCTGAGGCACGGTGAGAAGATGGAAGGAGGGCAGGAAGACTTGTGGGTAGATGAACTCCATAACCTTGAACATCCTGTCTTCCTTTTCCTGAGCTCTTATTGCTGAGCACAATGGTTATGGATATTGCTTGGTCACTGTGGCTCAGCTGTCCCAGCTGGGTCCCCTCCCAGTCTCGCCCACCCCCAGCATGCTGACCTTTGGGAGGTTTGGAGAGAAAGTCTTGACAGTCCTCAAGCACTGCTCAGAGACAGCCAAAACGTTGGTGTGGTACCAACACCCTTTTAGCCCCAAATGCAAAGCACTGTGAAGAACGTGCTGTAGTTTTATTTAATACATTTTGTGGTTTTAACAAGTTTTAATTGTAATTACAGTCCTGTGTCCCCATTTCCCAGAAGGGCCACGTGACTAAAGAATTAAGACTTAGTTAACATGGGAATACGTTTTGATTAACTGAAAAAATACCTTTACACAGAATTAGACACCATCTTTGCATGGATACGTGTGTGGGGAACCCCTGGAATTAGATAT
The DNA here is from genome assembly GCA_013400135.1 of Rhinoptilus africanus. Lineage (NCBI taxonomy): Eukaryota > Metazoa > Chordata > Aves > Charadriiformes > Glareolidae > Rhinoptilus > Rhinoptilus africanus. The sequence continues at coordinate 42,088 of VXBO01008865.1, read as the reverse complement.
CCCCATTGTGCAGCCTTGTGTTGGAGAGTGAAGCAGCTCGCTGCTGCTTCTCCAGCCCCATGGGCAGGAGGGGGCAGCTAGCTACAGGTTCATTTTTTTTTAAGGCCGTATATTTCATCAGGAGTGAGAGCTCAAAGAGCCCACGTCTCAACTACCTTTTTAATTACTCAGTTACCAATTCCCTTGCTACACCCCTTGTATCAGCAGTGCCATCGTGCAGCCAGGTGGTTATGAGAGGATCCTCAACTCTAGGTGCTTAGGGTACGTTGAAAGTGGGTTTTCTGCTTCTTCATACTGCAGTAACTATTCTATGGGAGGGAGACAGCAGAAGGCGTTTGTCAGGGCTTGGCCTCTTTCTGCCTCTGCCTCTTTGCCTCAAGAGCTTCAGAGGAATTACTGTGGCTTGTTGAGGCTTTTTTCTTCTAGTGTTTTGCTAGAGGGATGAAACATTTTGACCTGTCTTTCTGCATTCTTCATGCCACCGCTGACCTTTTTTTTGGGTGTGTGATAAAGGCATTTCTCTGTGTAGAAAATGCACAAAATATTTCTTTAATTCTATTGTATGTAATGATTTAATAACAAGAACTACACTTCTAGAAGCGCTAGACTGCTGATAAGCTTTACAGTGGTTTAAGCATTTCAACTGCTTCATTCCCTAGTCTTACCTTTCCTGTTGTTCCCTTAATACCCTTCCGTAACGTGTTGCTGTTTTAATAAATCAGTGCCTTTCAGATTTCTAAAGTTGCTGCAACAATCTGCATAGGTGGCCAGAAGGTACGTGCTGGAAGCTAGCTGGCTGCCTGAGGCTCAGGACAAAAACACTGGTTTTGCAGCTCAGGCTTTAATAACTCTTCCTGAAGCAGCAATTTTCCCCTGCAGGTTTTCAGTTTCTAACTCATCTGAATTCCAACATGAAGAACTCACAAGAACCATAGGCCATACTGGTATGGGAAGGGTATAGCTGAGTGAATGTTTTGCTTTAAGGATAATATCAGAAGAAAAAAGATATATTTTTAAAAGAAGCAAACAAGAAAAAAACAGGAGCCTTGTTTAGGTTCTGCAGGAAGATCACTTGCTGGATTATTTGTGATTTTGATTGCATCTTCCTCCTGAAATTCTGTTTTGCAGGTACAGATGTGAAAGATGCACTAGTAATAAGTGTTTCTACAGGAACAAAATGCATCAATGGTGAATACATGAGTGATCGTGGTCTTGCATTAAATGATTGTCATGCGGAAATTGTATCTCGTCGGTGCCTGCTTAAATTTCTGTATACACAACTTGAGCTTTATCTAAGGTAAGCTGGAGGAAAAAGGAAAATGAGATGATCATAGGGAGCTGAAAAGGTGTCTGCGTAAAACAGCTGTCTTAATTATTTCAATGTGAAACACTTGTCCTGTTGCATTAGGATGTTTAATTGAGAGCTCAGGCCCTTTGCCTTAAAGTTTGACTTTAACAAAATGTGTATTGAGTTAGGTGCCAATCATGAGAGAGGAGGACAGAAAAAATAGTTGTGAATCATTTTGTAAACTGTAAATATGTAAATCAAAATAATCTCAAAAGGGCTGAAGGGTGGTGCTGTTTCATTTCATAAGTGCCTGAAAGTTCTTGACATCTGGTGATGTCAAGGGCTCTCTACTTTTTGTCTCGATGGTCTTTTGTTATTTTGAATAGCTGTTAGATTTGTACTACAAAATCTCCAGACACCGTATGTTTGTTTTTAATGCCTATTAAGACTGCCTAGCTTATGGTTATTTATGTGTTAATGTCAGTTTTGACTCTAGCTTTATTCTCTGTTTCAGCAATAAAGAAGATCAACAAAAATCCATTTTTATCAAATCGGAGCGAGGCGGGTTTAAGCTGAAGGAGAATGTGCAGTTTCATCTCTATATCAGCACATCTCCTTGTGGCGATGCTAGGATTTTCTCACCACACGAAGCAGCACAAGAGGGTATGACGGCAGCCCTACTCAAGCAAAGGAGTTTAAAGTATTCTTTGAGCATGTACAAGTGACAGTTAAAATTTAGGTGTCTTCTTTCCCTTTAGTGTAGATGACTGTTAGACAAAGATCTCTCTCAAAAAAAAATCTATGCTGTTCTTCCTATATGGTAGAAGTTAAGCATAGACTGATGCACCATGTGGTCTTGAAGAAGCTGAATGCTAGCCAAGATAAGCCAGTGAGTCAGCAAGTATTTGTACATAACTAACATTATTTCCATCTTTTAACAGTGGTTGTCTGCCTGCTCCTTTCTTGGTCCGTCCATTAACTTATCTAATGCTGTAGCGCACAGAACAGAATTGAAGAGCTATCTGCTGCATATTACTTGTTCATGGAGAGCTTGGTTTAATTGCAAGTGTGTTTTAGAAGACAATAATTGTGAGAGATGTCTGATGCTGTAGCTAATTTGCAAGGAGCAATAGAAGTATTTATGCAAGACAGCTGTTGTGCAGACAAATAGCTTTAATCAACTCTTCTCAGTAATGCTATCTGTAAAACACCTTGAGAATATTTCTCAGCTGATGTTAAGTGATTTTTGTCATTTAGATCAAGGGGACAGGCATCCAAACCGCAAAGCAAGAGGACAGCTACGGACAAAAATAGAATCTGGGGAAGGAACCATCCCTGTGCGCTCTACTACCACTATCCAGACGTGGGATGGCGTATTGCAAGGAGAAAGGCTACTTACCATGTCCTGCAGCGACAAGATAGCAAGGTGAGGTATCACATGATTGATTTCTCTATTGCTTTTTATTGCATGAAAGGAGGGTTGCATGATACCCATAGTGAACATGCAGGTTATTGATTGTTTTTTTTCATTGCTTAGATGTAGTGTGGTTGTGGCTGTAATTCCAGTGATAAAGCTCTGATTCTTCCCCTGCAATTGGTGTCAGACCTTATGCTGGCTTCAGAGGCAAGGTGAAATCATCTGTCATTCCAGCCACTTTAAGTCACGACGGCTTTGTTTTGTCTTTATATCACTGGGAAATAGCAGAGCAATGTTTTGGGTTTTTTTCTTTTTCCTAAAGTAGCATAGCAATAACAAGACAGTGCAATAAATATATTGCATTAGTTACATTTGGATAACTTCCTCTGATGATATACATCCTTGCCCCATTACTGGAAGTGTTCAAAGTCAGGTTGGATGGGGCACTGAGCAACATGATCCTAGTGAAAGGTGTCCCTGACTATGGCAGGGAGATTGGACTAGGTGGTCTTTAAAGGTCCCTTCCAACCCAAACCAGTCTGTGATTCTGTGATATCAAAGATAACATACATGTTCCATTGATAGATTTAGATTTGTATTATTTTATACAGGGAAAAAGCCTTCCAGTTAAAAATATCTTAATTGATGGGCACTTTTATTTTTTAACTTTAAAATTATTTTTATTTTAGTTTAAAAATTTTTACTGCAATTAAATATTTTGTTTTCAATGCTAGCAGTTTTATTTATATTTGATTTGGTTCCTTCTTTGCTCTACTTTTTGACAAAAATGAAAAGATTTTTTTCTTTTTTGTTCAAAGTTGTAAATAAACAAATGATTGCCCCCCCCCCCCCCCCAAAAAAAAAAGAATAACAGGTTACATTAGTTANAAAAGAGCAGCAGTGTTCTTTAACAAGTATCAGAAGTATGGGAGAGTTGCAGCATAATTTTTTGAAAAGAGTTTGTGTGTTTGCAGCCTCAGTGTTCTTGCAAAATAGATGAGAAATGGCAAGTTTTTCAGATAATGATATTTTAATTATTTTTTAATTAAAATAGCTCTGTTGTTTCAAGTTAGAGTTAGTCTGATGAAAAAAATTATAAAGTGTATTAAGTTGGAGCTATTCTTGTGAACTGTGTATGCCAAATCAGACGTACAGGAGGAAGGTTATGTATTGTTCGTCCAGTCCTATCTCAAGTAATCAGCATCTCTATTTAAGGAAGACATTTTACTTTAATTTAAATCCCCCTAACATAAATGGATAGGGCCTTTCAGAAGCTAGGACAGTGGGATGTTGAAAGGTAATTATACAAAATTGACATTTCCACTTCTTTTATAATATTTTCAATAAGATTTAACAGATAAATTTCTCAGCTTCATGCCAGGGACTTCTCCCAACCACCCAACATGGTAATCGTGTAATGTTCATTTGACTTCTTCTATCACGTCATCATTGCTGTTAGTGCAAATAAAAAAAAATGAAGACAGTTTTTGAGCTAGAACACATTTGACTATTTTGTTGATTTTGTGTGATGCAGAACAGAATCCATCTCTCGCTAGCGTAGCTAGCTGTCACCTCTCCTTGGGGCTAATGGGAATAATTTTGTTTGTGCCAGTGAAGGAAGCAAATAGAACCCTTTGACACAGAACAAAGACTGTATTGACGGGTAAGGAGGCCCAAATTTTCATATTCTTTTTTTTTTTTCTTTTCTTTTTTTTTTTTTTTTACATTTCCCTGACACTTATGACCGTGTTTTGTCCATTTACTTTTGAAATAATGCATTGTTCTGTAGTGTCCAGCAGTCAGTCCTCCAGTATGCCTGAGCCCTGTGAATTTCCACTGAGCTTTCCCAAAGGTTAACAGTCCCAGCCTGGAAAAGACATGCTTAAATTCAGGATGCAAGATTGCACAGGCAGGAAAACTCCTGGTATCTGAACAGCCTCATCTGTGTGGATTATATGTATAATCCAAGCTGTTATTTCCAGCCTTTGAATGCTTTGTTGCAGTGTGCTATCTAGCACCCTCCTGAGCCTGGTAGGAACATCCAAGAAAAATTGTGAGGAACATGGAAAGGCCATGAGTGTGATTCCATTTGGGTCAGAAGCATTAGAACAACATTATCGTAGTGTCTTAGTCCCTGCTGGCACTACAGTATGGTGTTAGGGTGGTTTCTGTGACCAGAGTAACTATTTTGGGACATTAATATACATGTATTTTTTTTAAAATGTATCCTTACCTTGTTTCATGATACTTTATTATTTTTGTCATTCTCCTTTTGATGTATTTTTCTGCATACATTAGTTTTAAATCTTTTGGCTTCAAATAATTACTTAACTTTACATGAAACATTCCAGTTGTGGGTAATGTCTTGCTGAGAAGAGGAAATTTTTTTTCATCCTGTTTCATTGCTAGGAAGGCTATAGGAATTTAGAAGTGCTTTAACGTTGGGTTGAATTCTCAAAGGGGCAGTCATTGGTGCTCTTCTACTCTAAAGAAGGGAAAAATTATTTCTGATAATCTTTCATGTGAGATAACATCATGTCCCAGGCACTAGCCTCATTTTGTGCTTATTCAGAGTGGGAAATCCGAATGGATGTTTGTAACTCAGTCTTTCTCTTTATTTTCTCAACGTCGTCTTGACCCCAACAACTATTTTTCTAGGACTGATGAAATTGCACAAACACATCTTAAAATCCTAGGCATGCTCACTGAAGGCCGCATGTTCTGCAGCTATGTCCATGCCCATCCAGCTGTCTTTGAGTTTGAGAGTTATTTTTAAGTGGCGAATTCCATGGCAGAGCCAGGAGCCAGGTGATGAGAGTAAAGCCCCACTGGATGGGTGTCCACAGAAAGCAGATCATGACCTGCCCAGTGCTCGTCTATAAAACCTCAGGAGCACACTGCACAGAGAGTATCCTCTGTAAACAGTCACGCGATTTACATGCACAAATCTACAAAGGCCATTATTGGAGTATAGTCTGGTGGTGAGATGTAGTGATTTGAAAGAGCATTTCTCTGGACGCTCGGGCACAAGATTGCTTCATAGACGAGGTAGAGGACAGGGCAAAATCTTCCTGACAGGGAAAATTTGGCCTTTTGGAGCTAAGCTAAACTGTGAACTGTAGAACAAAGTGGGGATACAAGGCACCCCAAGCTATACCCAAAGGAGACATCTCAGCAGCGTTTCTGCATTGAAGTAGTTTTTGGTTCACAACTAAAATTTTTCAGATGGCTGAATTTTTCATGCTTAACAAAATATACTCAATGGAAAACAGGGGGATTGTATAAGAAAAAGACTTCATCAAAAAAGATGATCTGCTGGTACAACTGTTGGAAATTTCTCAAAAAATAATAAACCTCATATCAAATAAGAGAACTGTATGTAATTATGGATTATTTCTTCCTCATAGCAAACAGTGAAAGTATGAATGTATGAAATAATCAGGAGTTTAGAGAGGAATAATAAGGGGTTACTAAAAGGATACATGTTATATGTCAGTCTGACCAGAGGTAATTTGTCGCTTCTTACACAGTTTGTTCCATCTTGTGTTATTTTGCTCAGCAGAGTGGCCCCACTGAAATCAATAAGATTCTCTGCAGGAAAAAGCATCCAGTGCATATTTACTTTCTAAAAGCAAGCAAACTTTCAGCAGTGTGCTTTCCGTAGTTTATTCTCTGATGGAGAAAGTGTTTTAGGAGACTCCCAGCACCACGTGCTGCATCCCTCCTGCGCACTGCATCTCCTTGCCTCTCGGCAGTGGTCCTGCAGTTGTTTGTGATGCTATGCTATAAACCAAAGTAGAGAAACTGCCATTTCAAAATACAAGGCCAGGGTTTTGTTTTATTTTGTTTTTAAAAACTTGATTCATTTCACTGATGTGACTTTATGGAGAGCTGTAGAAGCAATAAAATTAGCAGGCTGAGCAGGATCAAGGTGGTGATAGGCAGAGTCCTCTTCAGTCAGGCTTGGCACTGAGGAGATGATAGGGTGCAACGTCACACTTCATAGCAGCAGCAGATTTACAGCAGCCTTTGACTGTCATCGTCCTTATGTTTTTTAACTGTTTGGATTTGCTTAGCGGCCAGATAAAGTTAGAATTTCTTTTTCCTTGTCCGAGAAAAGCAGCATTAGATCACACGGTTAGTGATGAGAGCACTGAACCTCCTAATCCAGGTGTTAGTAAGGGCCATTGCAGTGTGTCAGCTGGCTGTCTGGGGAAAAAAAAAAGCTGTGGTTTTGGTTTGCAGCTTTTGTTTCCTTTCTCATACTTAAATACTTTTGCAACTATAGCTAGAAAGCCTTTAGAAATTCTGTTGCCTCGTCATGCGTAACAGGGCTTACATATCACCGCAATGAGCCCGTGGTAGAGAGTGAACTGAAGTGCTTGGTGACTCTGAATGATCATCTGTCTCACAAAAGGGAGCTCTCAAGCAAAGCACCAGTTTGGGATGAGTAAATATACCTTTGTTTGAACTTTATGACATTATGTTGGGTTGCCTTTCCTTGCTCTGTGTATCACTTGCAGAACTGCAGAGTTGAAGCTGAAAAGAGTATTGCAGGCTACTGAACACGTGGCTGGCATTTGTCTGCAGGTTTACGCATCCGCAGCAGTGCCCCAGTTTCCTTGGCATTAGATGGCCAACTTGTTGATGGAGAGCTGTCTGGCCTAACAGCCATGGCCTTACTCAGCAGCTGATTAAATCACCATTAACTGTAATGAGATCTAGACCCCCAGCTCAAATCAAGGCACATGCTGGCAGTCTGGACCTAAATCTTGTGGCTCATGCTTTATATCAATATAAAAGCTTGTATTTTAAATGTCATTTTTATTTTGATGTTTTACAAAGGTTGTGAAAGAAAATTCTTGTAGTAACTTAAAACTAGAACATTCAGAATATATAAAATACTGTCACAAGAGGCATTGGGTTTATGCTTGGCTAAGGCAAGTGTCTCAGATTTTTCCAGTGAGAAATTTTACGTTGGAGGGTGTCTCCCTGCTCACTGAGGTGTTCTTCCCCTTTAGTGAAACTCTTGTCTACGCACTGTACTTTAGGCATTTCAGCATCGCCATTGATGTGCTGCAGCATTCCTCTATTCTGCTTATGCTGGTGCTTTAGTGCTTTTCTCTGTTACAAACTGTTTTAGCAATAGCTGCAACTCGGTTGCAATGTGCTTTAGAGCTTTTCTCAGTTGCCGTTTTCCTGTTTTAATGGTAAGAAAAGATACTGCATGAGTCTAGTCTGCCCTGTGATCTGACCAGTAAGACTGGACCCAAGATCAGGTAATTTTACATGAGAGTGCTGCATTTTTGCCCATGGCTGGTGCGGGAGAGATTTGAACTGCTGAATTAGTGCTGGGACAGTTATCTTCTGTTGTCTCTTTCTTGAGCCATCAAATGGTCTTAAATGAGTACTGAGCTGCAGCCAGGGTCTATGTCTGCTCTATGCAGTGTGGAAAGGTTCATTTCTGTGTTATAAACTACATCTGAGCCTTGGAAGGTTTGAGTTTGTAAACTAGATTTAAGTCACTTTAGTTACTTAACCCTTTTCTGATACTATTTTTAATGTGAAGAAAAAATTCTTTCCTTAATTGTTTTACTGAAAAGGCAACACTGACTTTAATGAAGTTTTCTGTAATAACTTTTGCTCTTTCTGCTCTGCACCTCACAGTTTATAGTGAAATACAGAATTTGGCCCATTAACTTCAAAAGAAGTTGTGGTTTCATTAAGATTTAATACTAGATTGACAGCATTTGTTGGCATGCATACTGACAATTTGTGCTTGTAAACTGGAAGGATGAGGCAGTTTTACCATTTCAGGAGGCAATGCCTGTGGCCTTTTGAAAACCCTTGCATGGTATCGGTGTAGCTTCTTCTCAGTTTATATCTGTAACGGGTGTTTTTAGCGTACATGCTAATGGAAGTGAGAACTTACTGTTTGATAGGAAGAAGCACAGAATAAAAAAGGAACAAGAATAAAGTCACTGTGCAATCCTTCCTTTTGACTCTTAAAATCTGTAGAACTTTGTTTGGGTTTCATGTTTATCTCTGTGCTACTACCAGTTTCTGATACAAGTATATATTTCTATAGACATAAAAGTCTATGAATTGAAATTTAAAGCTAGTTTTATAAACCTAACCACTATCCAGCCCTGCCTAATCAATAGTAAGAGCTTGTGGCTTTGGTTGTATGTATGGTTTCTGCAAACCTTGTCCTTGCAGCAAGCCAGCTGCTCTGAATCCAGTGCTCACGAGCATATACTGCAGCGGTAAACGTGATGCAGCACACTTCAGCAAAACAGCAGGTGTGGGGGCAGTCACAGAATAGCTCTTGTAATACGAGTTCATGCAGTTCACCTTGCAGAAGGTTGTTCAAGTGTCCATGCTCCTCTTATTTTAATCAAAAGAAGTTGAGCAAGACAAACTTCGGCTTTCATTTTCTGTGCAGAGAAGGTCACCAAGTGTGGGAGAAAGCAGCAAAACACAAGCTCTGGAAATACTGGAGGCTGAAGGAAAGAAAAAGGTTTGGAAGAGGTTTTATTTAGGGAGCTAGGTTTTGCCAGAGGAATGCTTTGGCCTTTTTTAAAATGTCCATCCACCACTCAAGTACTATTCGTGAAATGTAAATTGTGACGTGCCTCACTGAAGGAGGCTCAGACTATGTGTCTGCATGTTTCAGATACAATTTTAAGACCCCAGTTTGCAATACTTGAATTCTTTCCAGATGTTTCTTCCATAATATTAGCTGTATCTGTAGCAGTCCATATGCTTTATGTAGGCAATACTGCAAATAACAAGAAAATACTATTATGATTAATTCAGTACTTGAGATACCTTCATGCTTACAAAATTCTAGTCATGGTAAGGTCCTTAGAAAGGCATCTAGACTCTGGGAAACAATAATTTTCGCTTTATATGTCATTTAGGGGCTGATTGCATTTTCAGTGTTATACAAAATACACTTCTATTCAATGTAAAATATGCCTTATTTTTTATTAGCACAATATTTTTTCTCGTTCATCAGGGTGAGCTTTTTTAATGGCAGATGAGTAAGCTAATGCACATTGCCTCCATTTTCATCCTCAGTAAAGATATGCAAAGAAATTGTTTCCTTGGATTGTAGTTTTTGTTTTACCCTTTAAAAATCATTTTGGAAGTCTTGTAGCCAGCATATGTAGTTCAGTTTTTGCAGTAGTGAAGGAGTTGTGCTATATAGTTTCTAGCTTGAACTGATGATGATGTGTAGCCATACCATCCCAGCACAAGCTGTAAGGAACACTGTTAGCTACATTAGAGTTCCCTGTTTTCCCAGGGGAACCTTGCAACCTGGTTTAGGATGGTGTTATATAGGTCACTCACAACAATTTCTTGTTGTTTAGACAATTATTCTATCACCTGATGACCCCTCCCGACTTGGGAAGGGGAATCACAGAAGAAAACAAGGAAACTCAAGGGTTTAAATATAAACAGATTTAATAGAATAAGGCTACATAATTAACATTAATAACATCAAAGAACCAACATTGATCCCAATGCCAATGTAAAAAATACAAGGATTGTACTCTGCCAATTCTATCAGCAGAAATCTGTGAACTCCCAGCAGTGGACGGCAAATGTGGGACACTGCGACTTTGGGAGGAAGGGAAGGGCTCAGGGCTCCAGCACCAGGGCAAGAAGTTCTCACGAGCACAGTCGTGAAGGAAAAAGAGGGCTTCTCAGCAAACTTTCCAATTTATATTGAATGTGGTGTTCATGGTATGAAATAATCCTGTTGGCCAGATTGGGTCAAGTGCCCGGGTCTTGCTTCTCTCCATCCCTGCACCTGGTGAACTGGAAAGCACTGAGACCTTGAAAACCAAATACCATAGCTAGCCATAAAGTACATATTTCCACAAATTCAGACACTAGAGTCTTCTAAAAGTGCCATTTACCCAAGCATTAGAAGAGAAATTAGTCCTGTGTTGCTCAAACCGGGACAGATGGGCCTTTCAATGAGGACAACCATTCTATATGAGCACGAGAGGTTCCATTTGCTTATCTGTTTTATTCAAGCAGTAAAAGAAACTTTCCTGCTGTTTGTGTCTTGATGTTGAGTTGTACTCAAGTATGCCACTTTAATAGTGCTAAGCTGTTTGCAAGTGTACCTGTTTGCAAAGACAGTGAAAATACTCTGCAGGTTTGAAAATGTAATTTGTATGACTGTTACATACAGATTAAGAGTCAAAGCTTCATCAAACGAACACAGCTACAAAAAAACCTTCAGTATTTTGCTCCTATGCATGCTATATCCCTGACACTGGATCTGATCCAGTGTAGGTCATGGTGGTGCAGATGGATTTATGGTTGGAGTCAATGAATCAGCTAAAGTGAGCAAAGAGTATACTCTGTCTTTGCATATTTTCGGTTTTCAGATTCATTTTTTTCCCTGACAATGGATATTGCAAGTAAGTGCTTAGGTCCCTTCTGGCAGCAGGATGTGAACAGTTTGGCTAGGGTGTCAAGGACAAGATTTTCATTATGGTGATGAGATGCTGAGGTGTTGCAGACACAGTCCTTCTTGCATTCTTGCCAGGTGTCTTTTGGAGGCATCAGCTACTGTTTCTGACTGAGGATCTCACAATTTGGCTTTCTCTAGTTGAATGATCCTGTCCATCTCTGGAATTAGATAATTAGAGATGCTGAAAAATGCATCACCAGACACGTTAGTGGGGAAGTAAAGTTATGGAGTCCTCTCCTGACATGGAAGCTGACAGTAGACTTACTCAGTCATCTTACTCAGGATTTTGTTGAACATCCCATAAGCTGCTCTGTAAAATTCTGGCAGGTGTCACAGCTATGCTACCATAGTCATGTGCTAGTCAAGAGGAAGGGTTGAAAGTCTGGTCCATTGTGATTGACTGCTATTATATTTGGCAGATGTTACTTGTTCCATTAAAAAGAAAGTGTTTTTTTTGTTTTTTTTGTTTTGTTTTTCCCTCCCTCTTAGGTGGAACGTATTGGGTATTCAAGGAGCCTTACTTAGCCTCTTTGTGGAGCCAATTTACTTCTCTAGCATCATCTTGGGGAGTTTATATCATGGGGATCATCTATCCAGAGCCGTATACCAGAGGATAGCAGAGATAGAAGATCTACCACCTCTTTATACACTCAACAGACCTTTACTTAGTGGCAAGTATCTAATGGAGAAGGCCGTGACGGTAACTAAGTCTGTTCCAGCAGCAATGTGATTTTGCAGTTCTCAGAACTTTGCAAATTATGTACTGTGAGTAAACTGCTTTCTGGTTACAACAGAGAAGTTATGGTCCAAACCTCATATAGATACTCAGTCAGAAATACCATAGCAAGGACCCTTCATGAATTAAGAGATGGAAAGAACTGAGGTATGAACCTTTCAATGCAGTTTCACATAATTGCTGTCTGGAGCATGCCCTAGCAATATGTGAGCCCAGTTGAAGGCCCCAGCATAGTGAAACCTTTTCCCACCCATGAAACAGTATGTCAGCTCTCACTGTCACTTCTCTTACCATTGCAGATATTTGTTGAATGGCCACATCATTAATCAGTATGCCAAGATAGACACATTTTGTTCACAATTTCTAGATCAAAAACCAACTGAAAATGGATGGAGAGAACATCTCAGCTGCCATTGGTTGTATTCTTGTCATCAATCTCTGTTGGATGCAACATTGGCTTTAATTAGCATGGCACCCAACTTGTTTGCATGACCCAATAATCATAATATTTTAATTTCCACTTTGTAGATTAATGCACAAATGCTGCATTCAGAGCCTGGTGGCACATTCTTTGGGAATATTTTTAATAGAGAATTAAAAGTATCTGACAGACAGCAATATGGCAAGCCCCAGCTGGTGTAGTTAGCAGTTGTTTTTTGCAGTTGCTGTTTAACATTTAAGTACCGTTCTTTGGCTTTGCACTGATCCTAGCTTCTAGTGAGGCTAAGAGGAATGGCAGTATTTGAATTAACAGGTCATAACTTCTAATTGAGCCATGACTTTCAAAGGAAGGTTCTGAACTGTCTTAAATTCTAAAACTGCTAGTTACAGTAATGCTGTGAAAGCTTTAAAACTGAAATCTGTTATCCTTCCTCTTATTGTGTGCATTGCTTTGTTCTGTAGAGCTTGGCTTTTCGCATGTGTCTGTTTATTTTCCAGGAAAAAAGAAAAAGCTCAGTATTTTAAAGCATGTTAAAAGCTTGACATGAATTTTAAAAATAGATTTAAGGAGGGCGTGGGGAAAAGAGCCTATTTAACAACCAGAATTTAAAATAAGAAAGGTAATTAATAAGCATTCCCCGAACTAGGACATATTAAAATGTTAACATATTTTCCCTACGTTAACAAATAAGTTACAACACTCACAGTAACAAATATTAAATTGTTGTATGGACACAGTAGCTGACTGTTTCTGCCTGATCTTGGGGAGTTTTTATCAATTCTTCAAAGCAGCAGGTTTGGGATGGGGTAGGAGGAGCTTTTGTTATCCTTTTCACACCATATAATAGTACCTTGTCTTCTTAAAAATCATCTTTCTGCAATATTGATATCACTTATTTGCCATGAAATAGCACCATCTGTTTAAACAGATCAACCTGGACTTACTGAGCAGTAGGGACATTTCAGAAATGTTCTCAGCTCCTGAGTTTTCATGAAAATACATATCTCAGAAATGTGCAGGAAACTTTTTTGGGAGGTTGGGCAGAGAATTTTGTTGATTTTCTTCTACTTGTTGAGTCTTGAAAGCTAATCTTCTGACCTGTGCCGTTGGATTCAGCTGAGGCATTTGTGTAGCTACCCATCTGCTCTTTGATTCACACATTTTATGGTGTATTCTTACCTGGAATAAGCACTGCAGAAACACCTGTCCCTGGTTCTATGTTCCTCCTGGTACCCCACACAAAACTGTGTGATGGTGACTACCAGAGGGATGAATTAAAAGAGAAATAGCAGTCTTTCCACACTGTCTCACCTGTTTAGCTGAGAAAGTGCTGTAAGAACTGGGGTTTTTCCTCTCATAAAATAAGTTTTATCTCTGCAGGGACAATTGCATAAAGTCAAAGTCAGACTGAGTTATTGTTATATACTGATAAAAATTCTTTTAATAATTTTTTTTCTCATAGATTTTCTACTTAGACCTCCTTTTGCCAGCAAGTTAAATGTGAACATGCATATCAGAGTAGCTAGTTTTTAAGCTAGGGCATGTAGAAAACTCCCTCCCCACGCTGACTCCTGGAAGCCTTGGTTGCAGAATGCAGCCTTTCAGGATGCCTTTACCACCACAGCACTGAGGGCACATGAGCTCTCCCTGAGAATTGGTCAGCTGATGTGAAGAGAGGACAGGTTCGAATCTTGTGACTTTCTAGAATAATCTGAAAAGGGATCGATTTCTCAGTCAAATAGAATGAGGATGATTCTATAAATCAGTTTGCGGGGTAATCTGCACAGACTGGTTTTGGAGCCATTGTGGGAGGCGGACACAAAGGTGTTACCCCCCGGGGTGGAAGTAGAGTGGGAGAGCTCAGCAAATCAGAGAATCTGCCCTTGAAAATCCTTGAGGGCAGAAGTCATTAAATATAAGAGAGCCTGTTACATATAAACAACAAGCTCTTCACCACTGGAGGCAACTAGTGTGAACCAAATTTCATCACAAGCTCTTTTTCACTGGAGGCAACTTGTGCAAAGCAAATTTCATCAGGCGTCTGTCCTTAGGGTTCCTGTTGCTGGCAGGTGTGCTCAGATGCCCCAGCCTCGAGGACCTGGGCTAATGGTATCCACTGGGTCTGTGACCACAAAGCAGACAGCAGGCTCAGCCATCTCCAAACCCTGCAGTAGTGTATGCTTTTGTGGACAATGCCTTTTTTCTTAGCTGTGATTATAATATTAAACAGGCAAATTTTTCCCTGTTTCGATATCCAGTCAGTTGATAGCTTCTTATTAGTTTCTCTAGAGCTTCCCATCTTTTACCAGAGTATTGTCAGAAATTACACTGTTCATGATTTTGACCTGTTTCTTGTGGTGCTGCTGAGAGGCATTTCTTATTTCAGTTCTTGGATAAAACATCCTGGAGCAGTGTCACATCTGCTGATTATCTTGTCACCAGTGTAAGAACTGTCTTAGGTTAAGACCAAGATCTTAAGGTACGATCCATCTAGCCCAGTACTCTTTCACACAGACATTGAAAAGTAGAAGGAAACAGTAATTGCACGGAGACCCTTCCACGTAAGGATCATCCCCTCCCTTCTACAATCATGTTTTTGAGTTAGTGAGCACCTGATACTCAAGGCAGCAGTACTGATTTATATGGTGGCATCATGATATTCCATTCAGTTCCATGATCCTTCAACAAAAATTCCAAACATTCACTTTGCTTCCTTTGATTGCTGTTGATCATTGACATGACCTTTTGGTAGAACTGAATATTAGAAACTAAAATCTCATTCCTGATGCTAATATCCAGCTCCAAGTCCAGAACTCCTTATGCAAAATTGCTTTGTTTTTTCCTCATATGTATTATCTAATATTTATCTGTGAGGAATTTCATCTGCCTTTTTATTGCCCAGTCACCCAATGCTGTGAGCTTTTTTCTCCTACTCTGAAATTGATCTCTTATTTACCTTCTTGAATAATTTAGTATCATCAACAATCTTATTCACCTCATTTTTTTCCACATTTTCCAGGTCTCCACAGAGCTTGAGGCTCTCCAGCTATGTTGGATCTTTCCAACAGACCGTCTTGATCCAGGTTTCCTTAAGTCTGTTTTTAAGGGAGACATTGAGCATATAGGCCTTCTACTCCATGGGGTCTCTAAGAGTTAGTTTCACACTGGCCATCTACGGTCTTCAGTTATTAAGGCAGTTTTTTTTTGAGTCATTCCCAATATTGCTGTATTTACATCTATGCCCAGTAGTGCAGTATTGCAGTTAGAATCGTAGAATCATCTAGGTTGGAAGGGACCTTTAAGATCAACAGTTCCAACCATTAACATAACACTGCCAAAACCACCCCTAAACCATGGCCCTAAGCACTAAATATACACATCTTTTAAATACCTCCCAGGATGGTGATTCAACTACTTCCCTGGGCAGCCTGTTCTAGTGCTTGACAACCCTTTCAGTGAAGAAATTTTTCCTAATATTCAATATCCTAATAACCACCCCTGGCACAACTTGAGACCATTTCCTCTTACCCTATTGCTTGTTTCTTGGAAGAAGAGACCGACCCCCACCTGGCTACAGCCTCCTTTCTGATAGTTGTAGACAGCGATAAGGTCTGCCTTCAGCCTCCTTTTCTCCAGGCTAAGTAATCCCAGCTTCTTCAGCTACTCCTCATAAGACTTGTGCTCCAGACCCTTCACCAGCTTTGTTGCCCTTTTTTGGACCTGCTCCAGCACCTCAATGTCTTTCCTGTAGTGAGGGGCCCAAAACTGAACGCAGTACTCGAGGTGAGGCCTCACCAGTGCCAAGGACAGGGGGACGATGACTTCCCTGGTCCTGCTGGCCATACTATTCCAGATACAGACCAGGATGCTGTTGGCCTTCTTGAACACCTTCTGGGCACACTGCTGGCTCATATTCAGCCTGCAGCCTTCCTGGTGCAGATTTCATGTTTATTGACTGATAAATAAACATGGCACACCCTGGCACACCTCTGAACTTCTTAAAAATTGGAGTTGCATTGGCCACCTTTCATCCTGAAGAACTTGTGAAGTTTCTGATGAGAGGTTAGGTACTATGACTGCTGTTCCTGCTGCCCCCAGCCTAGAAACCCACATGCCCTTTTTGCAAAAGATTAATTTGTTTTTTGTACATAAGAAGACTTCAACCACAATGGCAAGAAAGGTTATTTTAAATGTTCATGCCTCAGCACTCCTCTGACTGCTGTCTACATTTGCATTAATTTTTTTAACAAAAATAAATCCTTCATCAGAACCTTTGGTGATTTTTTTGGCTGTTTACTTGGTGCCTTTTATCCTCCTGTTCACATTGGTGTTTTGCATCTCCCTTTTTAATGAAGTTTTTTTGAGCTCTGTTCTCAAAGAACTTTCAAGCTTTATTATTTATATAAGCACTGGCACAAAGAGACGCGACCTTTGCTTTTGCTTATTATAGGCCATTATAATAATTTTCAACACTAAGTTCTGAGCTGTGTTCTCTAAATAGCTTAGTTATATCAGTTTTCAAAGCAGAATAACATATTTTAGTTTCTCTCCTAGCTTTCTCTCCCATTACTAGTTTCAGCTTATTGTGCTATGTTCATGTCTAGATTTTGAGGGGGAAGTCGTGATCTTACTAAAGTGTTATCAGATGCTTTGCTTTTGAGATTACCTTTATTCCCTGCCCAGGCTACCCATGATCCACCTTCAGGGACTCCTTTTCCATCTCTCCAGGGTTCACGCAGATAATTAAGCAGCTGAATAGCGTGGCTTTATTTAAGTCTATTTGAAATTCTGGGTCAAGGGTTTTTTATTTGTTTAATTCATCAAAATAACCTAAGAAATGTGATTGTATGATTGCCATGGAAATGCAGTGCGTACTGGATCTTCAGTTTCCTCATCTTTATTTTATTTGCTTGTGTAGGTGCTTGTCATGTCACAGGTGTTTGGGCAGGAGCAGGCTCAAGGAGCAAATGGTGTTTTGCAATACTTGATGAACTATATCTGATCACTATACTGGTTCAGTAGTGTATGGAACAAAAGCAAAGGTAATAGTATAGATATTGTTAAATTAAAGAAAAAATATGACTGACTCACTTGTCATGTGGTGGCAATTTCTTAGCCCTGTTGCCTCAGTAGTGTTGGTAAAACCAATTTTTGATTAAGAGGCTTTATCTGCATGGGTCTGTTTCACATAAGCTTCACAAAAGCAGCCTGAATTTATATGCTTTTGGAGATGCAGTTGAGATTCGTTTTGTGTGCACCCAAAATTTACAATATACTAGGTGTTTAGGTGCAAGCCTCATGTTGTGTGACTTATGGAGCAGCAGTGCAATATTTGGTCTTCAGTGACATGCAGGACATGCACAGGCATTGTGCATGATCAGCTCCAGTTTTCAGAAGGTGTGATGCATATGTTCATTGCCAACCGCTCAGAAGGACAACAGAAGTTGTGATGAGGACTTTCCAACTCTTGTCATAAAGCCCCGTTCTTGATGGGTCTTCCTCAAGTATTGCTTACGGGATATTCTAGATGGTAACTGCTCAGCAGGGACCTCTGTCCACCCTCCCAAGTTAGTCACTGTGTGGGTCCCACAGCCTTGCTCACCCATGTACAGATCAGTGGGTGTAGTTCTGTGGCATCCTGCAGATGGTGTAGGTACCTCTATTGTATATAATCTCTTGAATGCATCTTTCCTAAATCTCCTGAAAGAGCTCTTCAGGAAACTTTTATTCCAAGTCTCAATTTTTTCCAATTGTCTTATAATAAAATGGAAAATGGTAGGGTTATTTTTATTATTTACTTATTCACTTAATTACTAGTTATCAGTCAAAGTGACCAGGTTGACGTAAACCAAGCATAAAAATACAACAGCATCAGAAAGTTCAATATGATTGATATTAACTGATATATTAACTGATATATTAACTTATATTATATTATATTAACTGATTGATATTAACTAATATAATTATTGATTATATGATTGATGATAACTTTTTAACACAGGTGGTGCGGGAACCTACAAGGAGGGGAGCACTCCTGGACCTAATACTGACAAACACAGAGGGACTAGTGGAGGACATTAGGGTTGGGGGCACCCTAGGCTGTAGCAAGCATGAAAAGATAGAGTTCAGGATCACGGGTACTACACACAAAACAA
>VXBO01008865.1:0-22473 GCA_013400135.1 Rhinoptilus africanus | reverse complement strand
GAACTGCTGGAGAGGGTGCAGCAAAGGGCTACAAAGGTGATTAGGGGACTGGACACCTCTCTATGAAGAAAGGCTGAGGGAATTGGGTCTCTTTAGTCTGGAAAAGAGACGTCTGAGAGGGGACCTAATCAACACTTATAAATACTTGAAGGGTGGGTGTCAGGAGGATGGGGCCAGGCTCTTTGCAGTGGTGCCCAGTGACAGGACAAGAGGTAATGGGCACAAACTTGAGCATAGGAAGTTCCACCTAAACATGAGGAGGAACTTCTTTACCTTGAGGGTGGCAGAGCACTGGAACAGGCTGCCCAGGGAGGTGGTGGAGTCTCCGTCTCTGGAGACATTCAAAACCCGCCTGGACGCGTTCCTGTGTAACCTGCTCTAAGGTGGCCCTGCTCTGGCAGGGGGTTGGACTAGATGATCTACTGAGTTCCCTTCCAACACTATGATTCTGTGATTTCAAAATGTTTGTTTACTTATTAAATGATGAATTGATTATAGGCAGCAAACTGAATTTTGCCACGTCATGCAGACCTCACACATTTCACACACTTTTAGTGCTGGGCCCAGAGGTGCCATGAGACTTGGGCCAAGTGAGCCAGTCCTGCGCTCGGGTGCCTAAAGTTGTCTTAGCTTTGTTAATTAGATTGCGTTTCAAGTATCAGCAAGAAATGCATCCTGCTGCAATACTTTTGCTCAATTTATACAAATTCATTAGATTTTATAAAGCATGGGACTTAGCTTGACCTCGGAGTAGATTTTGAAATAGGCTCTCACTGAGAATTGCGTTAAAGTAAAAATGGGATCTTTACTTACTAGAAATAAAAAAATCCCCTGTTCATTTGTTCTCTCCTGGTGAGACAACTGAGATGTCTTACAGGTAGAGTTTTGCCACCCCTGTAGTGTCTGCAGGATTAAAAGGGATGTGCTTCTTAACTTTTCCATGGCATGCACAACCCAGACTTGTGGCCCTGGCTGCTGCTTGCGAGCACCAAGCGCTGTCTTGCTGCACGTGCAGGAGAGGAGTTGCACATGGATGGCAGCAGTTGCCATGATCTGCAAGCATGGTACTGCAGTCATTATATACAGTGCATCTCTGCAGCGTTGGGGAATAAGTCCTGCCCTAGGCAGCCCCAGCAGACAGCTGGCCTTGCTTTACACTTGGGTTAGACTTTTGGTGGCTTTGCTTCTACATCAGTAGAGATGAAGCCTTATTTCAGAGGTGTCACAGAATTTAACATCTGAGCAAAATGATCCACATCCTCTCTTGAGTCATGCAGTTTGACTTTTCTCGGCACTGTAAGTAGCAATGGGCATGTAAAGCGGGGAGGCAGCTGAAGCACAGCCAAATTTATGCTGAAAGACTGACAGTTTTGGCTTTCTGTGGAGGATGCCGAGGATAGGGCTCACTTTGTCTGACTTGGATACCCACAACATCAGTGCCGCTGCCTGTGCTAGTCACACTGTGCCCTGGTGTAGTCTGTAAGAAAGAGGAAATAGATTGGTAGCTTTTAATGAAACACACTCAACAGCTACTGAAATGTAGGGAAGGCATCCTGCCATCTCATACCACTGCTCTGACTTAACTCCACTGTTATGAGGGAAAGTGCAAAAGCACACTGTAGGCACTTCTAAATAAGCACAACCTGTCTGAATAAGAGCAGTCCAAAGTTAGCTGAATTATAACTGTGTGTTGACAGAAAACCGTAGTTCGTAGTTTCACACCTATTTTGAAATGAGATAAGCAACATGCACCTCAATTTTTAAAATAGTAGAGTGAAAGGGAATTCATTGGAGAGTTACAACTGGCAAAACCTCGCAGTATCTGCTCTTTCCTGCACTCGGCTTGTCCTGCTACTGAATGAGAGCAGCAGTTTGTTGTGGAGGAGCAAAGCAACTTTTTTTCCACTTCATAATTATTTGCAGGTTACTAATTAGTTCATTGGTTTTCCCTATAAGCAAAACCAGGTCTTCCTGAGTGAATGTGGTAAGGCACTCATGTTACTGTCCCCATGGACCCTGGCCACAGACCTCTCTGTGATACCCTCCACTGAGGAGGCTGGTTTCTCACAGCTCCAATATGCACACTTGCCCTGCTAGGAAGGACAGAAGGAGAGAACACTTTTCACAGGATGAAAATGAGGTGTTGTGGTGCTGCCTTGGGCCACTCAGTGCTTGGCATGATTTCCCACGCCGTGGGCCACACAGCAACCTAACCTAAGTCAGGCATTAATTGTGAAGGGCAATGAACCACAATATTATGGCAACCCCTTAATGCAACTGCGTCCTGCATCCCCTGTCACTTGGAAATGGAAATGATAATCAGACACCCCCTGACAGTACATGCATCATGGCCCAAAGGGAATGATACCAGAACTTCAAGATCTAAGAAGTTCTGGGCCTGCACAACTGGTGGAAAGTACCAGAATATCCCATTGTCTGAGTTGAGCCACGATGGAAAAATACCTAATGAAAGTCAGTTATCTCAGACACTATAAATAGCAACTCTACTGAGACCCTTCAAACTCTGCTGGATCCCAGCAGGCTGTGATGCCGCTCAGGCTTAAAGGGACAGGGTGAGTCAACCTTCTCAAGGCTCAGTTAACAGTCATTGAGTAATGCTGATGCACTGTGAGTATTTACTTTAAACTCGAGAAGAGGGAAATTTTAACTATAGGTTAGTCTTTCTCATCCACCTCTCTACCTATCTATGCATCTAAATATATGCATTAGCCTTTATGAGTGTGGGTGTATATATGGTTTACTGGATCCTAATATTTCTCTGTGTGTGTAGTCGCAAAAGGCACCCGTCAGCTCACTGGAGTCGCCCACTGCAAAGGGACTTTGGTCCTAGCAGCTAAAGACCCGGGTGGTGTGTGTGCAGCTCCTTGAATGGTGTGTGTTTGTATGTTTTGTGTTTACAAATATGTACATACATATATTTTGATTTAGGATGCTCTCTAGTAAGTTAATGTGAATCTTGTCATTCTCAAATCTGCGATTAAGTCACTGTTTTAATTATAACGTATTATACTGAATCACCTTGTTAATCCTTAAATTGGTTAATGATTAAGTCCTGCTAAAATTCAACCTTTTGCTCTACCTCCAGCCATTAGTAAGTCTTAAATTGTTGCTAAATCATAACCGTGTGAAATATTTTAATCTGCAACAGATGTGCATGGCGATATCTCTGTGAGTTGCTGAAAAATCTGCAGGAGAATGTCCTCAGAATAAAAAATGCACTTGTAAGACTGCTTAGCAATGTGATTCCAGTAGCTTTCCTGTATTGCTTACTCTCTAGTAAAAACAAAACTCAAAAGTTAGTATTTACTGTTGTCATTAAACGTCGCTTTTCTTTCAGGTATCAGCAATGCAGAAGCACGTCAACCAGGGAAAGCACCAAACTTCAGCGTGAACTGGACAGTAGGTGACACTGGTCTTGAAGTTATTAATGCTACAACTGGCAAAGATGAAATGGGTCGTGCATCTCACCTTTGTAAGCATGCTTTTTACAGCCGCTGGATGCGTATTCATGCAAAGGTATATCTTCCAGAGTGCTAGCTTTTCTATTTCTTAATTCTCAATGAAATATCTGTGTGTGCTGCTTTCTTTATTCAGAAGCCCCTTTCTGAGATTGTTTTAAGCTGAGCTTGACATTAGCTACTGCTCCATGTAGTAATGGAAAAGCTATGCATTTGTTTAGCTTATTCTTTAATTTGATATTGACTCATCCAAAATGCATGTTAGGATCTAAGAATCCTTGGTTTATAGCTAATTAAACAAAGGATGCTATCTCTTTTGAGCTTGCCTTCTCATTTTTTTGGAAGGATAATCCCAATTTCACTGCAATTGAACCTACTGAGGTTTCACTCTGTCCTCTCGGGAAAAAAAGGCTACGAGAAAGTTTGTCAGCGTCTAGATTTCTTCCACTGAAGGAAGCTGATGATCCAGACAAAGGAAAAGGCAGGCTAGCTGGGGTGAGACTAGTCCCATGAGTGCCTCTGCCGGGATGTGGCGTGGCACTGCTGAAGGGCTCGCTTTGGAAGGGGAAACACAGCAGTTGGGTCTGGTGGTGCTGGGTACAGAGCTGTCATGGCTAGAAGGAGCAGTACTGTGTATTCATCTACCTCTGCCTGAATGTTTGGTTTAGTAGTTAATTACCTTGTTTTAATGATAGTTGTTTGAATAACTCAGTCACTTTCAAACTGTTTGGCTTCATAGTTTCTTGTCTCTCTTCTTTTCTTGTCTTTAATCCACACAGCTTTCCTCCAGCTTGCGCTCAAAGATCCTCAAGCCTAACCTGTACCATGAAACCAAGCAAGGAGCCACTGAGTATCAAACCGCCAAAGAGTGTTTGTTTAAAGCATTCCTGAAGGCAGGACTTGGAGCCTGGGTGGAGAAGCCAATAGAACAGGATCAGTTTTCTCTCACTGTCTAATTCACACAATACACATCACTTTGGAAAGGGGGTTGTTCTGAAAATTCCTGATGTCCAGCATTGCTTTCTGGCATCTCCACAGCTGTCAAAACATCTTTTTACTGTTTGGAGTTGGGTTTTTTCCTCTATTTTTTTTTGAAACTTCATAGTAACTGTTTCTGTTTTGTCTAAGTGTTGAAACTCAATGATGATCTGACATAATTGTATATTTTGTTATGGGGAAGTAATTTCTGGTGTATTTCTAGAAATACTTTTACTGTAGAAAACTTGCAGTAAGGCTGTCCTTACAGTATACAATGACTCATTTTTTCTGGGTTAAAATAATTCCTTTTTTTATTTCAATGTCATCAAGTGCATGAAGAAATGAAAGTTTCTCTAGGTTTTACACCACACTTTTAGGAGGTAGCTTAATATTTTTAAAAGAAAATAGGTGACAAAGCTGATTCTACTCCTCTGTTAACTTGTTTTTGAACTGCAGATATTTCTAGCATACAGACCACAGAGCCAGAATGGAGTCTGGACAGCTAGTTTTACCCCACTTCCTTGCTCTTTAAAACCAGCTGCTGAAAATTTCATGTCTTTGATGTATGTATTTATTAGTCTGTGACCCAGTTTTTAACATGCAGCTTTTTATTCTGTTTTTAAAAATACATTTGCCTCCCATTTACACACATTGTGAAGTCTTTGGGTTTTTTACCATTGTAAACTGGAAACAGCAAAATAATTATTTATAATTAAAGAAATTTAGTCTATAACATGCAGGAACCTGTTTAGAAGTAGGTGATTTGTATATCCCAAGAACTCATCACAATACAATTGTGACTGTAACAGTAACATGACAACTTCAAAAAAAAAAAATTGCTCATTTTAAGGGCACTAAGCCTGAATTGCTAAAAACAGTCACTTGTTGGGTGTTAGTTGCTCTCCTCTCAAAGAAATGAAAAGCTCTTTTACAGACAAAAAGTTGTTAAAATTTCTTCCCTTTGAGTTATATCTGCTCTCACCCAAGTTGTTGTGTCTCTGAGATTTCATTGCCTTTTTGGATTTAGATGTGTGATGGTCTTCATGAAGCTAATTCGGTAAGTTGCTCTCAAACATGCTTTCACGTGCTTTGATGATTACTTAAACAAGTGGTTTTCCTGAAGATGTAGACACTTCTGCTTTATGTTAAAATGTAAGATAGAAGGGAAATCTTGTGAGATCATTTTGATTAACTGGTGTATAGAAGGCACTTTTAAAAACACTTTTTAGAACATAACGTTTAGGAGCAGATGAGACCGTGTGCAGTATCACTTACCTGCTCACACAGCATATGTCCAAACACATCCCTTGGCTCTTGTCCATCCAATATCGCTTGTGCTTTCCGAAGAGCATCTCAGAGATCTCTGTGTTCCCTTTGCAAATGATGAATGTGATGTTTTGTCACATGGGAGTTTTCCTGACAAATAGAAATTTGTGCACCACTGTTCTGGCTGTTGGTTCCTGTCCCTCTGCTCCACTGCCCCTCACCTGTGCCATACAAAACATTAGATCAGTGGGCTGGTCCATGCTTTGAAGTCAAGTCAAGGGTTACTTTTAGCCCCACATTGGGTCAGAGATCTAGTTTACAGTTGTGCCAGTGCATCTGTGGAGGCAGTGGAGTGGAGCGTGGAAGTCCCTTCAGCCAGCTTCACAGCTGAAGCTGTAACTGGAGTTACCATACCTCAGGACCAGCATCTTTGGCGGGGGTTAGCAAACATTTGGGGTGTTGGAGACTTTGATATAAAACCACTTCTGGCCAATGGTGAATACCAAGGAGAAGTGCTGCTTCATTATTGCTCGAGTAGGAACGTGTTTCAACTTCAAAAAATGATAAAGCCTGAAAATCACTTGTGCATTAGTTGAAACCTCTGGGTTAGTGTCTTGGCAGTAGTGCATTGAGGTGCAACCAATGCATTTTTGGCAGTATTATGCATAATAGCGAGTACTGCTGTGGGAGGCTGAGCAATTCTCAGGGGGACCTGGTGATCCCCTCAGAAAAGACTGTTATGCTTCCAGAGGTTACTGCCTTTTCAAGATGCCAGAGGAACTGTTGACGTATTAATTCAGATTTGGTGACTTAAGCCATCCTGTCCGCTTCTTATTAAAACCAAGAGTGCTCCCATGACCTTTACCAGCCCAACAAGGCTTTTGCAGTCATCATCTGACTGAGGCTTAGACTGACCTATTCTAAAACTAAAAGGAATTTAATTGTATGTGTTCAGATTTTGCAAGCAGTTGTCCATCTGCCTTTGAGATCAACCTTGTCTTGTTCACGTTGCAGAAGTTCTGTTGTGGCTGTAGTTGAGTATGTGTGTACCTTTCTGCAGGATCAAGGGAATGCTGGTTGCACCGTGTGCATTTTCTTGAGGTCCTTACTGCTATTAGATGAAATACACATCTTTAAGGGGCTCAGTCTGTTGATAAATGTAGTCTGTTGAGAATTTACAGCAAGTTATTTTTACCCATCTTTCTGAAGTGCTCATTCAAAAGTTGGTGTCTCTCTGGATTTTTTTTGACAACTAGGAAAGTGTTAGCTCAAACTATTTTTTTTATGGTCACAAATATGAGCAATATATTTAATTATTATTGTAGACATAGTTTTTTAAGCTGTTCAAATGAACGATTAAAATTAAACTGTAAAGGAAATATGTTTGATGCCAAAACCTTTTGATGAAGCAATGGTGTCAGGTTATTTATGAGGAATATGTTTGCTTGTTTGTAATACTGGGATTTTAAAAAGTAAGAAGTTTTCCAGGGTTGTATACAATCCATATCTGTCCTCTGGGAGTCAATAAAATACTGCTGGGCTTCCTTCACTTGCTTGTTCCTTTTAATGCAGTTAATAGATGGAAAGAAGTTGGGAGGCAGAGTTGTGATTGCTGATGCTCCGACTGTCAATGGGCAAGAATGGATAGTGATGTATATAATTTTGAGTGATTGCAAAAGATAAGACAACTCAGCTTCCAGTAGCTGCTGAATGTTGTGGCTGACCTTTCTGTTGGGAACTGCGCGTCTCCTGGTGGGCTTGGGAGGCTGACAGGCCTGTCTGAAAAGCGTGGGCTGGGTGGATGAGAGCTGGCCTGCGTGGGGACTTGCAGTGCTGCTCTGGGAACTGCTTTGGTTCTTTTAATTCTTTTTTTTTTCTGGTTTCTGATTGAATATGAGTGTTTGTCTCAGGATCTTCAAAGGACTTAAAATAAAGAGTAACAACTTTAATGTTGATGAATACTTGAAATCTAATTTAAGGTGTTTTTCTCCAGATGACAGTCTAACTTGAATAAAGCTTGTAGGTTAGTAAAGTAGATCATTTTAAATACAGATGTTTGAAATATATATGTTCTGCAGGATCGTTTTAAGAAAATTTGGGCCTAAAGGTTAACACTTGAAATACTGGTTATGGCTGTACTCAGGAACTGGTAATAACTATAGATTATTTCTTACTGTTTGTGTGTGAAGTGCACTGTGTGTAGGAATTTGTTAGCAACCGTTCTCCCTCAATGTCGTGGATGTCCACGTAGCTCCTATACTTGCAGCCCCTGCTTCCCTTTTGTACCTAGTGATGGTAATTGTGACTCTGCATATTTAGCAGTGTACAACAGTGGGGTTTCTGTACAGTTGACAATTTTGATCTCATCTTAGAGAAATCTTCTCATGACTGGCTACTGCATAGGAAACTCAGGAGTAGATTTTTGTGTGCTATTACTCTGTACATCCTCTAAATTTAAAATAACTGGCAGCTGAAAGTCTAAGGATCTCAGAGCCAGTGTTGCATTTCATCAGTCCAGTTCTGTGATGTCTAAGAGTGCCGTCTACACAAGGGAAAAAAACAGATTTCATCCTGCTCTCTCGGTGAAAACTTGCATGAAATAAAGCTGTTGGTTCAGAGTGCTTGGTAGCATGAAGTGTGTCTCATGGAAGAGTAGGGCTGCCTTTTGAAATCAAGCTGTCTTTTTTTAAAAAAAGAAAAAACAAATGACCATGAATTGAGCACCTATTTTAAGAATTGCTTGGTTGTGGTCACCACATAATTGAGATTTCTTTTTAAAAATATCAATGGTTTTCTAAATAGCTAAAATTGTTATTGCCATTCCTTAAATTAAGCTTTAATGCTTGTAGGATTCACGCTTGCAAAGAAGCTACGCTTTGAATTCTTTGCATTTTTATCATTATAAACTATCCACTGTGAAAATTATCCCAAAGTTTACTGAAAAGGAAGAAGAGTTGCAATTCAGGTATACAGTCAGAACAAAAATGTCTACTGTTATTTAAAACCTAAAACCCCACAGAAATAAAATGTATAAAATATAACTATCCTGTCTCAGATTTGCCATGTGTTTTTTGTTGTTTTTTTTCCTAATACAAGGTGATTCAGTTGAGTTTAAAAGATTACACATCTTCACTTGGCATGCTCCTGTTTGGAGAGGAGTTGACATTTATCTCAGGGTTACCTAGAGCTAACAGAGGTACAGGTTTTGACAGGGACGAGGTGGATTTTGGAACAAACACCAGACGCAGTGCTGTGGGACCGGGAGGGAGCTAGTGCAGGGGGAGGTCCCCGCTGCACCCTGTGCGGTGGCCTGGGTTTGGTCCCTGTCCTGCTGGTGGCTCAGTGGAGGCCACCGCTGGCTCAATCCAATGTGCTACAGCTGTGCTACAGCCTCTGACTGAAGCAGGAGGAGGGAGACAGAAATTGAAATTGCTGCTTTCACTAGTTCCTAAAGCTGAAATGATGGCATGGGATGGGATTTCTGCTCCCTCCTGCTCTCCCCTGGAGAGGCCCTGGGGCAGGAGATGGAGAGTATGGGCCAAATTGTCCACTTGGCAGCAGGAGCTTCCCAGCCACCACCTTTCCCAGACACGTCCCAGCACAGGCAGGCCCCAGCTGCATATAAATCTGAGGCTTTTAGGGTGCATTGCCCTTGCTGCTGTTCCTTTATGGAAACAACTGGTCCAGAGTATTTGCAACAATTTTGGATTGACCTCCAAGGAGGAAGATTGGTGGGTCTCTGTAGCAGGCAGGTTGGATGTTTACAGACACAGGATGTGTGCTGTTTCATTACTAGGCAGGTGTTTATCCCCAAAACACACCCAGGTGGATAAAACTAAGGTCCAGTTTTCCCTACGTACATCTGCTAGCATCACGTGCCTAAGCTGTCATAGTGCTTCTGGTAAAACTTCCTTCATTGTTTCTGTTGAGCTGGTTGTGGTAGGAACAATGCAAACTGATGGGGGCTGCAAAAATACAAGCTGTGGCTGAAATCCTGAACGTCAGAGCTGGTGGAAAACAGATAGAATGTGAGTTTCTCCTTGGATCATGTCAACATACAGCGTTTTTCAGAACCTTTGAAGCCAAAGGTCTGTCCTCTTGCCTGCTAAATAATGGGCTGTTAATTGTGCCGACACCATTTGCATGTGCAGGAATGAGTTTTTTGGGTAGCTATGTTTTGTTTTCAGTCATTCCAGAAAAGAGGAATTAAGAGCTGTGTTTTCTGTCAGTACTGAGGGCAGCCAGCCTCAGCAGGTAAATAATTTAAAGAATTTATGCTCTTTGGTGGGAAAGATCCATCAAGGTGGGAAAGTGCCACAGTCAAGGCCACTGCAGTGGTTTTTATGTTTTTAATATCGTCATCATTATCATACCAATATCTTTTTTGTTGTAGTTCGGCTGAGGTGTCTTTTAACAAATTTAAGATCAAAAGTGCGTGTGAATATATATTTATACATATATATATATTGCTGTATATTATTTGCATTAAGCAGTTATTCTTCCCCAATCTTTCTGTGTGACAGTATGAATACATTAGCTTTTACCTACCTGGTGTAAGGATAGTAAAGAACACTCTCGGATGCTGTTGTCAGCACTTATTTTCTCCATTCATAATCACAACTTTGAAGACGAAACCTCGTTTTACCTCTGGTTTGTCACTTTCCTTACAGCACACTTGTTCCTATCCTGCTGAAGCACAACCCATTGGTCAATTATTCTAAGTAATGACTGTTTTGCATACTACCCTGCTTTGTTTAATTAATGTTTGTACAGAGATTTGAAAATATAAAAAGCTATATCATTGCAAAGTTTCATCATTGTTTTTGTATATTGATATCACTAGTGGCACCAAAAAAAATACCTGAAACATCACGAAATACTGTGCATGTCCTTAAAATTTTGCTTTTGATTGCATCCTGAAGGGCCAGCAATGAAGTAAGCTGAAGGTATATTTCTGAAGCTGCCAACTTGACCTCAGAGATCCCAGTTTTTGCAAAGAGAAAGGGAGGGAGGGATTGCATGCTTAGGAACGCATGGCACTGCCTCACAGAGGACGCGAGAGCACCCAGGGTGTGTGGATTCCTGGAGCGGGAAATAGGAAGCTCTGGAGGTGGGAGCTGCCCTCCTTGCCTGTGGGACACCAGCCCGCTGCCTGGGGGTGGTGAGGTGGGTGGTGCACGGTGTTGCTGCTGACCAGAGCACGTGAGGGGGGAGGGCGGAAAAAACACATGGTGAGTCTGCAGCTCCAGTGTTAGACAGGTGGCCTGTGACTGGGTGCAGGGAGGGCTGGGTGACTGCTGCTGCTTTTGGAAAATGGTGTTTTGCAGTCATTCACTCAAATCCCAAGTGGATGTATCCCTAACTTCTAGGGATGGTGGTTGCCACGTTTTTCATGACTGCGCATACTCCGTTGGGTTTGGATCCTGCACATGGTCACAGCCATGAGCCCCACTCCTGGGTAAGCCCACGGAGTACCAGCACTGCCACCACCTGGGGTGGGACAGCAAAGGCCCAACTGCCTGGTGCCTCACCCTTAGCCAGCACCTGACCTGGCAAAGCAGGAGAGCATGGTCCTACATACTGCTTTTGCATTCTTGCTCAAGGAACATCGCTGCAGCAGCATCCAGAAACTGCCATCAGAGCCCTGGGACATTTCCCTAGCTAATGTGCCCCAGTAGAGGAGTGGAAGATCCTGACATCCACTCAGTTGACCAGCCACATAAATGTCCTCTCAGATCAGTGGCTGCAGTGATGGCCGGGGCAGGACAGGGACACCCTAACTCCTTTGCATGCATCTTGGCCTCCACAAGCAGATGCAGAGCTCACAAGCCACTGAGATGTTCCTCTCAAGACAGGCTTGAGAGATGGGCCCATGCAAACCTCATGAAGTACAACCAGGCCTACAACAAGGTCCTACAGCTGGGTTGCAGCAATCTCAGGCACAAATACACGCTAGGTGGAGAATGGATTGACAGCAGCCCTGAGGAGAAGAGCTTGGGGGTGGTAGTGGACAAGAAGCTCAACATGAGCCAGCAATGTGCGCTTGCAGCCCAGAAAGCCAGCTGCATCCTGGGCTGCATCAAAAGAAGCGCGGCCAGCAGGTCAAGGGAGGTGATTCTGACCCTCTGCTCCGCTCTCATGAGACCCCACCTGGGGTACTGCATCCAGCTCTGGAGTCCCCAACATAAGAAGTACATAGACCTGTTGGATTGAGTCCAGAGGAGGGCCACAAAGATGATCAAAGGGCTGGAGCACCTCTCCTATGAAGACAGGCTGAGAGAGTTGAGGTTGTTCAGCCTGGAGAAGAGAAGGCTCAGGGAAGACCTTATGACAACCTTCCAGTACTTAAAGGAGGGCTACAAGAAAGCTGGGGAGGGACTTTTTCCAAGGGCATGTAGTGATAGGATGAGAAGTAATGGCTTCAAACTGGAAGAGGGTAGACTGAGATTAGGTATCAGGAAGAAATTTTTCATGGTGAGGCATTGGAACAGGTTGCCGAAGGAAGCTGTGGATGCCCCATCCCTGTAAGTATTCAAGGCCAGGCTGGATGGAGCTTTGAGCAACCTGTACTAAAGGGAGGTGTCCCAGCCCATGGCAGGGTGTTGGAACTGGATGATCTTTAAGGTCCCTTCCAACCTGAACCATCCTATGATTCTCCCTGCACACCTTTCCATGCACAAACCAACATAAGCTTTGACACCAGAGCCAACTGCCATCTGGGCACTGTTCATCTGACCCTGCATGGAGGAAATTCATTCTAAAGAGGAGACAGGTCCGTGTCAGTTCATCTCTACAATCAGCTTGTTGTGGGATTGAGGCAGGTGGTGGCATTCAGGCTGATATTTGTTCTCACCTGGCTTAGCAGCTCAACTCCTGGAAAATGGGAGATCCCTGTATTGGTGATGCATCCTTTTTGGAAAGACCCCTTGTAAGCTCCGTGATCTTCCTTATGAACAAGAGGGAAAGCAAAGACCAGGCATGTGCAAAAGAAAACTCCATCAGCATGAAAATGGTTTCTGAGATGATGGGTACTGTTGCCAACCGCGGACTATCACCCCCACCACAACCACAAATTGGATTATGCTGCATAGTGGGAACTGCTTGGAGGGGGAAACAATGGGGCTAGCAGAGGCACAGCTCAACCCATCCACTCTGCTCCTAGCAGTTTGCTCCAAGGCATGGCTTGTTTCTGTTTCACCAAGAAAGGCAATAGTTTTGTGGATGAGGGACATTAATTTTGAACACCTTTGCCATTTTTGTGAGCACAAGTGAGCTACCTGTCTCCAGCATCTGAGCTGCTGAGTAACAAGAGGGCCACATCCCTGCAGCAGTGAGGCCAGTGAGCAGAGAGTGATTCCTCCTCCTAGCATCTGCTTCTGTCCCCTCCACCCTTCCTGCTCAGCCAGCCGCACTATGTCAAGAGGCAACAGGCCCAAGAGCAGCTCCTAGCTAAGACATGTGCCCTGCTTGGCTTCCTTGATTTGGAAATTGGTGCCTTGTGGCAAATCCCTTCATGAAGCACACATGGGAAGGTTATGGGACAGATGAGGCAGTAGCTTTTTAACTCCATCCCAGCCAAACCCAGTACAATCTCCACTTCTTATTCTATACTATTTGTAATATGCTCGAATCCTACAGTATTCAATGCATTTTCATCAACCACCACTGTCCACTTCCCCATCCTTTGTCATATACATTTATCATTTCCTTAGTCTATGGGACACGTCCATTCAAATGTCTATTCAGTTAATTTCGTCCATTGACTTGAGCTTCATCTGTTGCAATGGCCATTCAGAACAGCTTATTGTGTTGGACTGTTGGGTGCTGAAGCCAGCTCAGGTTGAATCACTGCTGCTCTTGCCTTGTTCCTTATGAGATTCAGCCTTTATTGGTTTAGGTGCCTCCTGCTGTCGTATGTTTAACATATAGCAATGGCATCTTATGACTGTGGTATCATACAACTCAAATAGTAATCAGCACATTCTTGCTCTGGAGACAGGTCAAAAGTGAACAGGGTACGTCCATGGGCAAACTCCTCCCTGTCAGCCAACAGGCTACGTGATCTTTCATACAGTTGCTGATCATATGAAGGAGCTGGGTGTATTCTCTCACACGGCAGCCATTCTCAAAATCAGGCTGTAGTGATTTTGCTTGTTTCTTCACCACCCGCTTAGAAGGCCGCAAATTTATATAATAATGTTTGAAGTTCATAAAATTGTAGGACATCCTGAGTTGGAAGGGATGCACGAAGCTCATCAAGTCCAACTCCTGACTGCACAGAAGGCAATCTAAAAGTTAAACCAGATGTCTAAGACTATCGTTCAAACAATTCTTGAACACCAACAGGCCATGACCACTTCCCTGGGGAGTGTGTTCCAGTGCTTGACCACCCTCTCAGTGAAGAATTTTTCCCTAATATCCAATCTGAACTTCCCCCAAGGCAGCTTTAAGCCATTCCCTCGTGTCCTGTCTCTGGACACTGGAGAAAAGAGAACAGCACTTTCCTTTCCACTCCCTGTCATGAGGATGTTGTAGACAGCCATGAGGTTGCTCCTTAGTCTCCTCTTCTCTAAGCTGAACAAACCTAGTATACTCAGCTGCTCCTCATAAGCCATGTTTATCTCTTTTGCTCTTCTTTGGATATATTCTAATATTTTTATATCCTTCTTACATTGTGGAGCCCAAAACTGCACACAGTATTCTGGGTGAGACTGCACTAATGCTGAGTATAGTGGGACAGTCATGTCTCTCAACTGGTTAGCTGTACTGTGCTTAAGACATCCCAGGACACGGTTGGCCCTTTTGGCCACCAGAGCACATTGTTGACTTATATTGAGCTTACCATCAATTAAACCCCCCCAGATCTCTTTCTGCAGGGCTGCACTCTAGCCTCTTGCCCCCCAGTCTATACATACATCCAGGATTACACCATCTCAGCATTTGTCCTTGCTAAATTTCATACAGTTGGTGATTTCCCAGTGTGTTAATCTATCAAGTTCTCTCTGTAAGGCTTCTCTACCCTTGAGGGAATCAACGGCTCCCCCTAATTTAGTATCATCAGTAAACTTTAGTGTGTATTCAACTCCTGTGTCCTGGTTATTGATAAAAACATTGAAGCCCTAAAATTGAGCCTTAGGGAACACCACCGGTGGCTGACTGCCAGCCAGATGTTACCCTGTTTGCTACAACTCTCTGAATTTCCTGGACCTGTTTCAAGTCTGTTGTATGATAGTCCTAGTTAACATCTGGGAAGTTGAAGTCACCTATAAAGACAAGGGCAACTAACCTAGCAATTCCCCTGAATTCCTATAGAGTAATACAATGGTGTCATCATCCTGGCTGAGTGATCTAGACTCCCACAAGAACATCCACTTTATTAACTTTGCTCCTAATCCTTACCCAGAGGCTTTCAGCCGTGT
This sequence comes from Rhinoptilus africanus, assembly GCA_013400135.1. NCBI lineage: Eukaryota > Metazoa > Chordata > Aves > Charadriiformes > Glareolidae > Rhinoptilus > Rhinoptilus africanus. The sequence continues at coordinate 7,331 of VXBO01008865.1, read as the reverse complement.
TGTTCCCAACTGCAAGTGCTATACAGTCTAATTACATAGAGTGCTACCCCTGCATCTCACCTACCTCTCCTGAAGAGCTATCACAGCACTCCAGTCACAGGAGTCTTCCCACCATGTCTCCCTTACGCCAATGATGTTGTAGCTCAGAGACTGAGCCAAAGCTTCTAGGTCCTCTTGTTTATTCCTCCTATTGCATGCATTAGTATACAGATATTTCAGGTGCTCTCCTATGCACTCAGTACATCATGAAACCCCCCCCCACTAGAACACCATCCCTCAAGCATTGTGATTTATCACTAGTGAGCCTGATTTTATGCCTTTCACCCTCTAAACCTAGTTTAAAGCTCTTTCAATCAACCCTGCTGACTTATGAGAAAAAATTCTTTTCTTCCGTTGATAAAGGTGAATCCCATCAGGCCCAGTGTCATGACCATCCCATGATCAAAAAAACACAAAATTCTGACAGTGACACCAGCCTCAGAAACAGATATTGATAAACTGGATCCACTTGTTCCTTTCAATGTCATTCCCTACAACTAGCAGGATAGAGGAGAATACTGCCTGCACTCCTGAAACCTTTAACAATCTCCCCACAGCCCTGAAGTCTCTTTGATCACCCTTGGACTTCACATCATAACTTCATTGGTACCCATATGGAAAAGCAATCTCAGGGCCCTACCAGGCTAGGAGTTTCCTGGTAACTTCTTTAACCCAAGCCCCAGGGAGGCAGCAAACTTCCCTAAAAGGTGGGTTTGGTCAACAGATGGGACTCTCTGTGCCCTTCAAAGGCCATTTATTTCTTCATGGAGATGGTCATGGTACGGGGAATAGGCTGAGCTTATCTTGCATAGATAAGGATCTATGCATAGATGGAGCATCATCTACTTTATCATGTCCCTGTCCTTCTAATTCCAGATCTTCTTATCTGTTGTGTAAGGGCATCTGGGAAGGTAAGTTAAAAGGTTTCTCAGCATAATTGGTGCTAAAAGTGTTGTTATCAACAAACCTAATAAAAACAAGCTTGGTCAGTTGTTCCAGAAACAAACTTTTCTGGCTGCTGACACAACTGCCAGATGGTATGCTGAACACTTTCATGCCCACTTGGTCCATGGGCTATTTAGCTGGCCATAAGTGCCACCAACACACTCCAAGAGCCACCCACACCTTCTTCACAAGAAATAAGGCAGAGGTAATAATCACCTTGCAAGCTCCTTCTCATGGGGAGCTCATCAAACAAAATCATCTTTGATGCCCATCAGTTTCATTTTTACATCCACAGTCTTCAGCAAAAGAGATCTGGAAAGAAGAGACTGCTGTGGAGGGCTCAAAAGGGTTCAAGCCTCCTATTCTGAGCTGTCAGAGCCAAGCATTGTCTGAATCCCTGGTTACCCAACACCATTCAGTGAGACAACTTCCTGTGTCTTTGTAGGACAGCCCTGTGGAGAAGTGCATGGACAGCATGTCACAACTGTGGCTGAGAATCAACTCAATGAAGGCATGAGAGGGGTAGGAGTTGTTGCTCTGCCTTATCAGTTGGTCCCTCGGCGTAGTGGCCAGCTGGCTGAAAATAGAGGCCAATGGGGGATAATTCAGAAGACCCATGGCCTCACTGGCTGTGAGGGATCAGCTGATCATCTTTTACAGTCTTGCAGCAAAGATACAGCAGGGGGTTGTTCAGACCTATCTAATCCTCTCTATTCCCAGCTGTGAAAAAGTCCAAATGTGCAGACTCTGAGATACTGGGAAGTTGAGACACCTCAATACAAAGGCTTTTCTCAGTACTGGTCTGTCCTGGGGACACTTCAAACAAATTGAGCTCGGATTTGGTACATTCTTCTGAGCAGCCATCCTTTTTAAAGGAAAAGTCATCCCTTTTAAAACATATTTCCTTTTTTAGTGTGTGGTGGGTTAACCCCAGTAGGCAGCTCAGCCCTACACAGCTGCTTATTCGCTCCTCCCTCAAGAGGGAAGGGAGTGAGAATCAGAAGGTTAAAAGTGAGAAAACACATTGAGCTGAGTTGAAGAGAATTTAAAAGGTAAAGCAAAAGCTGTGTGCACAAGCAAAACAAAATAAAGAATTCAATCATAGAATCATAGAATAGCCCAAGTTGAAGGCATCTCAAAAGATATTGGTCAAACCTTTCATGGGAAAGGGAGCCTAGCACCTGCCCAATCACATCTTGAAAACCCCCAGTGGAGGTTCTTACAGTGAGTGTTTGTTCTCACTAGAAAAAATTCTTTCTTATAATGAGATGAAACCTATTCCAGTGCAACTTGTACCCTTTTTCTCTGGGATTTCTGTTTCTTTTGATGTTCGATTGCCAGGCACCCTTCTCCTTTTTCTTTTAAAGGGCTGAGATGGGCCTTCCCATTCAGGGGCATGACACGGTGCACTTTCTTTTAAGTCTGTTTCTTTAAATATAAGCAAGGCCTGAGCTCTTCTGATTTGCTGGCGTTTCCAATTTGTCCATAACAACCTTGGAAACATGTCCAACCATCTTTCTTGCAGTATCTTGAGCGGTGATTTTAACGTGTAGCTTAACAAAATAGGCTATTGTACATACCTCCAACATCCACAGCATACTTCACAGGAATGCCTTGAAACGCAGTGAGACCATTGCTGTTCTGGGTTCTGTAATAGTTCATGTAAAAGGACAGGTCCACATAATTTTTTGCTGCCATCATTTTGGTGTGGTTTCTTAAAATAGCAGGGGCTTCTGGGACCAAAGATAGAGCTTCACAACCACATTTGCAGATGTCACCATCACAATCTCCTATTTATCCCTGCCAGTTAAAGGAACTGCAAATTCCCCGACAGGTTGGTGCTCTACAAAATCCATGCAGAGGTAGAGCAAGTTAAGCTTTCCAGTGATGTCTGCCACAGAGGAAATTTCTTAGCAGTAAGCCCCAGAGAGACTCCCAAAAATAGGTGCCTGATCCCCAGTTGCAGAAAAAGAGTAAGGCTTTTCATCTGTTTTGATCTTTGTTTTCCTAATGACAGGGTCATAGACAAGTCTCAACAACTGACAGCTGAAATTTTGTTTGTGGAGGTTAATAAGATGGTTTATATATGTCGCATCAATGAGGAGAAGGACAAATAATAACCTTTCCATAAAGGAGACTGCCATGTGTTACCCTGTGGCACCATCTCAGAGTCGGTGTCATCACTGATGTTATTCTAGCCATGTGGGTGCTGTACTTTCTCCAGCTGCACCTCCAACATGCCTGAGATCTCCCAGGACCTCACCAGCTGCAGAGTGACATTTGAGATGGGCTTTTGTGGGGAGGATCCTGGCTTTGATGGCAGCATGATGCATGATGCACAAGCAGCAAATCTCAGTGTGTGAGATGGCAATGGGCCAGGTCCGAGACAGGTAGGACAGTGGTGAAGTGGCTGCTTTGCCTTCAATAAAAGAACAGATCCCAGGGTGAGGCTGCAGAAATAGCACATGAAAACCCGTTGCTGTCTTGTTCATAGGCAAGTGATTGAAGCTTGGAGGCTGGAGGCAGGAGTATACAAAGTGCTACGTTGACATCGTTAATTTTATAAAAACAAGACCTTTAAACAATGGAGTCTTTACAGTGTTTGGTCATGAGATGAAAGGTGACCATGGAAATCTTTTGTGCTACATAGCAGTTTGCTTGCTGGTCATCTCATGGCAAAACACTTGAAAGAGCTGTTGCACATGAAGGTGACATGCATTTTCTTGCACGGAAAGCCACGTCAGATTTGCTGGCTGTTTCTGCGAGGACAAGGGGCTGTCAGAAATACACTACCCAATAGATATTTTTCAAATAAATAAATGCTTTTAATCTGTCCCTTTAGGGGGAAGATGCCGCGTGACAAAGGAGTGAGAAAGTAACTGCTTTCAGGAAGGAACTATGCTGTGGAGAGGGCATTTTGAAAACAGATTTGGAAACATTTCTGTCAAGTAGTTTTGCTGATATGTGACCCACAAAAACTCTCCTGCGTGTATGCTTCCAAACCTTGGAGACGTAATTTGCTAACCTAGGAGATTGCTTAACAATCTCCCAGACAAAGTGTTTCAAAGGGTTTTGAAGTCACTTGTTAAAAACAGAAAAAGGCACTAAGACCTCCTGATTTGTTTGCAAGAACAAGTGAGCAACATCCAGAATGGGGGAAATTTCCTGGCCAACTTTCAGGAAAATCCTGTGCAGAATTTAGGATGTGGAAGAGCCACCCTGCAGGAAGACCTGGATAGGCCGGAAAAGTAGGCTAACAAGAACCTTATCAAGTTCAACAAGGACAAGTGTAAGGTCTTGCACCTGGGAAAACATAATCCAAGACTGCAGCACAGACTGGGATCTACCTGGCTGTGGAGCAGCTCTGTGGAAAGGGACAACAAGCTTAATGTGAGTGAACAGTGTGCCTCTGCGGCAAAGAAAGCCAACAGGACGCTGGGTTGCATCTACAAAGGCATCACCAGCAGAGATAAAGAAGTCATTATCCCACTCTACTCAGCGCTTGTCAGGCCACATTTGGAATACTGTGTTCAGTTTTTGTTACACACTATGCAAAAAAGATGTGGACAGGCTGGAGAAGGTCCAGAGAAGGGCCACAAAGATGACCAAAAGCCTGGGAAGCCTGCTGTGTAAGGAAAGGCTGAGAGAATTTAGTTTGTTCAGACATGAAAATAGGAGGCTTAGGAGAGACCTTAACACCATGTTCCAGTATTTAAAGGGTGGCCAAAAAGAAGATGTAGACTCCCTTTTTACAAGGAGTCACATGGAAAAGATGAGAGGTAATGGGTACAAGTTACTCCTAGGAAGGAGGAAAGACCCTGGGCAGGGAGCTGCATTTCCTGCCCTGGCTGGAGAGGGCTTTGCTCCCTGCGCAGACAAGGGGCGGCGTGGGCAAGAGCAGAGAGATATTTCGGGGGCCCAGCATCTTTCTTCCTCCCCGCCAGTCCTTGGTGATGCCCCACTGACCCTCACTCTCGTAGATGACCTGGAGCTTCTCCTGCTGTCCCGTCATGTGCCGCCCAGTGAGCCCTAGGTTGGAAATGACCTTTAAGATCATCAAGTCCAACCATTAACCCATGCACTGCCAAGTCCACCACTAAACCATGTCCCTAAGTACCACATATACACGTCATTTAAATAACTCCAGGGATGGTGACTTAATCACTCAATCACTTCCCTGGGCAGCCTGTTCCAATGCTTGACAACCCTTTCAGTGAAGAAATTTTTCCTAATACCCAATCTAAACTGCCCCTGGCACAACTTGAGACCATTTCCTCTCACCCTATTGCTTGTTACATGGGAGAAGATACTGACCCCCACCTCGCTACAGCCTCCTTTCAGGTAGTTGTAGAGAGCGATAAGGTCTGCTTTCAGCCTCCTTTTCCCCAGGCTAAGTAATCCCAGCTCCTTCAGCTACTCCTCATAAGACTTGTGCTCCAGACCCTTCACCAGCTTTGTTGCCCTTTTTTGGACCTGCTCCAGCACCTCAATGTCTTTCCTGTAGTGAGGGGCCCAAAACTGAACGCAGTACTCGAGGTGGGGCCTCACCAGTGCCAAGTACAGGGGGACGATGACTTCCCTGGTCCTGCTGGCCATACTATTCCAGTTACAAGCCAGGACACTGTTGGCCTTCTTGGCCACCTGGGCACACTGCTGGCTCATATTCAGTTGGTTGTTGACGAATACCCTCAGATCCTTTTCTGACAGGCAGCTTTCCAGCCACTCTTCCCCAAGCTTGGAATGCTGTATGGGGTTGTTATGACCCAAGTGCAGGACCCAGCACTTGGCCTCGTTGAACCTCATACCTTTGGCCTCGGCCCACCAATTCAGCCTGTCCAAAATCCTCTGTAGAGCCTTCAGCCCTCAAGCAGATCAACACTCCTGCCCAACTTGGTGTCATCTTCAAACTTGCCAAAGGTGCACTCGATCCCCTTGTCCAGATCATTGATAAAGATATTAAACAGAAATGGCCACAACACTGAGCCCTAGGGCACACCACTTGTGACTGGACACCAACTGGATTTAACTCCATTCACCAACACTCCTTGTGACCAAGGTTGCCATCCTGCTCCTTCATCCCACCTGCATATCTTTCCTTTGTGGGAACAAAACAGTGGAGGAAATGTCAGACCCTGAAGCAAGCAGGACCCTCAGCAGAGAGTGACCAGCCATGTCCGCTTTCCAGCAGCCTCTGCAGCACCGGACATACCCACACCCCATGGCCTGGCCACAGGCACCAGCTGCTCTGCCGGCCTGTGAGAGCAAGAGGAAGGGTGAGGAAAAGCTCTTGCCTCCTGGGCACCTGCTCTCCAGTGCTTATGTCTAGTGTGGCGAGGGGTGGATGTGGTACGGCCTGCAGTGACAGGCCATCTCCCCGTGGCCTCTAGCACACAGGCACTGGAGCTGCCTGTCTTTTGCCGCAAGATCTGTGTGAAGAGATGGAGAGGAAGGAGGGCAGCCTTAATGTGGTCAGAGTAGCACACAGTGCTGCAGGAGGCAGAGGAGGGAGCTGCTGAGATAAATGTATAAATACTGTATGTTATATTTGCCAAGAGACTGGTACCTTCCAGATGAGGGTTTGATTCAGGTTTGCCAGCTCTGCTGCAAACCCCCAGCCTGAGTTTGTGACCTCAACACCTCCTGAGCTGTGAGGCTGCTGGATGCCTTAAAGATATCCCTTGGGAGAGAACAATCATGCCCCTGCTCCACCAGGCATAAACTTCTTTCTCTGCTGGCCAATGTGCCTTCATATGAGGGGTAGGTGCCACAGGCTCTTCCCCAGGAGCGGAAGCATCCCCCACCTGCTCTGATTTATGCCACGGTACCTCAGTTCCTCATGGGGGGCAGAGACTGGTGCACTCAGGATGAGCACTCACTGCGACATGGACACCCCCTTCCAGCCCTTCAATCCAAAAATGCTCACAGACCCCAACAGGGAACCATGGACAGCAGAGAAATATTCCATCAGCCACACCTGTTTTAAACAGCCACATCCCAGCAACTGCTTTGCTACCTCCCAACCCCCAGGGCTACAGCCAAGAGGACCCTGTGGTCTGCAGCGACCCGTTTGTTCCATTTGGGACCTCCCAGGGAAGGAAGCCTGGAGCAAAAACACATGGGAGACCCAGGTGCAGCAGCCAAGAGCATCAGCCCCAGGAACAAGGAAGCTGCCCCTGCCCCAGGAGGCTACCATGTAAAAATGCTGTGACGGCCGGAGACAGAGAGTGACAGAGGAGCACAGTCACCCTGTGTTGCACCCACTTTGGAAAGGCGGTAGGAACTGAGATGGGTGCCAGGAGCTGGCCAGCAAGTGCTGGGGGCAAGAGGTATGAGGCCTTGGAACTTCA
>VXBO01008864.1:50867-61515 GCA_013400135.1 Rhinoptilus africanus | reverse complement strand
ATCTGATAGCTTCCCCTGCGGTTCGAGGGAGAGGATTAGTTCCCTTCGCCACGCGCTTCTCATACCTCCATCACCCCCCACACCCCCCACCTTCAGGAGCTATATCCGAACCCTCCATCTGAACCAAAAAAGCTGTATCTGTCCCTTAGCAAAACATCTTTTATTTGCCAACTTGTTTTTCCCACAGACTCCCGCTCCCTTTTGTGTTTGCGCTAATGTTCCGAATGTCTACACCGCGTAGCCGATGATTATTTGTGAGACAGAGTGAGTTAATGCAGATTTGCAAGCTGTTCCCATTTGTTAAATGTCAGAAAAACACATGCAAGTCACTGGCTTTAGCACTTAGCTGCCAGCTGGCTCTTCTGAAAGGAGGGGACAAATGACAGTCTATCAAACAGCATGCTTTCAAAGAAAGAGGAGACCTGTTCCAGAACTGCAGCTTCAGAGGCTCTTTTAACAACATAAGCAAAACTGGGAGCCAACCTCATTTTCCCCCCCCCCGGCTGTAATGAACACATAGCTTAGCNTTCCCCTGGAAGCAGATGCGGGAAGGATTCGCGGCGGGGACAGCTTCTTTACGCCAACTGACATGCTCCCACCCTGACCCGGAGACCAGAGCGGAGTCCCGGGCGTAGCGCTGCTTTGCCGGGTGATGCCCACCGGGACCTCCAACATCAACCCCCTCATTAGGATGTCTCCGAACAGCTGTTGTGCCGTGCTGACTTTTTGTCACGGCTGACAGCGGGGAGATGAAAGCGGGCAGCCGGAGGCTGAAAAACTCCGCGTTTTGTTACAAGGGCCTGAGTCATCCAGTCCCCTGTTATAAATATTAGGTGTCGGATTTGGATTCACACTGAGTCACTCGTAGCCTTGGGTAGATCCCCTCGCACAAACGGTCCAGTTTACTGCGGCAGGACTATTTGTATACAAGATTGCCGTCATTGTCAAGATGTCAAAATCCGGCCTCATCTGTTTAATGCTTCGTAATTAGCAAGCTGTATTGTGCTAGTGAGCATCTTCCAATTATACAATAAGATTTTGAAATGAGTGGTCAGTTCCCAAAGTTTCATCTGGTTTAAACTCTGCATGGGTTAGGACAGGGCTTTGGGAAGAAAGAGCATTGCGTCAGGCAAGATTCATCTTTTCAGCCTCCCCTTTTCTTATTCTAAGATGGACAGCCAGGTTCCTTCTTAGAGGGAAAGGAGAGAGGCAAAACTATGAAGAAGGTAACTCATGCTGCACAGCTTACAGAGGAGTCCCTTCTGCTCTCCTCTGTCACTGGATGGAGCCCGGGTGACTCCAGGCAACTCCACGTTCACTGCTACCCAGAGAAATGGGAAAAACTAGATGAGATGATACCTTTTCTAATCGCAAACACTGCCTGCAAAGCTCCTTGCTCTGTTGCTCACAAATGCACCTCAGGAGCACTCCCAAATAAGGCCTTTGGTGCCAAACGTAGCCTCAAACTGTCATCCAAACCACACCACCTTTCAGCTGTTTGATCCCATGGGAATCACAGCCTCTCTGGGTGTCCATGCTTTTACCCTGAAAACATACCCTGGGCATCCCTAAATTTGAACAGTGGCTTGGTTAACTCCTGCCTAAATCCCAGTGAGATATAGGAAATAGGCAAAGTTAAGTCTCTGAATCTGATAGGTACAATTTGAGCCATCCCTGATGTCTTCCAGATCAGCAGAAGGCCTTGCTTCAGTCAAGGCCCCTTTTGTAGGTAAAAAAAGTCTAGCTTTTTAAGCAAAAAGTGAGATATACCAGGTTCCAGGCTGTCCTCATCCAGATGAATGTGAATTAAGAGACTTCAGTTGCTCTAAACTTCTCATTATAGTCTCAAACTCTAGACTTGGAGACTGTCTGGGGAAAAGGGCTAGAAAAGTTATTGTTCTGCAGCTGGGGGAATCTAACCCCATTTTGAATTCTGAGCGCTCAGGGTCTTCAGGGGTATGTCCAGAGAGATATTGAGATATTTGGGCGCCCAACTGCTATTTTTCTCAGTGCCTCCATCAAGAGAGATCAGAGTCAGCTTGGAGGTAAAGAGTGAACAACGAAAGCACCAAGCCGCATCAGCCTGTGGAGAGAGAGAGAGGAAATTTCCTCTGCATTAGATTCTTATTATCTTTCCTTTTGCAGCATAAAGTGTTCTGTGGAATCGTACTTGGGATCATTCAACTGAAAAGAAAGACTGCCCTGTCCATCTGCCTGCCCGCACTGCCCAAAGGCGCCTCCTTTCCTTGTTCCCTCCCTCCGATCCAGGGGCTGAAGCTTTTCAAACAGAGCGTTACGATACAGTAGCCTCTCCGAACCTCCAAAGTCTGCCTCCGAATACCGAGATCACCGAATTTGTCGCAGGTTGGCATATGGCACTCCTGCCTTTGAGATTATTGTCAGGGAAGGACCGAATTCAGCAGCCCAACAGAGCCGAGGCTGCTGCAGATCCACATCCCAGATCCAACCGGCAGGGAGACTGAGCACGTATTCCCAGCAGGCACACACACACACGCGCGCATACAGCATACCTATCGATATATAGGTGTATTCCGATCCACACAGACCACAGACACACAGAGCACAAACACAGTCAGCACCAACAGCCTCGCCATGTCCCCTCTCTGCCTGAGCAGGGGGAACCGTCCGTCACAGCAAAATACGTATAAAATAGGGGTCCCTCAGCAGCTGGGCTCAGTCTCCCCCGTGCTGCTGGTACCTGGGCACAGGGGGCTCTGCAGCCCCAGCACCACTCCAGGGTCGGTGTGTGGGGGGGTACAGACCCCTTGTGCACACCATGGCACACACGCACACACAGAGCGGATACAGACAAGAGCACCGGCCAGTAAACGTTACACACAGCTGGCCTTTCTGTCTCCTTTTCCCTCAAAAATTCCCATGTTTGGCCCTCCCACACCGTTTTGATCCCTCCCTTTCCCACTTTTTCTTCTCCTAAACATCCCATAATAAGTCCCATTCAACCCCATATCCACCCTTCCCGTGGCCCCCATAACGTGTCCCTGGGTGGTGACCCCCCTCTGTCCCCAAGGTGCTCCAGAGGGCAGCTCCCGTGACTCGCCATGGTGGGGTGATGCCCTCGGCAGCGGCACGTTTCTCCCCTGAAATTCCTTGGGTCCCCCCCTCCCCGTTGTTATGCTCGGTGCTCCTCTCCGTGTGTGGAGATGAGCCTTTTATCTCACAACCTGACAAATACCTGCTTTCCGTGAGATTTTTTTGTTGCCTGAGTAGATCCTTCTCTGTCTCCGCGGCATGTAAGCTCTGTCATACGCGCTACACGAAGAGCACTGGGGTGAGTAAGCCTTTTCCCTTCATTTTCTTGAAGAATGTCAGGCTCAGACTTAAGCATTAAATGCTGGTAACAGCAAAGATGTGGTTCACATGGGAAGAGGGTGAGACAAGACCAGTCTTGTAAAAGAGTAAGGTGCATCTCGAGAGGCTCTGGGAGTCTGGTCATGGACTTTTAACCATGTGAAAGTCACCATCTCCACTTGGCAAAAGAGGTTATTGGTTCAAGCTTTTTCTTGGGACATCACTGGCTGTAAGTAATGCCAGCAAAATACTTCGACAGTGAAGTGTCGCACATGCACAATGGGGTCTTGTGCTTTCTTAAAGGAGCACAAGACTGAGATTTTCAAGGATGCTTAGATCAAAGACCAGCAGATGTGAAGGAAGGTTTTCAAAAGTTTTCATGTATTTCATGCCCATTAAATCCAGCAGAAGATAAGAATCTTTTCTTAACTTCAGTTACCGCTTATTAGTATCTTTAAGTATCTAGATGTCTTTAAAAACTTCTTTGACAGCTTCTAGATAGAATTTCTTCCTTTCTAAAATGAGGACTAAAAAGCATTTCTGCCAGAGCATTAAGGAGTTACGCTGTTGGTATCATAAAGCAATGCTTTTCTTTTTTCTAGCGAATGGTTATTCACTTAATTACAGGATAAACTGGATTTTTAGACATGATGAAGGACATATTACATGAGGCAGAAGACTTGAGAAGAGACGAAGCAAAAGCTGTGTCGTAATTTTGGATTCGTCCTGAGCACTGTTTTATCGACGTGGCAGGTGTACTTTAAGGCTGGGCAGTGGTAAAGTAGAGTTTATGAACGGAAGTGTTATTTTCTCATTTTACTTCTTCCTGGGTGAGTTGGGGAAGGTTATGCTGGGCGTTTGTGGTCACATTTGGTCGATAAATCCTGGAGCACTGTACATTGAACCAGCTCTGAACGAGGGGAGTGCAGGACCTCAGTTTACCCGCACCAAGCTGGGATGGCCAGTCTGCTCCCGCAGCCAGAACTAGCATCTCTTCAGGTGGCGATGCTGCAGTGCAGGCACTCAGCTATTTTTGAGCCAATTTAAATCTCTGCCTTACAGTGATGTCTTATGCAGAGCAGGCTTATTCTTAGAGGCTGATCTGGAGCCCACAGAAATGAATAGGATGCTTTTGACTGTGCTTCAGCGAACTCTGTCTAAAAGATGAAATTCTCCCCTCCTCGCTTCCTTTCCCAGAAACGGGGATAACAGCCTCTTCTTAACACGGTACCCATCTTGCTTAACACAATAGGTCCCTAATCACGTAGGGAAGAAGAAAGGATAGGGGAGGGAAGGGCAAATGGTATCATCCTAATGTAAATAATAAATAATCAGATTAATCCCTGCATCATGACAAGAGTTTCATTAGGTGCAGAACTAGGGAAAAACATTGCTGCATTTCCTGGGAGCAAGTCAGAGGGGGACGTGATGTAAAGTGCTCCCAAGCATTTTTTTTTTTTCCCTTTCTTTTCTTTCTCTCTCTTTTTTTTGTTTTTGTTTTTTTTTTTTTTCTCATTTGTATTTGTGTTATATGGAGGGTAGAGCAATGTGGGAGGGCAAAGGCAGAAAATTATAGTGCTGGAAACCAACTTCCGTGTTTAAAAGACTTTTGTCAGCATCTCACGAGCAGGGTGACCAAATGCTCACTTTGTAGGGGTCTTGTTTTCATGATCTGCATCCATATGTCACAGACTTAATCAGAGAGGCGCAGTCATGGGCTAAAGCAGGCAGATCTGAAATGTCAGTGCTCAGGCGGGAGGAAAGCCCTCTTCCCCCGACTTCTTTAGCTGAAATGTTGAGCAACTTGCACTGCTATTGCTACTTCTTGGTTGGGCTGTTTCTATTTCCGCAGTGTCCTCATGCCTGTCATTGCCTGGACCTGCTTCAATAAACACATTAGCCACATCTGAGAGTACAAATATTTCTTCAGAGGCTTAAATGTCTGTTTGAACATGTGATTGCGGTAACTGCACGTGCAGCCAGAGTCAGCCCTGGATACAGCATCGGCACTGACGTGTCCGAATTTAGGAAGATCACACATAGGAGGAGGAAGTACGCTGGTGTCAAATGGTGGGGATACTGGCTGTCAGCATCAGCAGGTCTGCCAGAGGTGGTCCTGTCAATAACCTCAGAGGTTGTGTAGGTTTGCCAGTCTCTTGAAAACCCTCCGTGCGGAGGATGCTCATCTCTGTGCAGCACGTGGCTGTGCTCCTCCTGAGCTTTCCTCCTGCTTGCTCGCCACCACGTGCTGGGGCTGTCACCTCTTGCCCCCCTGACACAGTAACAGCACTAGGATGCCGTGCAGCACAAGGCCCGTGGTGGCATTTCTTGGCATATTGCAATGCAAAAAGTCAGTGTGGAGAAGATTCCCCCNCAACATGTAGACTCCTGGCTTCAGTATGAATTGCTTATTTTTTGGGATGTCAACCAAAAAATCAAAGAGAAACTTAGAAGGGTGACATTGACCCATCTCTGAGACTTGCGAAACTTGCTATTTTTGCATCCACCTTGTCAGCTGGCTCCTCGTCGCTGTGAAGTCAATAGAGCTATGCCACTTTNCTGGCTGTCAGCATCAGCAGGTCTGCCAGAGGTGGTCCTGTCAATAACCTCAGAGGTTGTGTAGGTTTGCCAGTCTCTTGAAAACCCTCCGTGCGGAGGATGCTCATCTCTGTGCAGCACGTGGCTGTGCTCCTCCTGAGCTTTCCTCCTGCTTGCTCGCCACCACGTGCTGGGGCTGTCACCTCTTGCCCCCCTGACACAGTAACAGCACTAGGATGCCGTGCAGCACAAGGCCCGTGGTGGCATTTCTTGGCATATTGCAATGCAAAAAGTCAGTGTGGAGAAGATTCCCCCTTAGCAAACACAGATATGAGTGGAAACAGCTTCATTCCTGAAGGAGTCTTCCGAACAACACTGCCTTTCTTTGCACTCCCAAAAAAGGTAGGTTCTTCTGATAGCTAGCTGATACCTGCTTTCACGAGCCACATGAGTTGAGCAAAGTGAGTATTTCNATGCCACTTTTATTCCAAATGAGGACTTGCACTAAGACCTTGATCACACATCTCCATGGCTAGAGTGCAACTACCTGAAGAAGTTGCTGTTCCCTGTCTAACGCCATCTATTCAGTCCTGCTCTCGCTGTCCTGCCGGGTGGACTGTTGATGTCGTCTGCTCCTCTATCTCTGTAGCGAAAATGAAATAGGTTAGCTTAACATTAGCTTAATTAGGAAGTCTTTGCTAACTAGGCTGAATATGAGTGATAATGGCAATGGTCAAATAAACAGCTGAGAGCGCGAGTCTCGTGAGATGACAACCCCTGGTAGAGCAACTGGGAATGGAGTGAGGCTGCTTCTTTGGCCAGCTACAGTACAGACAGAAGAGGTGGTGGTGAAGCCCCCAGATTCTCCCCCGTACATAGTCCTTGCATGTCTGCTTTACATATTTCACTAGGGTCTGAAATAAGTCTGATCAGAAATGCAAGGAGGAAAGGGGGAGAAGAGATGTGAGACAAAACCAGCCAAGTTATAAATATCTCTATCTTTAGATACTCAGATGAAATTTTCTATGGGGGTTTTAGTGATGGTAATCAGGAGAAGAATGAAGGGCATCAGCAAAGATGATTGAAAACTATCCAACAAAAATAATCTACTGCAGTTGGCTCATTTTCTTTCTGATGTTGTGCTCAATGAAATGAATTTAGACTGTTTATTTTACAATTAACATGCAATGTGCATTTCCGAAGTAATTTATGAGAAACAATTTTCTTTTTATGTGGGGCTGCAGCAGACAGAAAGCAGAGCTTCAGTTCACAATGGCAAAGTGAAGCTCCAGGGAGGGGGAAGGTGCTTTCTCATACATTAAATCTGCCACTTTTCCATAAAAGTTGTGTGCTCTTTCATGGGTCTTTGCCATAACAACATCAGGGTGCCAGCAGCGGAAGCTGGAGGAGGAGGAGGGATGCCAGGTTCACGGGGACCTTCTTCCTATGTTGCAGATACCATCATCTGGTCCATAAAAGTCAGAGGACAATCAAGGCAGACATTAGCTGTTACATTAGCTAGGGTTGAAGCAGATATGTAGGAAACCATCCGCTTCATGAGAGGCCAGCGCCAGCCAGAATTGAATTCCTGAGCGATATCTGTCCTTTAAAACCAGGTCTCTTTTATTGTCTCCCAGCTGCAGCTCAGTGGTCAGTGTATCTGTGGAAGAGGCAGAGGTAACACTGTCCTTTCTCACAGTCTCACCTGTAAAACCCTTTCTACATGCTGCATTTAATAACCATTATCTATCCCCACTCTCCAAAGTGCTGTCAGCAGCACGGATGAGCTGATGATCTGGCCATTATCCTGAGATTTCGGAGTCTAAGGTTTGGTTCCTTGCTTTGTTATATATTTTCTTTGTGACCATGTGCAAGTTGCCTCCTAAGGGAAATATGCTGGGTTGTAAAAGGATCTTGAATCTTGAAGATAAAGTCTTAACAAGAGTCAGTGTCTGGAAGCCAGGCAAATTCAAATGGGGAAAAAGGTGCACATTTATAGTAGAGAAGGGAATTAACTCTCAGAACAAAATACAGAGGGAATTCTCTTGCTTTTGATGTCTTCGGTTCAAGACTGAAAATTAAATGTAGCCAAGTAAAGATTATGTTTAAGCAAAACCAAGTGCCTGGGTTTAGTAGAATTATAATTGTATGTCAGTAAACAGCTGATGAGAATCACAGTGGTTAGACTAGGTGAGCTAACACTCTTTTCCCAGGCCTTACATTCCCTGAGATTATAAAGTAGAAGGTATTTTTGAAGGACTGTGGCAAATTCCCAACTCAGTAGTTAAATTAAGCGAACATGACTCCATAGGAAATATCTAGTAAGGAATCCATCTCACCTCTCTTAAGCTGACTAAAAGTAAGGCATCCAGTAAATAAGCATCAAGGTTTATAGTGAAGTTGATGGCACGCTGGCACATGCCATTGGTGTTTCGGCTTGCCAGTAGTGAGTACCAGACAGACAGATGCTCAGGTTTCTCCATCTCTCTCCATCAACTAGAAAGGAGTCTAGACGATTAACTTGGACCTGATGATGATCTTTTAAGTGGATGAAGTTGGATGAGATGAATTCCAGCCTGTATACTCCTAGCTCAGATGTTTAGCAGCTGCACTGTTATCTTCACTCTTCTTGTCTCATGACACTGCTCTTTATATTTATCACTGTTGCAAGACAGTCCTACATTTCATATCCACCCCAAAATGACACTCACTTTACCAAAAGCAAGACTGAGCCTGGGATTAATTGCCCTCTGAAGATGTTTACCTCTTTCTATTATCTATGATAGAGCCTAGGTGTCTAGTTCAGACTTAAATCATTTTCTGTCCGGAACTGTGAAGTGTTGTTAGNAAGGTGCACATTTATAGTGGAGAAGGGACTTAACTCTCAGAACAAAATACAGAGGGAATTCTCTTGCTTTTGATGTCTTCGGTTCAAGACTGAAAATTAAATGTAGCCAAGTAAAGATTATGTTTAAGCAAAACCAAGTGCCTGGGTTTAGTAGAATTATAATTGTATGTCAGTAAACAGCTGATGAGAATCACAGTGGTTAGACTAGGTGAGCTAACACTCTTTTCCCAGGCCTTACATTCCCTGAGATTATAAAGTAGAAGGTATTTTTGAAGGACTGTGGCAAATTCCCAACTCAGTAGTTAAATTAAGCGAACATGACTCCATAGGAAATATCTAGTAAGGAATCCATCTCACCTCTCTTAAGCTGACTAAAAGTAAGGCATCCAGTAAATAAGCATCAAGGTTTATAGTGAAGTTGATGGCACGCTGGCACATGCCATTGGTGTTTCGGCTTGCCAGTAGTGAGTACCAGACAGACAGATGCTCAGGTTTCTCCATCTCTCTCCATCAACTAGAAAGGAGTCTAGACGATTAACTTGGACCTGATGATGATCTTTTAAGTGGATGAAGTTGGATGAGATGAATTCCAGCCTGTATACTCCTAGCTCAGATGTTTAGCAGCTGCACTGTTATCTTCACTCTTCTTGTCTCATGACACTGCTCTTTATATTTATCACTGTTGCAAGACAGTCCTACATTTCATATCCACCCCAAAATGACACTCACTTTACCAAAAGCAAGACTGAGCCTGGGATTAATTGCCCTCTGAAGATGTTTACCTCTTTCTATTATCTATGATAGAGCCTAGGTGTCTAGTTCAGACTTAAATCATTTTCTGTCCGGAACTGTGAAGTGTTGTTAGCAATTGATAAAAGCCTGCTGTGTTTCATCCTAGCTGTGCTTGGATTTTAAGAGATGATTTAGCAAGTAAATCTGAGATTCACTCAGGTGAGTGCAAACTTGCATATGATGAAAAGAGGAGGGAGAGGAGCATCTCATATAACCTCCATCTACCTGCAGTACTACATCCAGCTCTAGACCCCTCAGCTCAGGAAAGACATGGACCCGCTGGAGCAGGTCCAGCGGAGGGCCACAGAAATGATCAGAGGGGTGGAAGATGGCTGCTGTGAGGACAGGCTCAGAGAGCTGGGATTGTTCAACCTGGAGAGGAGAAGACTCCAGGTAGACCTTACTGCAGCCTTTCAGTACTTAAAGGGGGCTTATAAGAAAACTGAGGACAGACTTTTTAATAGGGCCTGTAGTGAAAGGGCAAGGAGTAATGGTTTTAAACTAAAAGAGGAGAGATTTAGACTAGATGTAAAGAAGACATTTTTTATGCTGAGAGTGGTGAAACACTGGCCCAGGTTGCCCGGAGAGGTGGGAGATGCGCCATCCCTGGAAACATCCAGGTCAGGTTGGACGGGGCTCTGAGCAACCTGATCTAATTGAAGATGACCCTGCTCATGGCAGGGGGGTTGGACCTTTGAAGATCCCTTCCACCCCAAACTATTCTATGATTCCATGTAACTTCAGGTGTCAGAGATTATGACATTGATGTCTGAGGCTAGTCACGGTGGGGTCACACCTCTAGAATTGATGTCAGCAGCCTCAGATGCCTGTATCAAGATGAGGTCAGACGCTGTGCAAATTAGACAAAATTCACTGGCTTCACATACCTTTCTACTGATCTGCACCAGCTAAGGAAAGACATTGTTTTATGTGTCTGATCAAGGAATTTGGAACTAGGAACCAAATTCAACTTCCACTTTTGTAGCCAGCGTGCTAAAGAAGTAATCCTACATTGCCTGCTTAGGCAGGAGATAAAATAAGTTTCTAGAGAGAGTGATTCAACCCAAAAAAGATCAGTCATCTTCTCAAAGAGTATCTTCTTCTCTTTCTTTCTCTCAACTACAGAGAAATTCAAGGGTG
>VXBO01008864.1:35167-47396 GCA_013400135.1 Rhinoptilus africanus | reverse complement strand
TTACTATTGTTTTATGTACACTCAAACCTGTATTATGCTCTTTGGTTCATCCTGCTAACCCGGCAAAGAAATGGGGAAGGAGTCTTGGGGCTGCTTCTTCCTCCAGTAATGGCCCATTTTAATGAGTTTATCCTCTGATTTGGAGAGACTCTTAACCCTTTGGCACCAAGAGATGGGATTTCTTGACACTAAGTGTTCTGCAAATGTGTTTTTGTCAGAGCTATGGACCATTGGTACCTGGGGGGATTTACACAGTACTTAGCAGTCCCATTTATTTGCAATACAAAGTAATGTTTTGTTTACAGCATCCTCCTCACAGGGCATTAATCATAAGGCATCTCATTCCAGCTGCAAATTGTCAATAATTTGGGGGGGGCGGGAGGGCAGGATTTGTTCAATTTTTGTCACAGTATAGAAGATCTCTTATGTCCTGTGTTAAGAAGAAGGATGTGCCTGTATGAAGTTCTATGTGGAGTTTTTTCCAAGGTGACTTGCAGTTTTGGGGAGTTTCTGAGTTCTGGCTCACAGACTGATGGGTGTACATAAAGTGGATGGGCACTGTTGCCCGTCTCTAACCATATAGTACTGTCACAGGCTGTCAATGAAATGTCTGTCACAGTAATTTAGAACTTGACCATCAAAAGGGCAAAAATTTCTATCAGCAAACTACTGGCATCTATTGTTTTACCTGAAAATCAGCTATAAACTATTACCTACTATAGCAGTTCTCTATTGTGCTAAAGGATGTGAGACACAGTTGAGCAGTCAGGATTTCTTCTGGGGGAAGGGTGAGTTTTATTTTCCTTCTGGACAGCCAATTAGAATATTTTTCTGGTATATAACATCACTTCATCCACAGGTCTAAAATGTATCAATACATTAGGTAGTTATGTCAATCTATTTTAATATTTTATGTCTATAATTTTGTCAATGGACTAAATAGAATTTTCCAAGTGTTATACAAGAGATTAGTATTCTTTTTTTGAAGGTGAATGAACTGATACAAGGAAAATCAATTTAAATATACTTAAAGGGATACAGTCTGAGTATCATTTTATACCCTTTGGCACTGAAACATCCACATATGTGACACTACCAGATTCAACCAGGCACCTGAACCACTCACTGGGAGCCCTCGTCTTATCACCTCAGCAGTACATGTACTATGGACTTATCTATACTTAGATCCTTACTTGTCTTTTCCTCCCAACACATAGTCCAATAAAACTCCTCAAGGAAAAAGGAAAAAAGTAATTAAAATTTCTGATTTTCCAAATCAGAATGTTTTTTTATTTGAAATTTTTTTTTCATGAAAGTTTTATTGGAAGTGTTCAGCTTTAATTTAATTTTCCTAATTTTGTTTCACCTCTCTCCTATGGAAAAATGAGGCAGATAGGAAGAAAGGGATGTATAAAAATGACAAAGGGAGAAAATTTCAACTTAAAAAAGAGAAAATTTTGAGGAGAGACAAATAATTAAGGGGGGAAATAGTTTTCTCCAAAGCCATTCCCTAGTTTTGAAAAGGAGACAGTTTTATTAAAAAGATGTCTCTCTTTTTTTTTTTTTTTTCCAAATGTTCTATCTTATTTTAGTTTTCTTTCACTGTTGATTCCAGAAACATCTCAAAACCTTCCCCTTGTGTTACCTATTGATGCAGTCTTCCTGTACTGATGAAGCAAGCTAGGCTTGGATAGACACTGACTCCTCTTGCTCACCATATCTTGTCTGCTGTGTTTTTACTGAGTTTGTCCATATAGACCCCATTTTTTTCCCAAACTGATCTTTACTTCAGGAGGATCAGTGAATTATGCTGATTCCAAAATGTCTAAACTGTAGCATGCTGTACTGAAAAATAACAAAAATAGTGATTATCATTGCCCACACCAGTAGTGCTTTTAAGTAATAAGCTGAGATATGTAACTTTGGAGAACTTTTTTTGCCTGGGTTTAGCAGCCACTCCTTGTGGGTTTGGAAAGACAGATAGCTTCCAGTTTTGGGGCTTGCTGCTTTATGCAACATCCCCAAGCAGGATCAATCCCTGTGTGTCAGCATCTCCACAGCCTGACAGTAATCAATGCACATTTTAATTGGATCAAATAGATGTCTTTTTTTGTTGTTGTTGGTTTGTTGTTTTTTTTTTTCAATTTATGAGTGACAATTTCTCTTTCTACGAGATTGAGTTTTACATTCACCTGTTCGGGAAGCGCGATATCTGCTACCCGACATGTCATACAGCATCAGGATTGTCTACTGTCTTGCGTGAGGTTATTATGACAGGTTCCTGTGGTTTTGTGGCCTGGCTCCATGAAGCATGTCACATTTGATGAATGTCTGACAAACGTGAGTTGCTATTTGTAGGCTTGATTTAGATGGGAAGGAAGTTTTGCTGGGAGAGCTGTTCCCCCTGGATGTGATCTGATTCCAACCCTTTCAGTTCAGGACAGTCAGTCTGCAACCCTGACTGAATGACGGGTCGATATCCAATAACTCATGATCAAAAGCTGAAGTCTTCTAAGTCAGCAGAGCTTGGGTTTCCTTCAGGGGATGAGAACACTGCGCAACCACTCTGACAGAGATGCTATTTCCATTTTCCTTTAATGTGAGGACACTACAGGCAAAGCTAACTTGGCATGAAACATTTCTTACATTAATTACCACAGCAAGATAAAAAATAATAGAATATATATCTTGGTGCCCAGGCAGTTAAGATCAAACCTGATTCATTTTAGGTCAAAGCTATGCAGTTAGGGCTGGGTTTTCTTTAGGATGTGTGTTTTCCACTTAATTGAGCTATACTATCTGCAAGTTAACTTTTTTCCTTCAAATGTGTGCAGGAATATTAAAAAGGCATCACAGAGTATTTATTTTTTCATTACCAGATTTCTAAGTGTCACGTTCCTTTAACGCAGTGACTCAGAAAAGAATGAAAAATGGATCTAATCTATCGCCATTCACCATGGTATCCAGGTACAGAGCATGAAAATTTACGATGGTCAAAAGATTTTGCCATAAAAAACTCTGCTGTCTCCTGCCTAGTTGAGCCAGCGTTGGAGATTTCTCTGTCTTCCCTGTTGGTATGAATCAGGTGTCAGACTGACTTCAGTTTTGCTCTGGGGACAGGATTTTTCAAAAGTGTATGACATACAGAGTATCTTCTCACTTGGCCAACATCTTCCTGGACTGTTCAGACCATATTATTCTTAAATTGAAGATTTACCTTCTCCTTTTATGGTTATTTACTTTACAGAAGGCATCTTCTATTGCTTAATGACCAAATGATTTTTCAGGTATATCATTTGCAGTATTCAGCATTATTTATAGAAATTTATCATTTCTCTGATACCGCTTTGTTAAGCTCGTCTTAGAGACTTAATCCACGTGTCTGCTAGTTGAGGACAGGAGAAAAGGATTTTGCAGAACTTTTGTCCTTCAAAATCCTGGGCCCTGAAAGGGGAACAGAACTATGCAGAACTTAAATGTGGCAACATGGTGATGAGGCTAAAAGCCTCGAGGGTCTAGTTCCTCTGAAAGCAAAAGACAGACAGCACTAGCCAGACATAAACAAAATGTGGGGAAATATTTAATGACCAGTATTTCTGCTAACTCGGAGGAAAATGCCAAATCACATCCTTAGTTAGCCAAACATTGAACCTACAGTTTAAATGTCCCTGTTGACCAAAGCCATTCCTTCTTTTTAACAGATGGAGAGGGACTCCGTTAACAGTAAAATTTTTGATCACCAAGTTTCCAAGGTGCATTTGGGATGAAGTCAGTTCTCCCATGAGAAGGAGAGCTCATTTTGTTTGTACCTGTAAACAGACCATGGTCTGACATTGTTGAACAGCTAATGCCAAAAGCCATCTAGCTTTGCACCTCGTCCTTTACATTTCTTCCTGTTTTTAACTGTTACTCATTTTTACAGCACCTCAGGTGTGTAAGGTTTTCTGAGCTATCATAAAAGCCAAGCGGTCCCAGTCCATTAGTGACGCGTAAAAGCTGTTTGCAGTTTTATGTCTGCTAGTTTAATCGACTTTTCTGCAGACTACCACATGGCGTTCCTTCCATTATATCACACTGAGGTATAGCAAGAGAGCATTCAGCGTCAATAGAATCAAAGCACAATGAGCAAGAGCCATATGAAAACTGAAGAGCTGCTGTATGAAAAGCATTTCCCTTTTAAGCTGGTCTTAAGAGGTTTAAGACCCTCTCCTGCCTCTTGTTGTTAAAGGTGGATCTGAGTGGGACACTGCAGTCTTGTATAAAAATCAGAAAACCTCCCAAAGAACAACAGGTATCATATTAGAAAGAAACCTACATTTTGCTCCACAGCCATTCTGGCAGCAAAAAAGTGGTACTGGATAGCTGAAAGAGATGTCTTATATCTAAAGCTGGTGATAAAAAAATCAAGCCACTGATGACATTTGTCTCAAATCAGAGGCATCTCCCTGGCTGGGAAGAGTGGAGTCAACACACAACCTTTGAATGGTGAGAGGAGGATGGCACGCAGCTTAATGAAGGTGACACAAGACTGTAGGTCCTCCAGTTGTCTTCTGCTTAGAGAAAACTGAAGTAAATCCTGTCAATAGCAAGCATTTAATCATCAATCCTGGAGACTCTAACGTGTCTGAGAAGTCACAGAGATCAAGCCTGGGTCCATGGTGGTGTATAGTGCCCCTATAATTAGACAAGTCCAAGCTACCTACCAAATAATGGAAAAAAAAAAGATATTGTTATAGTAGTTATGAAGATCTTTAAGGGAATACTTAACAAACTGGAACACAGTCTTCAAAACATTTTAGATAATTCTCCGAAAATGTCATCTCAATGCTCAGCAATGATTGAAACAGTTAATAGCATGTTAGTAATGAATAGGAAAGGAAATGGAAAAATCCTGTGCTTGCAGGATGTTGGTAGATCTCCCTGATAGGTTCTGGGCAGGAGGGGAAATTGTAGGCTACAAGTCTAAAATGCTGCATGCTGTTATGCTGTTTTACTTAATGCACTTAGCGGAGAGCACACTCTACCAGTCTAATTCAGCAGCACAGTCTTGGGACTAAAAATTTCCCTGATCAAACTCAGTTCACTGACAACCTCGGACACAAAGATTGCCTACAAATATCAGCAAAGTAGTAAAAAAAATGTCAAGAGAGAGGAATCATTTGGGGTCAAGTCTTGCGTAACTGAATTAGCAGAATGGGAGTCTGCTGTGGAAAATGTAAGATGAATATTTTGCATTCCAGTGCCGCTAAAACAGGCAGAGTAGGCATTCGAAAGAGAAATATCAAGAAATATGCCTTGATACAGAGATGATGAAGATTTTTCCTATCATGTAGGTAGATGGCAGGAGCTCTGAGTCTGGTTCTCAATCTGTTATGACAGTTTGCATCACTGTTGCTCCATTTAGTCCAGATTTACGGTTCAGTTAGCCTAGACAAGCATGAGGATTCCCAAAGTCCTATCTGTGTAACTAAATGTTCTCAGCGTTTCTGCATTCACCCATGTGTGTCTGTGCATATCCTGTGGTTCTGTGGGCTGAGATGCTTTAGTGTTATTTCCCATCGAGTTGTTTCATTATTTATCTGTCCCTGGAGGAGGATTTGTGGAAATGGCATTGGAGAACTGTCAGCACTTATATGTTCTTGTTTGCATCCTCTTGGCAAAGTGAGTTCCAGATCAAGCAAAGCACAGCTCAGACTTGAATTCATATCCCAGGTAAGCATATTTACAAAGAGCTAAGACTACACACTTTAGGGTTTTACATGCATTTGGGGGGTGGGTGGGAGAAAAGCAGAGTGTGTAGGCTTCAAGTTCATTTCTGTTTAAGAGCACAGTGCAAAACTGTGATGCAGCCTTCCCTGTGGGCAATCAGCAGGTGACACATATGTTTCCTGTGAACATCTCTGCAGTAAGGGTAAAGCAAATGGAATTTCCTTCTGGTTCATTTTGGTTTGCATCTCATTCTGACTTCAGAAAGTTCAGAAGAAACCTCAGGAACTTTAAAACTATATTAGTCGGGATTTTTTTGCCTAAAACTATAGTATATACTTTTATTTAAAACTATAATTAGTCTGGGCAAGGGATAGGAGAGTCACATCTAGTGATAGGTACTGAAATAGAAAGGCTAGATGAATAAGTCCATTTCATATTTCACGTTGTGGCAAGAACACTTAGCACAAGCTGAGAGATTTGTGATCCATGTTTCATTCTCCCCTTGACCTTCCTGTAACTTTGGCCAAGTGCCTCTGTGGACATTTCCTTTCTCTTCTTTTGTCTCGCTTGCCTGCTTCAGGGATGCTCTGACTCATGGCGTGTACAGCTCTTACCACAACGGCTATGCTGGATTTCAGGAAACCAGTCTCTCACCTTCCTCTACACCATTCAAACTCCCCTAATATCCTCACCATGAAGGATGCGTCTCTTGAGCTCCAAACTGATTAGAGAAACAGACATTTTGCATACGCTGCAATTTTGTCATTTATCATGAAATTTACTTTGTAACGAGGGTGAACAAAGACTGACCTTCATAATGGTTATGAAGCAAAACAAAAATTGGAAATTTTCTCCTGAGCACTGCCTGAGCCTAGATATTACTTGAAGTCCAAGTATCTTAGTTTGTGTATTTCTAGTAGAATATGGTATACCGTTAATCTCCTAAGGTTTTGTAACCATCTACATGTAGCATTAAAAAGAGAGAAAGCATCAAAGTTGAATGATAAGCATGCTGCTGTACGGCGTGGCCTCCCTAAGCCAGCAACAATGTCAGAGTTGAGCTGAGTGATTTTAAAATGGAGAAGACCATCTGCTGAAGACAGCCAGAGAGAGATTTCAGAGGAGAGTTTTGCTGGAAAATAAGCCAACTGATGGAAAACATGCCTTCCACAGGAGAAGGAGGTTTGCCTATCATCTGGGGGCAGAAGATGCAGGAGATTGGCATTCTGTTTCTGTGTTGATGACCTTGAGTAAGCAGCAGAGCCTCCCTAGGTCCATTTGTCCAGGAAACATCATAAAAAATGCTGCTAATAAAGCAAAAACAGACAAAAAGTCACACAGACTATCATTACACAGGACAAAACTCAGATAGCAAACTTTGGCATTGCAGTGTGTCCTGGTTCCAGCGGGGATGGGGTTAATGGTCCCCCGGCTCGGGGGTATAAGTATTCCATCCCATGTGAGCCACGCCCTCCCTGAGCTGCCGGGAGGGGGCAGGAAGTGACTGCTGGGAGCGGGCAGGGGCATCCCGGGTCCAGTCGGTGAGTGGCAGTTCCCTAACTGTGTTTGTATATTCCTCTGTCCTTTTTACTGTTGTTTTCTGTGTTACCTTTGCTGTTCTATTAAACTGCCGTTGTCTCAACCCACGAGTTCTGCCAATTCCTTGTGCTTCCCATTCTGTGAGAGCCCGGAACGAGTGGCACGTGGTTCTTTGTTGCCGTCTGAGGCCAAACCACGACACAGTGTCTGAAACAATAGATTCCTGAGAAGGGGGAGTGCAATCCAGGGTGGGATTCAGCACTAGATGCAGACCCCTAGATGTAAATGTTTCCATGTGTGCTGTGGGTCTGTATGTCTGTCGCAGTCAATACAGCGCAGTCAATGGAGTCTTGAGAGCTGTTCTTTGAACTGGTTGATACTGTCGGCGGTGAGCTACAGCTAAGGAAATGCTGCTTTAGGGTGGGTTGAATATGCAACTGAATGAATGACTGCTGAATATAATGAAAACTCAGGCTGCTAAGCTCGGTTGCAAGCATTTCCAGCTAGACACCAAGCATCAAAGCCTAAATCTGACCTGATGTGTATCCCAGGTCATAGTAGCTGCTCAGTGACTAGAGGGAGATAGTTAGTTCTAGTCTGTGATGCAGAAGTCAGCTAAGTGGGAAGCACCATGAACTAGCCAAAAGAAAAACTGAGATGCAGGTCATGTCTCCACAGCTTCATCCTGCCAGCCCTGGGTTTGCGAGCTGCCCCTCTTTGCTCAGGACGTCCCCCTTGGCAGGGTGTTGGGGGGGACTTCCCACTTCCAATCTATAAGAACCTCTCCCAAGAGCCAAGCGTATACTTTTCTAGGCAGTGGAAGATCCCAAACTCCATCAGTGAATCCCTGGCTTGAGAGAAGCAGGTGATATACACTTTTGATTTCTATGGGACCTCTCCACCCTGTGATTTAACTTAATGGCAATACTAACAACAATCAGTCGATCGGTGTTAGGAGCCTGATCTATCCAGTATTGCTGTCAGCATGTTATATATCATGTAATCTATCTTGGCTCAGAACAATCAATACATTGCTCCAGAATTTGCTTAAAACCGTTAGAGTTGAACCAGTCATAGCAAGAACAGAAAACATTTGCAAAACTTCCCCTTAAGGTATGCAAACTTAAGATAATTCCCCCTCCCCTTTCCCTTCATGGAAAGCAATGAAGATAATGGCTAGATTCCTGTCTCACAGGTGTTTAATGAGGTTAATGGTCCCTTTATAACCAGTTTGAGATCTTTGGAAAATGTTACTGCAGACCTAGGCATTGCATTATTATTCTTTCTCTTTCTTTTTGAAAGGGGAATGTACCCTTCAGAGTGTTCTGTTTTGCAACTGCATTGTTATGGTTGTTGGTGTATAAAATTGGTGCTTGGTGTGTATAATTTATAGCCTCTAAAAATGATAAATAGCCTGAGAAAAAGGAGTGATTTGTGTGTTCAGGTCCTAGGAGTTTCAAGAGGAAAGTGAATTTGTTTGCGAAATTGTCTATTACTTCCCACAAACTATTATTTAACCTGCTCCTTAGCAGTGATGTTTCTACTTACACTGATGGAATTTAATTTTGAAGACATCCTAGCTCTGACCTGGCTGGTGGAGTCTGTCCAGGCCCACTGCAATCAGTAGAAATGCAGGATCTTGAATATACTCTAGGAGCCTGAATCTCTATAAGTTCAGGTTGTCACAGGCATTACTGGTATCATCAAGATCTTTTTGACAGGGGTAAATGACACATGAACATATTTAACCTGGAAAAGGTGATAAGGATTGTATCATTAGAGGAATATGGATCTGGAACCTGTCTCCTGATGGAGTCAACTAGACTCAACAAGGCTTTAAACAGTGTCCAGTAGATTTATACTTGTGACTAAATTATAAGCTTTCCTGAGGAAACAGGGAACTGGACTGTATTCTTTCCAGACTAGATTTCTGATCTGATTCATCTACATTGGGTACTGGCCCTTATGTTCATGTTGNAAGGGAAGGGAAGGGAAGGGCAAACTAGAAACTGTCATCAATAATGAGTAAACATACCACGGGTTTTGTTTCTTCTATTTTTGAAATGCCTTCAAGTTCCTGTGCACTTTCATTGTTATTACTGTAACTAAAACATTATCTGAAGATTTTAGATTGCATTGATACTGGTCTCATAAAATGCTGAGCATGTCCATAATGTTAATGGAAGTTGAGACTATTCAGCAGCTCACAAGTTCAGGCCCAAAATGGTTGCATTTGGTTATATAAAATGCATCAACCTCCTAACCTCATTTGACAAAAGTTTCACATTGTTATGGAATCAGCTTAAATGATTCTGTCTTAATGGAGCTCTTGAGTAGTGGTTACCAGAAGCTCTTTCACAGGTCAGCAAAACACTATTATGTTGATGGCTCCTGCTGACAGAGACTAGCAAGAAGCAAGTCTTCATAGAAGATAAAATGCATATTTCATTGGAGGAAGTAGAAATGTTATTCTGAATTTCAGCTTGCTCAGACCTGCACTGCAACATTTAACCTCATGGTAACTCTGTTCTTCCCTCTATAAAAACATGAACTATTCACAAAAAAAGCACTTGTTTTGTCATGAAAATGGGATGAATATATGAATCCAAAAGAAGTTTTCTAAACTTGCCCACATCATTATTTGCAGAACTCAGACAATTCAGATTATAAGAAAAAGGTATAAGGGCAGCTGCATCGGCTTGTCAGCTGCAGTTGGTATAAAAAGAGCTTCCTACGTTATCCTGTTAGACCTTGTACATCCAAATCATGTATAAAACCAACTACTGATGTCAAAGCCTGTTAGGATTTTTTTTGATAAAAAGTTCTGCTTCATCTAACTTAAGACTTTTGCAAAAAAATACCAGGTTTATGTGGCTAGTGGATCAAGGGAGGAGAATGAGTAGATGTCCTTCGTCTGTGTGGTCTGTGGTGGGAATTACATGATGTACCTCATCTAAGAGACATTAAAGTGCTGATGGAGGTGGGGACTTGTTCCTCCATGAGACTTTACAGGTCCACAGAGTAACTAATTTCCATCTCACAATCACCTCAGGCCACAAACAGCTTCTAGCATCCTTCCAAAATGACCACCCACATCTCAGCATCCAAAGGCCATGAAAACTCTTTTGTTGCCTCAGCATTTTGTAGTCTCCAAAGAAGGCTGAGGCTCTGTTAACAGTGGCATAGAGAAATTCAGCCTTGCAGGAAGCAGTTTAAATAAACCGAACTCATACAATGCCAAATGAAAACAAGGGTCAGTAATGGATTCTCAAGATTTACTCAGCTGATCAGGAGGAAAACTCAGCTCCCAGATTTCAGAGCAATGTTATGAACTCCAGACAGAGGTACCCCAGGGAAAAGGATCCTACAGTCAGCTCTATAGAAGCATTTAGTTGCTAAATGTCATTTGAAGCTCACAGAAGTCAATAGTCAATGAGATGCCTGGCCCAGAGGCAGGTGTCTGCTTGTCTTGGAAGGTTTAAATTTTGAAGTTCATTCCATTTTCTTTTCCTGGGTGCTTTGAATCATCTGAGACAATCTTGGGTGTTTAAGAGATACGCATGACAGTGTCAGAAATGGTCCAGGATTTATGGGGACTTGAAGTTTTCTGAGATGGTAGTGAGAGGCCAGGGCATGTGCTGGGGTGTTTCAAATGGACTCAGATTTTCATGTGTGAGCAGATGAGTTTAGTTAAGAAAGTGCCCTTGCTTTTGTTTAATCTCTACCATTAATAAAGCACAGTGAGTGAGTTTTGTTGCTTTANTCTTGTTTCTATTTATTACTTGGTCTCTTCTCCCTTAGTAGAATCACTTAACAACAGTAACTCATTTGTTCTTAAACTTTAGATGACCATGAGCAGAGTAATAAAAGGGAACTTTTATAAAATGACTGCATTCAGGAACCTGCAGGGGAAAAGGAATTAACAGTCTTATGCCACTGACCCATTTATATTAATGGTTATATGTAGGTAACATCAGAAAGTCAACAAAGGCTCAGGAAACAAAAAAGGGGTAAAAAACCAATTTGTTCCTCATTAAGGTGCTAGAAAAGTCCAAGATAAACCTGTTTAAAATTGATCTGATAAGCTGGGGAGCTCTGATTCACTGATGTGTTTTTCTCTGCTAATGGTCCTTTGCTAATATTTATCCATTGCTTTGAGTAACTATTAATCTCCTAAGTTGAGAAACTCTACAAATGCAATTTCTAGAGCATTTAACCTTTCATGTTTGCTGTCTCCAGAGTTTGGGTTGACTTGGATACCAAGCACTACATTTTACTTAGTTTCTATGAGCTCTAAATTGCTAAAATAATGGCACAAAGACTGTTTAAAACTAGCTGTTCATCTTTTTTTTGTACTCCACAAAAATATGATGTTTTTCCAAAGTATAATGAAGTTGAATTCACTTTTGCTTTCCTACTTGCTCACTTCAGTCCGCCACTGAAGATCCTTCAATTGCCATGTGCTTGCAAGTGTCATTTTTTTCCTCCATAATTTGACATCAGAAATGGCCACAGAGGTAACAGCTCAGCAGCATGAATGTCTTTCTAATGATCTCTTGGAAAAAAAGGAAAAAAAACCCAACAACCTCTCTAAGAGGCTAATAATTCTAAGATCTGACAATAAATCTTGATTTTTTAAGAAATGAAAAATTTCCATAAACTTCCTCATATGCACAGCCACTTAAGTTTATCTTTTCACATCAGAGCGTTTGATCCTTCTCTTTTTCTCTCTATCTTTTTTTTTTCTTTTTCATTCTTCTCCCCCCCATCGTATTCTGGCCATGACAACTAAAGGCTTTTGAAAAAATGGCCAGGGCTCTGAACAAAGCCTGTTGTTGCAGGTAATTGTTGAAATATCAAGGGTATTCCGTCCTCCATTACTTAAGCTTTCATTTGTGGCTTTCATGGTTTTGAGGAATGTTTATGGCTGACAATCCTTTCTTTACGGCTCTATCCTTCAAGCTCTGGCTGATACCGCTGA
>VXBO01008864.1:12201-34370 GCA_013400135.1 Rhinoptilus africanus | reverse complement strand
AATAAAGCACAGTGAGTGAGTTTTGTTGCTTTAACAAGGACTGTTTTTCAAATTTTTCAAATATCACTTTTTTTTTTTTTTTCTTCTGGAGTTTTAAAAGATAAAATGGAGCTTTCCTATTCAATTGCTTGGGTTCTGTATTTGCTTGCAAAAACAAAATGTGATTCTTTTCTCTCTGGCCACAGGCTCATGCTAGTGTACAAGCTCTGATTTAGCTGTTCACATTGGTGTCTACATATACATATATATATATATATACANTAGAAAAGTCCAAGATAAACCTGTTTAAAATTGATCTGATAAGCTGGGGAGCTCTGATTCACTGATGTGTTTTTCTCTGCTAATGGTCCTTTGCTAATATTTATCCATTGCTTTGAGTAACTATTAATCTCCTAAGTTGAGAAACTCTACAAATGCAATTTCTAGAGCATTTAACCTTTCATGTTTGCTGTCTCCAGAGTTTGGGTTGACTTGGATACCAAGCACTACATTTTACTTAGTTTCTATGAGCTCTAAATTGCTAAAATAATGGCACAAAGACTGTTTAAAACTAGCTGTTCATCTTTTTTTTGTACTCCACAAAAATATGATGTTTTTCCAAAGTATAATGAAGTTGAATTCACTTTTGCTTTCCTACTTGCTCACTTCAGTCCGCCACTGAAGATCCTTCAATTGCCATGTGCTTGCAAGTGTCATTTTTTTCCTCCATAATTTGACATCAGAAATGGCCACAGAGGTAACAGCTCAGCAGCATGAATGTCTTTCTAATGATCTCTTGGAAAAAAAGGAAAAAAAACCCAACAACCTCTCTAAGAGGCTAATAATTCTAAGATCTGACAATAAATCTTGATTTTTTAAGAAATGAAAAATTTCCATAAACTTCCTCATATGCACAGCCACTTAAGTTTATCTTTTCACATCAGAGCGTTTGATCCTTCTCTTTTTCTCTCTATCTTTTTTTTTTCTTTTTCATTCTTCTCCCCCCCATCGTATTCTGGCCATGACAACTAAAGGCTTTTGAAAAAATGGCCAGGGCTCTGAACAAAGCCTGTTGTTGCAGGTAATTGTTGAAATATCAAGGGTATTCCGTCCTCCATTACTTAAGCTTTCATTTGTGGCTTTCATGGTTTTGAGGAATGTTTATGGCTGACAATCCTTTCTTTACGGCTCTATCCTTCAAGCTCTGGCTGATACCGCTGAGAATGACCGCATGAGTGACTGATAAAATGTCAAGATGCCATTATTTCCAGGAGAGTGTTTGGGAGCAATAAGATCCGTTTCAATTTATCTCATCCACCTGACTTTAAGGCTCCAGGTTTTACTTCTTGGACTGCTACAAGGGAAAACAAAACAAACCTCCCCCCCCCCTTCAGCAAACAAAAAACTTACAGCTTTTAAGTGCTCCAATCTAACATTATGCAGATGGGTTATAATGGCAGCAGTGCTGTGACGTTTGAGCCATATTTCACAAAGCACGTCGGTACAATATTTTGGACTTAATTAATAATCTCTGTGAAAGCCGGTTTATGGATCGTAATAACCATATTTTAAAACTTGTGAAATACCGCAACAAAAATGCAATTCACAAGGCAGATGGTGAAGCGGGGTCTGTAGAGCAACAGAACGGAGAGATTTACAGTGAGTTTCAGAGAGTCTTCTGCTAGGATTTAGCTCTTGCCAAAACTGAACCACTTCTCAAATGGTCTTTGAGGGTCGCCAGACTACTGATAAATCCGGGTGAAGAGAAGGCAGCAAAACACACTGCCAAATGAAATAAATAAAAATATGAATTAATATTTTGCATAGATGGTTTTCCAGTGCAATTACTCTAAAGCCATTGCACTCATTTTAAATTAAATAGCAATCACTTGATGTAATTCAACTGTAAACTTTCTTAGGTTGCAGTTTTCTAGGATGTGGATTGGAGTTTACACAGGGACCAGGACAGTTTAGGTGCTAGTGAGAAGAACTGGCACAATGATAATAGCGTTAATAATAGTAGTAAAAAAACCCCAACAGTTTAATGTGATAATGCTGCTTTAGCAACTTTTTGGGTACCACTCTTGCGTGTTATGAGGCAGTTCTTGATCCTTCCCTTGTGAAGGCAATGGCCAGCCCAGCTGAGCCACCTCCCGTGGCCGAGGATGGCTCTGGACAGCTGATGGGTGCTCAGGTTTGCCCTTCGTGGACAGAAAGATGGTTTTACATTGAAGAGAAAACCTGCTGCTCTGACTCAGCTTTTCCAGAGGCATTTCAGATACATCCTGTCCAATGTGTAAGGTACTCATATGCTACAGCGATTAATCTTAGCTACAAGAATGTAATTAACTGTCATTTAACTAACAACTGCAGTTAAACTAGCATTTAAATTTGCTGAGACATAGATTTGATAAAAGGTCCTGAGGTGTGGCAGAGCTGCTGAGGCTGGCAAAAAGCTGGTCCCAGTCTGGTTCAAATTTACCAATCTGGTTTCAAAACCTCAATCTGGTTTAAAAACCAAACAAACAAAAAATGTTCTAGCTAAACTCCCGGGGAGTTCAGCTTCTAACGAAGACCAGCTTCTAACTGAGCCCATTTTATAAAGAAGTTCAAAAACTGGGCTGAAGTCTGAGTGCTGGGCAAATTTTTGAGGCAGTTTTAAAGAAGGCATGTTTTCCTGCAGTGTCTGTGCAAAGGTACTCTGGGCTGCTTTTCGTTAGAAGAAAAGTCAGAAACAGAACTGGGAAGGACAGAAGTTCCTAAAATTATCTTTTGACAAAAAAACCCCAAACAAACAACCAAAAAAACCACTTAGTTTTCATGAAGCTGTTAAGCTTTTTTTATGAGTGAGATGCTTTATAGCAGAATTGCTGGCCACCAAGTCCAGGATTAACAAGCTTCAGCCTTCCTTAAGAGAGTACTTTTAGCCCGGCTGATTCGGTGTTGCCTTACACAGTGAAAAGGAGGTACGAAACTCATCTAATCAAATTATTTACACCCACTGTGAATTCCCTGCACCAGGTAAATGTCAGAAGCAATGGAAGAGCAGGGCAGTGGGAAGTCATCACTAACTAACTTATCCCATCACTTTGCTTTATAAAGATAATGTGAGCAGAACAGAATTTAGTATTTCAAGCGAGAGTACAGGGTTGCCTTAAACATTAAAACGATTCTGCTTTTTTCTATCCACTTATTTACGCATACTGATGTGTTGTAAGGACAACCGTGCAGGTAGCCACATCTTTTTCCTGCGTGCTCTGGTGGGAACTGATGAGAGCTTCACCGCTGCAGGCAGCCCAGATGGGAACCAGCACCAGCCCAGCACAGATGTGCAGGGACAGGGAGCGCAAGAATAGCTGAACATCTGCTGACTGTGGTCACAGTGGAGGGCATTTATGGCAGATGTGACAGAAGACTTTGACAATTAGTTCTGCTGAAAGGGACCGTCTCCTTAGGGTGATAACTGATGACCCATACTACTCCTGCTGCTGCGGCAGCTAGACCTGGTTTTCAAAGATTCAGGAGTAACACAGCATGACTTTGGCCATTTTGCTGACCCCCGGTGATTGGCTGCCTTACTTAATTGCCGCTCAGCCAGGGCTGGCCTTGTTTACAGGTAATTTGACAGATGAAATTGTGAAAGACTCATGAAGTAACTCAAACTCTTCTGCCAGAGAACATCATTCTCCTTGCCACCACCCAGGCTGCTTAGTGCCCCTCAAGATCCTCTCAGTCTTCCTGAATCTTGACTCGCTACTGTGTTAAGTAAAACTTACTTCTGTGAGAAAGAGTAACAATTCAGTTAAGTTCAAGCTTTCTAGCTGTAATTCTCAAAAGATTGTTTCTCCTGCACTCAGCAGGAAAATAATTTGTTTTTATTATTTTCTCCAAACATTTTTTTTTTTTTCCAGACTCCAAAATAGTTTGTTTTTATTTTGCCCTGTTTAGAACACAAAAACATCAGGTTTGGGGCTCAGAGGGACATATGAGGTGATCAAGTTCAGTTACTAAATACAATTATTACCTTCCAATGACATTTTGGACAACAAGTAGAAAACCTGTTGATATTCTTAGAGAATCTGCTCATAGATTTCTGGTCTGATTTTTCAAACTGAAGTAACTACATACACATTCAACCAAAAGACTCCTCTGAACCTAAAATGGAGTTCTAATGGTTATTACTCATAATTGCAACAAGTAGTCTCCTCTGGTATCAGGGGCTCACTTGCTCTAGCAGACAGGTTGGATGAAAGCTGGTAAGGGAAGTGAAATTGGTCACAAAGCGGATTAAGGACAGAAACAAGATTCCTGACTTCCACTCCTGTAATTGTGTCACTAGAGCATTACTTATCTTCCAAGACCAAAAGCCTGTGCTCACGATAACTCCTACTTTAGTGATACAAAGGTTTAACTTGGGCTTGACCTGTGCTGGGGCTGTTAATGAAAACAAAGGTATAGATTAATCAGTAAAACGGAGCTTCAAACTTTCTAAGGATCATCCATTGCTGCAACTGTGTTTGTTTCTCCATGTACATCCATGCAACTCATCCTGGTTAGTCAGGGTGGCAGAATCAGATCCAGAAACATTTAAACTTATGCCAGACAATAATAACTTACTTCCTGGGCATGTGTCATCTCTCTAACCAGATGCACTTTAAAATAGAGCAGTTGCTTATACTACAAAAAAGGGATTTTTTTTCCTTATGTGAATAAAAAAAAAAAAAATTGAAAACCACTTACCTGGTCAACATTATTTCATAGGGTGCTGAAGTATAAATCAGACACAGTGCGACCTTCATAGAAATTTCAGATTTATTTACAGTGGTTTGCACTGATCGCTTTATCTACAAGGAGCTCAGTTTCCCCTTGGTGACTCATAAGTAATGTGGTCCACGCAAACCCGTGTAAATGGATCCAATATTTCAAGGAAGGTCATGCTATATACTCTCTTTGTTTCTCAAGAATAGATGATGGCTTACTGCAGGGCTGATACGACATTTATCTTCATGAGTGAGGAGGTTGATTGTGTGGCCCAAAGGGCAGTAGTCATGGCTGGTGGGCACCCAACGGGAATGAAACACACCCCATAAAACTCTCTCTATTTTTGTGTCTACGTGATGAAAGCTTCTTACTCTCCAGATAGTCTGCAGAATACACTTAATGGTAAAGAACAGTTTTCTTTCAACATAAGCGAGAGAGAGGAGATAAATCCTTGTATTTCCAAGCTTGAGAAGACCTCAACATGCTGTGGGAAAGGAAGAAAGTTCCCTTCTGAGAGGAATTTCTTGAACCTTCTGCTGATGCCTCCTTGATTCCTGCCAGATGGAATACTGAATGAGACTGACCGTTGGCTTCATGCAGTCCAGCCTGTATCCCCTCTCTTCTGCAGACAAATTCAGATCTACAAGTAGGGCATAACACCTGGAAAAAATGCAAATCCACAGAAATGGATACAGTGCTATGCCCTTGGGCTTTTATTTTCAGTTTCAGATGCATTGTTCTGATTTTTCTTTTAAAGTCTTAGCTTCTCAAACAGTATGACATCACAAGACAGGTAGCTTACTGTAACACTACACCAATGTGCTGAAGAGTTTCCAGCTCAGCGTCACAACACTCACTGGTCAAGAAGACAGCCCAGACCATGTTCTCAGAAGGAGCATCTTCTAATAGAGTGATAAGCGTAAGCATCCACTCTCTTCCTCTGCTGTGTTTTTGGATGGACATGACAGTGTTAGACTCCTTGGAGCTGGACATCTCTAGATATGAACAGCGCATGCCTTCTGCATGTTGAAACTGCACATTGAATGGCAGCACTGGACAGTTTGTAATGGCCCTGCCTGGGCAATTTTTCTCTCACAAGGAGTCATATGAATAGTCTGAGCCCTCATACAAAAGATAAATCCAAAATACCCATCAGTTAAAAGATATACCTACATAGTATAATGATTTTCTGCAAGATATATCTCCAATATATCTAGATGGTATCACATTTCGTCATCTGGATTATATATTTATCAAAGAATTTTAATCAGTAATCCAAATGTTCTGTCTTGTATTACCCCTAATTTTGTTTTGTGTACAAAATAATGGGATTGTTTTTTCTTTAATTAGCATTCTAGGTCTCTGGAAATCAGATGTAAAGTCTTTTTTCTTTTTTTTTTTTTTTTTTTTTTTTTTTTTTTTTTTTCCCAGCAGATTTTCCATAATGACTTTGTGGTTTCTTTAAATTAGCTGGAGAGCATTTCCAGGTGATGGGTCCCACAGCTGATTTCTCTGTGCCTCAGTTTCTTGTTTTTAAAAAAGGGATAATGGATGTTGTTTCCTTTCTCTTATTTCCTTTCCTATTTACATCTTAGCGTTGCCTGTCAGGCCTCATCTTTGCTGATCCTAGTATAAAGGAAGAGAGTAATAAAAATAGCTTCCTCCCAAAAGAGAGATTTTGGAAATAAGCAGTGGTATATAATAAGAAGAATATAAATCTTCAACAAGTTAACAATTTAATTGCTATAAATAAAAGATTATCGCCATGTTCTCAGGCCTTTCCTAGGACGCTTTTAAGGCTGCATCTGTGAGAGAAATAAGGTGCATAATAACATTGTCCCACTGCATTTTAATCAGTCCTTGCTCTGTGTATGAATTTGTGCCACTTGGTCCTTGTTTTTAAGAGAGGTGGGGAGGGAGGTGGGGAGGGGAATCTCCACAAGGCAATAATTCCATTGTTCAGGAACCTCAGCCAGGTCTGACAGCTGGCGAGGAGAAAGGTCAGCTCCTGCTGACTTTTACCGTGGGTGGGAGAGAGGCATGGAGAGCAGGAAGATCAGAAGGTGAACGAGCTGCCCCCAGAGACAAAATAGATGACCTAAGGATGAGAGAACGTAGAAAGTTTATTTAAAAAAAAAAAACAAAAAACAAAAACCCACAAAAAATCAAGTCTGCAGTTCAGGGGGAACCTGAGTCACCTCAGAAATGTCAACAAGTAGGAGAGAAGTTGCCAAAGTAGGCAGGTAGGATTTCTCACGATGCAGAGTACAGTATGCAGGACTACAATAGGTCTGTTAGATGGTGAGGCTGTTGGGGCCGACCGTGCATGGATGGCAACTGCTGGGAGCTCTGCTTTAATTTCAGCAGGGAAGTTGTGTCTTACTTGGATTCCCTTGAAAAGTAAATGGAGCTGTACGAGTTCCGCAAAATGTTTTCTGTGAGCAGTCCTTCAAAAGTTGAATGAATACTCTGCAGCACCACTCGGCACCCTGTGGAGCTTGTTGTTTGCAAAAAACAGAAAAAATTGAGTTTCACAGGCACAAACATTTGCGGGTTTTTTTTTCAAAGTGGGCCTATGACTTTTCTGGTTGACAGATTTGCAGACAAGCATCGTCTATGGGCAGGTTCTTGCAAGTGGCCTGTTACGGAGTTTCTGAAGTGTCTGGTCCTGGCTACTCCTAAAGAAGAGATGCTGGAGGAGACAGACGGCTGTCAGGTATTGCAATCTATGAGTTTAGCAGATGAAATTTCATGTATAGGAGTAACTACATAAATATTGATGCTTTACAAGCTATTATCCATTGGCAAGACTGGTGGTCACCATGACAACATTTTAAAATAAACCTGGGTGGTTTTGAATCCGGGACGATGGGTCATGGGGACGGACACCCTGACCACAGATCAAAGGCCAGTGCTGGCTGGCATCCTTCGCCTCGTGCCCTTGTGCGAGACCCCAGCACAAACTGCAGGCTGCAGCAGTTTCACAGCATCTTTACTGCCCTGTAACCCCGTGCCGGACCCGCTAGACCATGCTGGGCTGTGGGGTCTTGATGGAGGTCCGGGTTGGTGTCAGCGTACTTCACTTAGGTGTCAGGAGATGAGGTGTCGGGAGATGACTGCCAGGGATCCTGTGAACCCTGGAGAGTCCCACTCCAGCTGGTCCACTTCCCAGCACTGCAAACTCTCCTTTCCCCTGGTTATCACTATGAGATGGGATTGCCCTTGCTGGAAAAAGAACAAAATTGAAAGGGCGAGCGTGTGGCTCGTTTGCAGAAGCGCTGCCCTTCTATGGCTGCCTCCCATCCTGAGCCTGCTGGGTCGGTGTCAGCTCCCTGTCGCTGCGTGGCATTGCTTTGTGCACAGGAGATGGGTCCTAGGAGGTTCAGGAGTATGGTCAGGAGGAAGAGTGGGCGCACTGGTGCTCCAGCTGCCTCCTACTGAAGGACCCACCAAGCAGAGCCTGCCACATTCCTTACACAGTACCTTATAGCAATAGCCTTTTAGTTACCGGACAGTTTTTTCTGCTGTGGAGTTGATGTCGGAAGAATATAGAGTAAGCAAAAGACAGATTTGGCCCAGTCCTTCTTGGGGGCCGTGGCGAATGCAAACCTGTCCAACAGTCCAGAGCAGATGAAAAAAGAAAAAAGATAAAAAAACTCAAAGCCTCTACGGAAGAAAAGAAAAAGGGATGCACAGCAGAGGATGGGGAATGCTGAGCAGCACAGCCCATACGGACATCGTGGATGTGCTGAGCAGCAGAGCTGCAGGCAGGAAAGGAGTGCCTCGCAACACAACGATGCTTTCCTGCCTGCCTGCGGAGCATTCAGCAGCCGGTGGGTTAATTTAGCAGTGTCACACTCAGAGCATATCCAAATGTTCCACTGGTCGCTCTTGAGTTACTCTGTGTCTCAGGTGTACTCTTCAAGTATCTTAAAAGGGGTAATGATTTTTTTTTTTTTTTTCTGGTAGCGAGTACATCCAGGCAGATATAATTTTAATATAAAGGGGAAGTTTACTAGAATAGAATTTAAGAATATTAAAAAGGGATTTGGTTCCGAGAGAAATATTAGCAGTAAAGGCAAGGATAAGGATTTTGGAGAAATTTAATTAAAATTTAATCTTCTTTCTAATTAAATTTCCTTTTAATTAAACTTAAAATTAAATTCGCTTTGTTTAATTGGAGGAATTTAAAAAGTATTACCTTAGAGTGTCAATCATATTTTTTTTCACACTATAAAAAATAGTTTACCCTGGTTTGTCTAGTTTAAAAGATGATATTTCACCCTGAGTGGAAAAAAAAAAAAAGTAATAAAACCATAACATTTAAATGTAAATCAATTTACTCCTCACTTATCTTCCACCTTTTTTCCCTCTCCCCCTCTCCCATCCCTCTCACCTGCCATACTGTAAATGAGGACAAAGCGTTTTTCCCCCTTGGGAGCCTGTCTGGGTAGGCAGGGATTGCCCTAACCCTTTTGACATCTGGGCCACACACTTATTACGGAACAAAGCTCTCTGGGCTGTGACAGCACTTTGCTCTGCTTGGTGCCATTAACCATTTCCCTGCTTTGCCAATTGTAATTTCTCCTTCTTTTGTTTATCTGTTTTGTTTTTTTTTTTCAGGAGGGGCGGGAGGCTTAGGGACAGGAAAAGAAACAAAGGAACAGAATGCTCTTCTGAGCTAGCGATGATGCCTGGGGCTCTGTGCCAGCATCACTTGGTGACAGAGAAGTCCCCTAATGCCCTGCACCTTTCAGTTGCCTCTCAAACTCCCC
Source organism: Rhinoptilus africanus (assembly GCA_013400135.1). Lineage (NCBI taxonomy): Eukaryota > Metazoa > Chordata > Aves > Charadriiformes > Glareolidae > Rhinoptilus > Rhinoptilus africanus. The sequence goes on along the minus strand of VXBO01008864.1, from coordinate 24,855 downwards.
AGCCTCCCTCCCTTCACTCCCCGGTCTCTAAAATGCCAAAGCATGTCCCATTTTGCCTTAAATTCTGTTCCTCCTGCTCCTCACTTCGATCACCACTCTGCTGGCTCTCAACTCCTCCCCTCTGCTGAAAGCCACCTGTCCAAGGCCATTAGTGACCTCCTGTCCTGAGCTAAACCAAAAAGTGATTTTTCTGGTCTCGATTTTCTTGATCTATCTTGCTCCCTTCATCTACTTCCTCCTCCTCTGCTTCCCTTTTAACAATGTCAATGGCTCTCGTTGTAGATCAATGGATACCTCGTCATATCTCCTTTCACCTAATCCCCCTGCTTACAGATTGGCATCTTGCAGGCTTTTGCATGGTGCCCTCTTTTCACTCCCCCATCCCATCTCTTACCCTCATTCAAGTTCATGGTTACAGCCATGCGAGAGCTCTCACTGTCTCTGCCTCTTGTGGTTCCCCAGATATAGCCCCTCTTCCTCTCAGACCTTTCTCCATCTGCATCACTTCTTCTTAAACCCTTCTTTTTTTATTTCCCTTGCTCTCTTCTGCATCCTTGTGCTACCAGGAGCGTGTCATCACTGCAGCTGAAGGCACCAACATGCAGCAAAGGTTCAGGTCATGAATCCAGTGCACCTGGGGTGATCGAACACAGAGGTCCTCCTACTCTGTGCAGCGGCCTCTCCAGCCGCGCAAAGACACAACCTTCCCATCGCCCTACACAAGACTTTGGACCTCAGTAACACCTTTCTACCTACCTCCTTAGCTTGAGAAACTCTTGAAATTATCTGTACCCTCAGAAGAAGGACACTTTGACTTTCATATCATCAAACTCAGCTTTTCCTCAGCATCAGTGTTGTCTTGGGTATAAGCTAAAACAGGTTTAAATAAGCTGAAACCAAACCCTTGGAAAACATGTGTTAAACAAGGAATAGAAGAGGCAGGACCAGGAAACAAGATGTTGCCAGTAAACTAATGGACACTCATTTTTGTGCTTTGCTGCTTGTGCTTTGACTGGGTGATACCACGGAAATATGAATCAAAGTAAGGTGAGTGGGATGTCACAGTAATCAAGATGGGAGACTGTGGAACTGGAGAGTGTCTGAGCCTGAATTTGCCAAATCAATTGATAAAAAACAGTTTTCTCCATAATAATATAATCAGTCTGTTGTCTAAATATTTCAGGTGCTGAAATTGCCTTCTGTACTTGAATTTATAATAATAAGAAATAATAAAAAGCTCAAGCAAAAGGATTAAGCAAGAATGAGCCGCATGTACATGCTCCATGCAAATTGGTGACACCTCCATATTCATAATTCATTGGAAGCGGTTGAAGGTAAATAGATTTTTATTTTTATTCCCTGTGAATTTCTCACATAAGCAGGAACTATCTCTTTAGAACACTTTCCCCCTCTTGTTTTATTTAAGTTGAGAAAGAAAGCAAACAAACAGATGACTGTAGCAGCTCCTGATCTCGCATTGTGTGAGGTGCTGATACCAAGGCTGTAAGACTCTGTTTGGATTAATCCTTTCTGCTTGGCTCTATCTCAAAGCAGAGCTGGGGCTGAGGACCTGGGGACGGGGCATTTGGGAGGGGGATGTCCCCCCACCTCACACTGGTTTGAAGGATCGTGAAGGGGAAGTGATGAGACAATGGTGTTTGTGATGTCCTTCATCCTCATTGTGTTTCCTATATTAAGACCTAACATGATTTCTTTAAATAATTAAGTAAAATACCATACAAGCAGGGCAGACCATGAGGACGTACAGAGACATAGTTAGGGGATGACAGTACATCCTTAGTAGGAGCGCTATGTATAACAGGACTTGGGAGCAAGAAAGAGAAAAAAAGAATTCAAATAAACACTTTTATCTTGATGACCCTTAAATGAAAGGACAAGGAAACAGTATGATCAGCTAGCAAAACATTGGGAAGATAAGAGCTCTTTGTCAGCACAGAGGGCCTGATTCTCCCTTCCTTTGTCATTTTCATCTGTGCAAGGAGAATGACAAATTGCAGCAAATATGCTACCAAATCAGATCAGTTTAAACTAGTTGCTAGCTTTGCACGTGCTTTAATGACAGTACAAGGTGAACAGAGTTGACTCAATCCCAAAAAGCGATCAGTTGATCTGAAACCTGAGCTGTGGTTGTATTAAGTATTAAAAAATAATTTTTCATATTGCCAGAATGGAAACAAAACCCCCAGTACTGCAATATAATGATAAAGGGAATATTGAAATATCATTAGATACTTTAATAAATATTTCCTCAGAAGTACATATTTAATTATCAGACTTGTGTTTCCTTTTTGGTACCTTAAGATAGTAAGATATTTCTACCAGGAGTTGCTTTCTTTTTTACACAAGTTCAGTTTTACCTCAATTATCCACCATGTAAAAACAAAAAAACAAGAAGCCCCCCAAAGCCCTTTATAGTATTTCCACAAGACTAATATAAGCAGATGTATCCTGCTGAGTTCACAGTATATTTTAAACAAAATGACCCCAATGTTGTTCTGGATCTTACAAATGCTGATATATATGAATACCTTTCCATGGGGGAGCATTCTCAGGAGTATCCAATGGGTCAGGCTTTCCCTGTTTGAAATGATAATCATATGCATGAGGTTGTTTTTCAGTTTCATTTAGTTCCTTTTTAAAATGTGTTTATTTTTGCAACACGTTGTCCTATATTTTTGGGTATTTTTCCTGTACATTTCTCAAGGCAACTAAAAATAATACATGGCAATATTTAACTCTTGTATAGCATTGACTGTGACAGTCCTCAGAAATATAGGTGCATATTGGCTGCTGCCGTGCAGTGAGTCTCCAGGCGTAAATCATCAGGTGTATATAAGGCATGAAGGAACACCTGCCCAATTTTCAAAAGTAATGTAGGATCTGATTCTAAGAAGAATATGAAGAGGAGTTTGTGGAAAAATTAAGCACCATGACAGCAAAATCCAGAACTACTTCCTTTCCTGGATGTCAGCTTCCCTTGGGGGTCCCCAAGGATGGGATTCAGCCTGAGTGAGAACTTGTGTGCCTGTGCCTGCACCTGAATTTAGATGTCTGCAGTGTGTCTGTGAGTGATATTCAGCTGTATAAATCTAGTTGGATTGTGCCCAAAATGTCTAAATAAGAGCACTCCTCACAGGCCCCTAACCTCTCATACAATCTGGAGGCATTTGAGCTCTGCTTAAGCCTACTTGTAACTGACAGTCAAAGAGGAAGGAGAAAAGATTACCCCTTTCCCCCAGATTTCTACTTTTTACCCATCCACCTGTCCCATTCTGAGATACTTGGGTGTCCCAACATGCTGGACTTGAGGATCTACATAATCCCATCATTCAGACAGGAGAGCCACATAATTGGCCTCACCTTCTGCAGTAAGCAGTGTCCAGATTTGGTGTCTACCTGGGATTGGCTTTGTCCACAGAATGTGAGCTGGATATCCCAGTTGCCCTGGTCAATAATCCTTGTAGAGAAAGCTCTAAGTGATCTGTCCCCAAATTTATCCATAAAGGTATGAGAGAGAAATTCAGGACCAAGAACGTGAAACCTATTTGTTTCAGCAAATAAATAGCCGTTTATATTGGACCGACTGTAGGTATTCAGGGAACTTAATCCTCTATGATTTATAAAAAGGCAGCATTGACTTTGTGCCCTATCCAGGGGGGAGGCAATTAGTGTGGACTGTCCCATGTCCATAGCTTTCAAATTGCCATTCACACTCAACAAAATTAGGACACAATGAATATTTTGAGTTTATGATACAGATGCTTCAATTAATAGTTTATTATAATTTATCTCTTTCTCTTATTGAAATAAAGTGTTTGTGTCCCACATAATAATCTGGCTATCAGTCCCTCTGTGGGAACCAGGTTGGCAACAGAAAATAACCTCAGAATTTACTCAGTATTTCATTTACTTTTGAGAATGGGTCTAAATCACCAGGTTAATGTGAGCATTTTGAAGCATATTACTTTTTCTCTTGCTGATCTGTATCCATACCCATATCAACTGGAATAAGAGGAAGGATAGAAATTTAATTTTACATATCCCAGTTTTGTGCCTCGACTGCAAACCAAAATGCCCCCTCCCTCTTGGCAGAGTACATGAAGGTGGGGTTTTGACAGCAGCCTTTAATAGACTTTCAGAAAGCACGTCTAGAAAAGACCTATGAGGTCATCTAGTCCAGTTCGTATCCAGAGCGATAATTCAGGCTGTTCTCACCAACAGAGGTGATGGTACTCAGTGGCAAGTCAGACATAAATTCCGAGACAAAGATCCCTAAATTTTGCTGCATGAGATTCAAGAAGATAGAAAGTCCAGAGTGGCCTCGGTTATTTTTGATAGAGGTTTTTATTAAATTATTTATACAAGTATGAAGAAGGCAGTAGAGAGAAAAGCAGATAAGTATTTAACTATATTTATTTCTCCATTTAAGTATAAGAAGGTTTCTTTGTTTTTTTGTTCATTTATTTTTATTTAATAATTACTTGTCATGAGTTTGGATTATGAGGGGCAAAGATGGAAAAGGTGTTTTTTTCTAAGGGATCATGGCACTTTGAGTGGTGCGGCGGGGAGTTGAGGACTAGGATTCAGGGATCGTATCAATATTGCTCAAAAAATTACTGCATCATTAAACAGGAAAAGTTTAATACGGTTTATATTTCTGTTGTCATTTGGTTTTGGAGCTGTCTGTCATCATGGATGTGTCCAGTTCCCACTTACTGAAGCTGATGTGTGAGACCGCTGAAAATTCAGGCAGGTGCTGCTACATCTGATCCTACTCATTTTTCATATCACATTTTCCTGTGGCTTTTTTTTTTATCCCCTCTATGGTTTTGAGCTTTGAAACACTTTCTTTGTCCAAACTGTGGACACAGAGGACAACTTTGCAGCAGACGACAGGCTCTCCTCACCCCCTGGATGGCTGTTCCAGGGCCTTATGGATTCCCATGCACGCTGGTCTATCCATCAAACCTTTGTGTCCTCAGAGCTTAGCTGTCCCAGCAGGAGATACATATATAGAGGGATATGTTGGGGTTTTTTATTTTTTTCTTTTTCCTATATGTGTGCAAGAGATGAATCACACAATCCACAGCAGAGTGAGCCAAAACCTTTTCCAACTGAAATCATGGAGGGGAAGGGAAGGCGAGGGAAGAGCTCCCTCTCACCCACCCCTCGGGAGGAGGACGGAGGGTGGTGTGGTGGTGCTGCCGTGCTTGGCAGGCGCCCCAGGACTGCAGCAGCATACCCACGCCAGGCTGTTCAGGGCTGAGTGGGTGTGCTGCGCTCTTGCTTTGCCTGGAAATTTCGCATTTGTTGAAATGAGCATGCATATTTAAAAAAAGGTGTGTGTGGGGGCTGATGAATCACATCTTCTGTCAAAGACTCCAGACACCAAACTGGAGCATTGCTGAGTGTCTGGAGCTCTTTACTCATCTTTCATCTTTCGCATGTTTTAATCGCTAACAGAATTTTCCTTAATGTCAGACAAATGTTCCTTTTATCAACTGCTTTCCCAGCTCCTTCCCTTTCACCCACCCAGCCCTGCTCCTCTCCCTACCTCTCCAGAGGCACTTCCTGATGTTCATCACCCGCTGCTTATTTGCCATGCCTGCTACTCACTTAGTTATTCTTCCACAGAAATGCGACAATTAGGGCCTTATTCAAAGCTTTGCTCGGTGAGACAATATTACTGATTTACAAGTGCATGTCCCTGGAGCTCCTGAAGGTGACTGGTGTCTGCTCGTCTCGTGCTGCACCTGCCACCTTGGGAAGGATGCGGGGAAGGAAAGAAGGCATGAGCCAACCAGAGACCCGCTACAGCCTAATCTCCTCTCCAGCCTGTCTCCGACTCACAGACAGAGGTGTCTCCAAACTGAGGAGGTTTTAGTTAGTTTTCTAGAGGCAGGATTTGCGGGGACAGCAAGACGCAGTGCTGAGGAGGGAGGGTAAAGTGGATGCTGTTTTCCTTGAGGTTCCAGACTTTGGGTTCATCTTCATGGTCTCTGTCAACTGAGGACATAATCAAAGTTTGCCAGGGGAAGGAAGTTCTCTGAATGGCCAACAGCAGAATAACAGAGCTGTGACTATGGTGACAAGCTAATTTAAAAGCAATATAAAACCAGCCCAGCCCAGGTTGAGTGAAGGATGTGTGCCCTTGAAGCTGCAGCAGGATGGCAGACCTGACCCTGCTCTGAAGCAGGTCTCGTGTTGAAGCCCTGTAACGGGGCCAGGGCTCAGATCAGCATGGGGCAGGTCTCTCCCTGGCCACGGGCACCATGGTGAGGGCATGTGTCCCATGACCCTGGCGGGACTGCGACACTCACTCATTAAGAGATATGGGCGCTGCAGTCAGTCACACAGGCAGATTAATTGGCCATATTAGTATTACTAAATAAAACAGTGTTGGGCACTGCAGCTTTCTTGTCTACACTGTTAAATGGATAATAGAATCGTCTAGGTTGGAGGGATCTTTAAGACCATCAAGTCCAACCGTTAGCCTAACATTGCCAAGTCCGCCACTAAACAATGTTCCCCAGCACCACATCTACACGTCTTTTAAATACCTCCAGGGATGGTAACTCAACCACTGCCCTGGGCAGCCTGTTCCATGTTTGATATCCCTTTTGGTGAAGATTTTTTTCCTAATATCCATCCTAAACTTCCCCTGGTGTAACTTGAGGCTGTTTTCTCTTGTCCTATCACTTGTGATTTGGGAGAAGAGACTGAACCCCACCTCGCTACAACACCCTTTCAGGTAGTTGTAGAGAGTGATATGTCTCTTGACGGTGCACCTTCATCTCAGACAAACAAGCACTCCCACAAATGTTGGTGTCCATGAACATTTTGGTCATTAGCACGGGGCAGGGATCCATCCCGGAGGCAGTCTGGATCCCACAACCTGTCTGCAGGGGACTGGAATGTTCCATACTGACGTGAGATACTGCATGCCAACTGCCCTCAGTGTCATGCCGCGGGCTAGTTTAATAGCATGGACAAAGTCAGTAAATCCAGCTTTTCAGCAGCCTAATCAGTTTGGACAGAGGACTGCTCTCGCATGGCTGTATTAACTCTGGTTCGGAAGATGGCTCTCTTGGTCCTGTCTCAGATCTCTGCCCAGACTCCAGTGCCGTGCAGACATGGCTTTATAGCTCCCGCTTTCCATTCCCAGAACTAAACTCAGAAGTCAATGATAATTTTCTTCAAAGGGTTCGGATGTGCCCTTCGCTTTTTGCCTTTGACTTGTTTATTAAATTCTTCAATTTAATTTTTTTTTTTAATGTTTTTTTCACAAATTATGGACACCACTTAAAGGCAAGACATCAATTTAGCTTGCAGTCCCAGGGACATCAAATATCAGCTCTTCTGCAGGGGAGAAAGATGTTTTTCATAGCAACCTGTAAGGGAGAATCTGTCTCCCAGTACATAAAGACTAAGTGCTGTTTTAATGGCTTTGACTTTTGGAGCAAAGGCTCAGTGAGTTGTAATTAGAGCTGGTCATTTGTTTTTAATGAAATCATTTTCCATGGGGAAAAAAAAAATGCAGCTTTGCCCAAATCAAAACATGTTGTGAAAATGTGCTGATTTCAGTGACATTTTTATGGGAGTAAATCCAAATGAATCATTTCAATCTTCTCCTTGCATTTTGATAATGTCAGAATGTTTCATTTCAAGAATATTGAAACATTTCATTTTAGCAGTGCAGTAGGAGAGAGCTGTGGAGAGCCAAGTAATCTTGTCTTCGGGATTTGTAAAGCAGAGAGTTTAAAGTAACAAAAGATGTTAGGGCCTGAACCTGTTTCTCCAAAGCCAATTCAGACATGATTGTCCCTGTATTAGGTAGATGGGGTCCTTTGATATCTCTTGAGAAAGCTACAGAGAATGAATGCAGAAAAATTACTGGAATTTACAAAGGGAATTTGATTGTTAGCTGAAGAAAAGAAACAAAAAGCTGAGTACAACAGAGAACAAGCATCTAGCACAATTGTCACTTTGCAAGCATTTCTCTTTACATACGCATACTTTTTTTTTTTTTTTTTAATGAACCTCTCTTTGAAAGGAAATAAACCCAAACAACCCCATTTATTTCAGAAGAGAGAAAGCTACTCAGAAGTAGCCATTGACCTTCAACCTTCTGTTTTACCATAGTCTGAGGTCACTTTCCTGCACAAACAAGATTTTCTGGCCTCTTTGGCCATCCTCTCTGCCAAGCTGTTTCAGGAAGCTTGACACTCTATCAATGCCTACAGATGTTCTTATCTCGGTTGCTGTCAGTGTATGTTGCTCCCCAAATCAGTGAAGTTTCAATGTATTATGTGTAACCAAGATAATTTACAGATGACCAGAAGTCTTATAAAAGTGTAGGTAAAGAGAAACCTAAACAATTAGAAATTAATGGAGGAAAGTGACCTCAGTGCAGTCCTAGAAAAATAAAGGAAGTATTTAAACTCTGTAATTTAAAAGAGGTTATTAAAGGACTGCTTTGAATGGAATAATCAATGAACATTAGGAATATTAAATCAGCATTAACCCAAATGAGCTTGTTTTCTTTTTAGAAGCCATAGTTGAAACCATTTGGAATCTAACTGGAAACATAAAAATTAAATCAAATTACAATATTCCATTTATTGCATCACACAGGAAAGTCAAATGAAAAAAAAAAAGTTTCAAATAAACTTTACCAACAGCATTTGCTACTTTTCCTAATATCCATGAATGGCTGGGGATATGACCATGGTTGCACGTGTTATGTACACACATGTATCTCCAAGTTACCTCTAAAGAAGCTGGAAAATGCAGAGTTTGTACTGGGCTTATTTCAGCATCTTTAGTGATCCATGTTTAATTTACTGCTGCCACAGCTGTATCCTTGGAAGCATCCAAGCTAGTGAGTTTAACCCTAGTTTATGCTCAATGGTATAAATCACACCAAGCTGTGACTGCAGGGCAAAACTGGCCTTGATCTTGTCCTAGAAGCAACATCACACAAGAAAGTAGCTCTTTCTTGGTGCTTTGTCAAGCCTTCTAAGCCTTCTTCGTCTCTTTCCTTTTTTTTTTTTTTTTTTTATTTTTGAAAAATTTGGAGAAGAGGTGTGAGATGAGAAAGTATTGAGCTGAAAGACACTATTACTTTGGAAAGATGGGAGGAGAGTTCGTTGTTGTCTGGAGTCAAAAAGGTTTATAGTCTCCCCTTGTTCAGTTCCACTGGTGGAGCGACATACCTCTTTTTGGATAAGGGGGGATTTAAATGTGAGCTTCTGTCATAGTTGATTGGTTTGGCATCTTGATGGGATAGTCCTTTCTGAGTTGTCAGTTTATGAATATATAATCCTTTAAGGCACATGTAATAGGGAATTAATTGCTTTTGCTCTTTGGGAGGACACATTCAGCATATCTTTAGAGTTTAACACTTTCTTCTATTTTTTCCATTTTCTTTTCTGTCTATTTAATTTCATCAGTTTATAATATGACTGGATATTCTATTTGAAATAGGTCAAAATGCTCTCATGTCTTTTTTTTTTTTTTAATAGTCATTCTAAATATGGATAATTGTTAGAAAATTTCAGACCTTAATAATCACTAATGTTATTGTCCATCTTTAGCAATCTATGGAACAGAGATTCTTTATTCTCCTAAGTTTATTAAGGAAGCTATTACTTACGTACAAAATACATAATGAATTCTGCTATGAATAACAATATGCTAATGTTCAAATAACTCATATTAGTAACTAATGATCACCTCTAATAGCACAGCTATATTTGTGTGTAAACCACCTTCCTATTTATATAGCAATTACATCATGTGTCGGCTCTTTGAAACTTGCATTTAAATACAACACATTTCCAAAGAAGCAAATGTATTTCTGTAGCCGGGTACAAGCAGACACAAGCTCATTTCACACACCCACGAAGCTGGGCAGATGGTGGTTCACGTGGCACTGGGGTCTATCACCTGGTGAAAACCTGGAGTACTGCGTCCAGCTCTGGAGCCCTCAGTGTAAGAAGGACATGGACCTGTTGGAACAGGTCTAGTGGAGGGCCACGAAGATGATCAAAGGGCTTGAGCACCCGTGCTATTTAGCCAGGAGAAGGCTCTAAGGAGACCTTATATCAGCCTTCCAGTACTTAAAGCTGGCCTACAGGAAGGATGGGGAGGGACTCTTTATCAGGGAGTGTAATGATAGGACACGGGGTAACAGCCTCAAACTGAGAGAGGGTAGATTTAGATTGGATGTCAGGAAGAAATTCTTTATGGTAAGGGTGGTGAGGCACTGGAACGGGTTGCCCAGGGAAGTTGTTAATCCCTGGAAATGTTCAAGGCCAGGCTGGATGAAGTTTTGAGCAGCCCGGTCTAGTGGGAGGTGTCCCTGCCCATGGCAGTGGGGTTGGAACTAGATGATCTTTAAGGTCCCTTCCACACAAACCATTCTGTGATTCTGTGAAAGGCTGTGTGCTAGCATGGCCATATAGCTTGTGTGTCTGACTTGGCTTGCTTCTGGCCACCTGAAGAGTGCCAGTGGACTTCCCTTTATGGTCTGTCTACCAGGGAGAAAATAGCTGCGATATAAATGCCATATGATACGTGGTTGTGGAATGACTTGATGCTCCCTCTGCCATCAGAGATGTCTCACAGGAAGGAGAACTGGAGCCACATTTTGTGGGAGCCATTCATATCAGGACATCATTTTTCCTGCCCTCCCCCACCTGTGGAGATGCAGTTGGTTAATGACTAATGAGCATACAATGATGAGGAGCCAGAGAGATACCATCCTACAGCAGGGGTGCTGTGGATAAACAAGGCTCAGAGGGTAATGGACAAGAGCAATTACCTGTGTTTTCCTTATTGTTATAAGAAAGCATTTGAATTTCTTGAATCCCTTTTAATAACATTGATAGAGTTTTTCAAGAAAATTTACAATTGTTTTCCTTGTGCATTTCATGAGAAGAGATACAGGAGAGAAAAGAAAGCTCAGTCAGTTCCTGTGGCCTTGGAAACCAGATTCTATACATTTTCTGTCTATGAGATCCTAGGAAAAATCATTTAATAACATTCCTTAACAAACATGAGATTTCTTCTTTCTTCTTTTCATTTCTCTGGGAGGAACAGAAATTGCCTGTGAATTTCTGTAATTACCCCAAACACTCATTCAATAGAACATTTAATAAAATAATAAGAATTCTTCTAAACCTAGAATTACATTTTTATTATTCCTTAAGCATCACATATATAAATGTATTTGTAAACATTTCTTGAAATTTAAGAAAGGGCCATGTAACTTTGTGCCAACCTACAAATAAATCATTGTAATTGTGTTAAGATGCATTGTCATATCAAGACAGAGGGTTAGGCCTCCTAAAAAAGCCGTTGCTTTTTGACTTTACCATTTTGAATCATTCAGTTTTGACTTTCAGGTTATACTAAAATACATCTTTCATATGCTAGGCAGAATGAACTGCTTAAATCTCTCACTGCAAGGCATTTCTCTAAACTCTCTAATATTTTTTTCTGGCTCTTCACTGCATCCTTGACAATTTTTCAGTATCTTGTTAAATGTGTTCTGATATCAGTCTCACCGATGCTGTAAACAGTGGTAAAAATCACCTCTCTGTCGTGCTGATTTTCAATGCTGCTGAATTCTCTGCACCCACCTGTTGTTTCTTATTTTCATTACCTATATTAGAAAGTGGCTTCATGGATACCCCAGTACACCTGAAGGACAGAGATTTGCCACCCAGAAACAAGAAATAGCGCAAGGCAAGAATTCACACCCAGATTTTTCCACCTGACACAGAATCTTGAGAAACTATAACACAAGGCGACTACTTTCAAAGTATAGTGTTTTGGGCCCAATTCCAGCACCACTGGGAATGCACCAGGATATTCCTCCAAACCCCATGTACCACTCCAGAGAGGTACTGCTCTTCTATAGGTCCTGTGTGGATGGTTCCATGTGGAGGTCTCAAATACCTTAGTGCATCTCAAATGTCATTAGTCTTCGTTATTTAGGTGACCGCACTAAGACCTTTGGTTGCCTTTGCAGTCAGGGAAGAGACATAAGCAACTCCAGGGCTGATTTAGCCTCCCCCGCTATTATTTACTTTGCTTCTGCCATCTGGTAGCCTCTCTTGCTACTTATCCATTCTAGCATTAGAAAGAAAAATGAAGTCTTCCTCTGCCTACCTTTGCCATATCATCATCCCTGATTTTAAGACCAGTAGCATATCTTCCCACTTCTTTTTTTTTTTCCTCAGGCTGAGTCCCAATCTTCTTTGCTGTTCTTCTCAGAAGAGTTTTTTCATAACTTTGATCATCCATGAGCATTCCTCATCATCAATCTAATAATCCCCCTGAAATCTAATAATGATAATGAATTTCAGATGTCTCTCAGATAAAAAAAGATAAAAAAAAAAGAAAGAAATAAAAAAAAAATCAGAGGTACTATCACTTCTTGAAGGCAAGACTCTTCAGACTCCCCTGAAGCCCACAGGAGTCCTTCCCTTGACTTTAGTCTATGAGCTCAGTACATAGAGGCATACAGTCTGGTCCCAGAGCGAAAAGCTGTACTTCAAAAGTGTAAAGAAAGCAAAAATCCGTGAATCTCCCATTATGAGTTTAATCCGAATCCTTAGACATCAA
>VXBO01008864.1:901-11994 GCA_013400135.1 Rhinoptilus africanus | reverse complement strand
AATCCTTAGACATCAATGATAGTGTTTCTTTTTACATCAGGGTTTGTTGGACGAGACCCAAGCTGTCTGTAAAAGTGCTGAGCATATCTTTTATTAAACGTTCTGTTATTTAATTTGCCATTTTCTGATGTATATTTGATAAACAAATTTGTTACCAGAAGCGTTCTTGTTACCAGTGACATTTAAACACAAATGCAGATTTATATATGAGTAATTGTGTTTCAAGAGTAACTGTGTGCAAAAGTCAGCATTTTGCAAATGTTACAAAAATGTACAAGCCCAAGCAGAAAAAACTACTTGCCCATCTTCTGCTACATTTGATGTAATGAAATGTAATTACATGCTATTCACACATTAAAATAAAGTACTCATCTTGGATAAGACCTTGATTGAAAATCTGTTGAAGTTAATGGAAGTCTTTCAGTTGGTTTTGGTGGAATGTGGCTGAGGCTTTCAGGAGGAAAGTAAGATTTTACAGAGCTGCTAAGAGATCTCTTGGGATTACAAATGAGAGATTGTCATCACAGTGTTCAGGTGCTGTGGAAACATCTCCTCTTCTGAAAGTCTTGCCTCTGGCAGTCATCTGCTTGTTGCACTAACATAAAGAAAGTGCTGTTGACTCGTATTTACCAGAGGTGAAAATCCTATACCACATATGTCCTTGCCCCATTTGAACATTTAGAAAAGAAATACACGTCCTTAAAATTATATCAATTCACCTTACATGACTAAGAAAAAGGCCATTTCTAAAGGATATTGATTAAAATGGAAATACATTCAAATAAATGGATTCTTGGCTTGAAATAACCTTTACAGTAAGTGAATGGTCTATTTTGAAAGTATGATGGGTGTTCTGCAGGGCACTACTGTATCTTAATTTTATTTCATTGCTATAGAGAGTTTTCTCTGTTTATGAAAATGCTATGCAAAGTGAGATCTATGGATTTCAGAATGGGGAGGAGCAGGATATTTTGTCTTAAAAAGACATTTTCTTTTCTAATTCTCATTATTCTTTAGTATCACCAAGGATCAGAGCCAGACACTAAAGGGAAGATGAGGCTTCACAGGCACTATATCAAACACAAAATAAAAACTAGTCCCTTCCCATGAAAGTATGTGTTTTAAATAAGCCACACAAAGAATGGGACCAAGGAAGTGGTAAAATTCCTGTTGTAGTGACATGAGCCAAGAGATCTATTTCTGGTCCAATCCAGAAAAGGAATTAAGGATGAAGGCATCTTGCATCTGTGTTTCAGATTAACCAGGAGAATCCCAAATGTCTTTCAGACTCTGACAAAATGGAGATATTGCAATAGCAGAGCACATAAGAGTTTTTGCTGCAACAATGGGCACTACAGAATTTAGAAAAATGAAGGGTTTCACCAGTGAATTTGCCAGGAAATGACTTTGCTAATGACAATACTGGAGGCTGCACTGAAACTTTGGGTCCAAAGGTCTAAATACTCCCACTCCATCCTGTTGTGCTACTCCTGTGTGAGACTTTCCAAGCATACGTGCTGCTATATTTTCAACCAGTTTCCTCTTCTCCAGGCTTTACTAGCCTAAAAATTAACTAGGCCTATCTGTATTGAAGCAAACACTAATGGAGGAACAAGGTGTATTTAGTATTTTGTGGTACATGAAGATATAAAGATCTTTGTGCATATTTATTCATAAACTATTTCTAGCCATATGCTTAATCAGTGCACTGATCATGAGAAAAGTTAAAAGCAAGTTCTCACAGGGAAACCAAATGCAAATTTGTCTTTAGTTTGAACGCACACAATAAGAAAATGCACTATCCACTGAAAGATGTTCCTGTGACCATTTTTATTACATTTATCCTGAAGTATTATATGGTGTTTATCCTGAAGTGAACTTTTGCACCTATTGTGATCTTGGTTTTTTTTTTTTTCTGAATTTGATATTACTTGGCAGGTGAGTTTCTTTGCCAAATGGTGACACTGCTTACTATCTGCTGGTGCTTCCAGGCAAAGATCTTAAAATACTTTACCAAAGCAGAAACTTTTATTCTGAATTTCTGAGTATGTAAGCCTTAGTATCACCATCTGAAGAGTAAACAGACACCAGGAAATATTAAACAACACTTCCAAACACATAGAATGTGTCAATGACCTGATAAGGAATATATCCTCATGCTTCCAATTGTGTGCTTCAAAATCTTGCTAATATTTTGTCAAGGGGAGGAAAGATAGGTGCTGCACTTTTACCAGATGTGTTTCCTGGAAACAAAATTATTAAAATAATGTTTCATAAGAGACAGGAAGAATCTGAGAAGCACCTTTGTTAAATTTACTAAATCTTCCATATGAATCCCATAAGAATAAAGGGGCTTGTGGGCAGGCAGATATTAAGCAGCATGCAAGCATTTGAAATAAATGCACTTATGAGTGAAAGTACTCAAGGTTGTTCTCTGCACATTGTTGCAGACGCAGGGCAAAAGAAAGTACACAGATTTAAAAGAAAAAAAAAAAAAAAAGAAGAAAATAAAAGAAAAATTGTGTTTGGCTAGATCTCCTGGGGATATACAGGGAGGATTTCTTCCTTTCTCATAAAACACAATTTAGAGAAGATACATACTTTAAGGTCTGCTTTATTTTCACTCATAATTCAAATCCTCAACCTCTCTGCTCTTCTCTGAATTCCCTCTAGTTTTCCAAAATATTTTCACTAGTCCACATCCAAGAGTGAACCTACAGTCTCAGCTGTGTCTGGCCCCCTGGCTTGTATATATAAATACAGATATATACTTCTTCCTGATATATTGTCTTTGTGCATCAGCTTCTGCCTTGGTCATGACAAAGGCCTGAACCAGGAGCTCTCAGAACTGGTAAGATAAGGTTTTACAACTTGCACCATAAAATGATTCAGTACCACAATACTCAGCTTTGCAGCATCTGAAAAAGATGCTGAGTGAAGTCCACAGCACTCTTGCTCTGGTGCTTCAACTTCATGCACAAAGCAAAGGGAAAAGCAGTGACAAGGAAAAGCTGAAACAAGAGATGGAACATAGACACATACCGTCCTTGAAAACAGCACCCTGCCTGGGTTTCTCAGCCGAGGACCTTCCTCTGGATCTAGACAACCAATGCAGGCCAGTCTTCTCCACTAAAATGCAGCAAGAAGGAGGCACCTTGATTGCTCAATAGCTTAGAAGTTAAGATTTATACATTCCGTGAGAAGCACAAAATGTAGAAATAGCTTAGAAGTCAAGAATGCTTAGAAGTTAAGAAGCACAGAATGCTCAATAGCTTAGAAGTTAAAATTTCTACATTCCCATGAGAAGCACTTTCCAGGTTCCTCAAGGGGCAAAGCGTTCCAGTTATTGGGCTGTAGAAGTAGCTTTGCGTTGGTCCTTCCAATAGGAAAGAAGAAGGAAAGTTTTAGAGAACAGGGTGGAGGAAAGGTGAAAGGAAGCTGCCAGAGTTGGCTGAAGGTTGTGTGCTTTCTGATATGGCAGTGTTCAGAATTTGATGTATTTTATACAAAAAAGCAGTGGAAGGGAATTGTAAGATTTCCCTTCCAGAGCATTCATCTCTGTATGGTACTTTTCTCAGAGATGTGGGTTCAAAAACATCAGATAAAGAGGAAAGAATTGAATTTTGTCCTTCTCTTCTCTAGTGAGCTTTGTAGCTATCACTCTAGGGAAAGCACACACAGTAGTGTTTTGTTCATGCTCCCATCCATCAGGTGTTTGCCTCTCAGCTCTCTCCACATAGGCATGGTGGAAAGTCTGCTCTATAAAAGTAGAGAGGTTGTGGGTGCTTGGAGAGGACCGTGTTTGATCGGGGTTGGGGGGGGGCTGAGGGCTGTACACTTAGAGGTCAGGTGACCTGCTAGCTCCTCATAGGTCAAGAAAGAAGTCCTGAGGATCCAAAATCACAGGCTTCAGCATGTAAAGATGTACTTCAGTACGCTGGTGCTTTTGCATCTCAAATCCCAAACTGTGTAGATTGGAGCTGTAAGAGACCCATATATTCTGTGGCGTGGGAGAGGGACAGATAAGGTGAACTGAAGTGAGGCTACATTTCTACATATGCCACTGTTTTCACATCCCCATCACATCACTAACAATGTTTATTTCTTCATCCATTATCCCCTCTAGACTTATTTCAACATTACGGCTTGCTTTCAGCTTTTCTTTCCAGCTGCCTTTGTGTTCCAAATTGTCTTCCCCAAGATTGATCTAATTTTGTTATTTTCTTCTCTTATTTCTAATTTCTCTAAATCTGCCGATATTATTGCTCTGCCCTGATGGGGCTCACTACTCCTCCCAATTGAACATCATCTGTAAGCTTCATTAGCGTGCTGTTTGCTGTCTCGAGCAAGGGGCTGCTTATTTTCTTTTTTACCAAGTGCTCCAATTTCCCCCATCATTCCTCGATGAGCCATAACCCACCCTTCGCATCTGCAAAAGCTGGAACCAAGGAGCAAAATGCCTCCCTGCCACTCCTCTAGGAGGACATCTGTACCTTGTCAAAGCCCCTGATGTTATCATGCAACAAGGGAAAGCAATGAAAGTCAAGAGTGAACCTTGTCAAGTTTGGACGTGTAACTTGGGGCTGTACCAGGATTAATTATGCCTTCTGCTACTTTACACACTCATGTCATCAATAAATTCTAATAAACAGGAGTAGGATGTTCTTACTCATGTCATTCCAGAGGAATTAGAACACAGTAGTGTTATTTAGCAATGCAGATGTTTTATTATTGTGTTGTTTATGTGAAAGTGGATATGACATGAAGAGGTATATCAAATGAGCAATAGGGAGAAGCGAGCTGTGCTCCCTTTTTGATTATGCATATTTATTCATACTGCAGAAGTTACAGCACGTAACAGAGTCTTCTAAGATGGATTGCTCGGTTTGGAAACCTAGCCTTCTCTCTTCCCCTCTCCCCCCCCCCCGCCTTTTTTTATTTTTTTTTTTTATAAAGTTTAGATATGTCAATACTACCTTTGTACAGTATTTATGAGTTCCTTCTTTAAATTGCACCTTAATTGGTTTAGTCACCACAATTGCAAAACAGGAACCTAATCACCAGAAGCTAAGTAAGCAGAAAAAAAATAATGATTTGGAGCTGTCTGTCTACTGCTGCCGAACAGACACACTGGGCACGGTTTAAAGCTATAATTGCATTGTGGCACTGGCTTGCTGTTCCCAGCACATGCATAATGTAGCTCCCAGTTGTAGACTGCCACATATCCTGCTGTATTTACCCTCAGATGCCAGCAGAGCACATGCCACCCACAACTGCTGCTTCCCAACAGTGTGAAACTGTCACACTTTCAATTAGATGCCCCAAAGCACTTTATTGCCCACTGGAGGGTACAGTCATATCTTGATGGAGGAAGATTATGGGCTAAATGCATCCATAGCAGTTCTCTGCAGGCTGTGGCAGAATTACTTTGGGAATGAATTTGGATTAATTACCCCATTCATTCTATTGATCATAAAACAGGGCTATGCACTGCTTCATTTTGAGGGCACAAATTCTTGACCACAAACAGTTGGGCCAGTATATGGCCTTATTACTTCCCTGTAGACTTCCACGGCCAGAGAAGACAAAAAACACAGGTAGCAGGAGATCTGCAGCTGCACGTTGCCGTGCAAATAGTCACTGCAGAGACAAGCTCTTCCTTTGCAGACCCTGGGCAAATCTGCCCCTCCACTTCATTTTTCTTCACCTCCTCGGGTTTGTTTCTTTGCGTACTGCTGCCTGTGCGCTCACAAAACAGAGGCACTCCACAGAAAACTTTAATTGACATCATCTAGGCTTAGAAAAATGATTGTATTTGAGGGAATTAAAGATGTACTGCACTCCAGTAACCCTTCTTAAGGCAATCTTAAACAGTATTAAGCCATTTCACATACTGTCACATACTGTAATGACTGGGGAAGGCCAAGAGCATGCGTGTGGATAGGCAGCTGTTCACATGTGAACAGCCACACTGGTAGTTGGGTATCAATTTGTTAAGCCAACACAACTTGATTGTATGTCTAAGTCTGCGGATGAAAACATTTAAAGAAGAAAGTAAGTAGCATATATCTTGCTGTTGAAAGTTCTGGCAGCATCTAGCCAAAGAGAGAGACAATATTTTGGGAAAGTGATAGAAGAAGGACATATAAATACTAATCATCTAGAAATGTTAGTTAAACTAAAATGAAAGCCATCAAGCCCAAATTTAATAGCATACATAATGTCCTGGTTCCGGCAGGGAGAGGGTTAACTCTCCCCAGCCCAGGGCTATAAGTATTCCATCCCATGTGAGCCACGCCCGCGCTGAGCTGCCGGGAGGGGGCGGGAAGTCACTGCTTGGAGTGGCGGGGGCGCCCCGGGTGCGGTCGGTGAGCAGCGGTTCCCTAACCGTGTCTGTATACTCCTCTGTCCTTGTTATTGTTGTTAATGTTGGTTTTTTTTTTGTGCTACCTTTGTTATTCTATTAAAACTGCTGTTGTCTCAGCCCACGAGTTCTGCCCTTTCCTTGCGCTTTCTATTCAGGAAAGCCTGGAGCGAACGGGCGTGGTTCTTTGTTGCCATCTGAAGCCAAACCACGACACATAAGCACATGTGTAGCTTTAGGAACAGGCAGAGCCTATACTGCTTCCACCTGAATACTTAAGATTTGCACTTGGAGAAATATCTTGGGTTCCTCAAAGGGAATTTCCATTGAATCCTTCTATAGTTTCAGGTATGGCTCAGGTCCAGTTTGGATACCTAAATGAGTCTGCAGCTAGCAGTATGCCTGTGAGGTTTGCATCGAAGCTCTCACTGGAATCAGAAGAGATTTAAGCAATGAAAACCAGAAATGTTTGGCTAATCAGCAGGTAAAAGTCCACTTCATGATGAGCTGAATCATTCTTGGTGTGCCTCTACCAAATAGATCCCTGAGAAGAAACCCTAGGGTAGACACCTATACCATAGATATGTACATCTAGCGGTCTGGAGCTACCAAAGCAGTTTGTGAAAGCTTCAGCGTTTCCATCTTTTCCTTTTACTTCTTTTCTTTCTTTTTTTTTTTTTTTCCCCTTTACTGGTATGGCATTTATTCATATAAGTTCTCTGTTGGGCCACTTCAAGTTTGCTTCAGTAATTAACTTAGGCAGCTGAACTATGTCTTACAGGGTTTATGTCACCGGTGTACTTGGGAACTTTGCTAAGCCAGAGTTCAAAATACTTGTTTAAGTCCTTTGCAAGATCAAGGTCTTGCTTAAATAAATGTGTGTGTTAATTTGATCCTAATTGGCTGAATATTAACACCACATGACTATTAAGAATCAATAGATTTAGTTTTAACACAGAGCATCACGTACATATCTAATTTAGAAAGCTCAAAGAAATTGAATGCAAACAAGTCTGAGAGAGTAACAGTGAAGTTACAAATTTAAACACACAAGAGCCAGGGTACAGAAACAGTGCGTTTCTTCCAGCATAGCAATAATAATTCAAACATATTGTATCTATATAATATTTTTATTACCAGTCAGACTATTAAATGCATACTTAAATCTATGCACGATATGCAATGTGGGCAAGTCTATTGTTACTCTGAAAACTATAGCTTTTTCATTTCCTAATTGCAGTTTCATGGCACTGCCAAGGTTTTGTGTTTAATTTATATAGGGATTTCTATGGTCCTTAGAGCTGTTAATAGAATGGATTCACAAAGACCCCTACTATAAGGAAGGCAAGACTGGTAAGAACGCTATTCATCATACAACCTTTCATCAGCAGGATTAAAAGAGTTTTTATCTACATTTTGCAAAAGGGAATGGAGTCACAAAGCGATGACCTCATTTACCTACTGCTGAGCAGCAGGCCAGTGGAAGCACTAATAATAAAACCAAGGCCACCCAGGTCCTAAACCAATGCCTCCAGTGAGGCGCAGGATAGGTTATGAATCAGATATCTATATATACTTATATCTGACTCTACAAGGACAATATAAATGCGCAGGGCCAGGACCAAGCCACATCTGTGCCTAGGACCTGCTGGCTCCAGTAAATATAGATGTAGCCTCTCAGTCTGACCAGTTGCTTAGGTGCAGATCCAGTGCTTATACAGCGTATCAAAACTGTCAAACATATGCCTGCCCAGGTCTCCACATAATCCATAATTGGCAGAATTTCGGCTTTCTTTTGAAGCTCCCCCTTTTTTGTTTTGTTGGAAACAACAAGCAAGCAAGCAAACAAAAGCCTTTCAAAGCATGACATAAACGAAACTTGTACGTTTCTGTAATCTCAGGTTTCAGGCTGTCTGAATGTCAAAAAATTAGCTCAGGTAGCAGTATAGTTTCATGGCCGGGCACCCATTAACAAAACATCTGGAGACATTCTTACCTGATCTGTGCAGTAACAAAGCTATGCAAGGGCTTTCTGGAAAGCCAGGGAGGTGAGCGTAAGTCTAGTAAGTCCTGAGAAAGAACAGCAACCATGAAATATCTGTGCCTGCTCACAAAAAACAACTTGCTCAGGGCTTCTCAGAAGTAAATGGAAAATAGGATTTGTTATCCCAAAGCTAAGGGGTTAGGACCAATCCAAAAGTGACCCAGAGAGCTGTGGGGGCACCTTCAAACACAGTGTGGCAAGTATTACACAATCCCACAAGTTCCCTCAAATATCCCACAGCAATTTTGCTCTGTCCCATGAGACCCATGGCAATCTGCCTCTTCTTACCAGTTGCAAAATTCTGGCTGGCTCTGCTCAAGGCTTTGAGTGGTCCCTGCAATGGCCCGTCATTCAGGGATCTGAGAGCCTGGGTCATTGGTATTGAAGCTGTTACCTACTGATCCTTTGAGTCTGTGAATCTGGGTGTTTAATTTGTTATTTCTGTTTGTTGTCCTAATCTTTAACACTGAATGTAATTAACCAGATACCTGCACAAACCAGACGTGCTTCATTCCACGTATCTGTACCAAGTGTACCCTGAATCAATACCAGTGCCTGCGGAACAGAGGTAGAGTAGCCACGTCAGGGATGAGGCTTGATGCCTTATTAACACTGTGTTAGGCTTTCCAGGCTGGTGTTCAGTTGCTCTGTTTAAATACCATAAAATGGCATTTACCTCATGCAGATGCTGATAAGAGACCATATGTCTCCCTGGGGTGACCTGGACCACCTGGAAAAGGAGTTAGCCTGTGCCTCCAGCTTGCTGTTGGACCTCACAAATGTGAGGGAAGGGATGGGCTAAGAGCTCACCGGAGGAGCTCCCATCTAGCCAATGCACAGGCATGAGCTCAGACTCAAGGGAAAAAGAGATGGCAGCAACTCTGAAGTCGAAGTAGCCTATCTATCATCTTGCCTGAGCTTTCCGAGCTTGTGACTTGGTGCTGCTCCAGTGCAGAGCAGCTGAGTGCTGCAGTACACCCCGGGCAGTTGTTCTTTAGCAGAACGGCAGTGCCAATGGTTAGTTCAGTGTTCGGAGTAGATTAGCACAGCTGGCAATGGTGCCAACTCCCGAGCTTATAGCAACCACAAAATCAGCATGCGTGATTCATGTCACCTAGCCTTAACTGTTTGAAGGACTGACATCTGGTCTAGGATGGTCGTATGAGCTTCTTCTGTAGGTTGCTTCTCCCTTCCACAGAGGACAGAAGGACCTTCTGGTGATTCGTCCCACTTTGAGGGAGGTGATACAAGCCATCTTATGGAAATGACTCTCTTGCTTATGGGATGATCTAAAATAGCTGTGAAAAGTTGCCCTATTTCACAGTGAGTAGCAAAGTGAAATGAATCCCACCTTAATCAGGAATTGGGAATTTTAAAACTGGGGGAGTCCATGGCAGCCTCCAAATCTGTGCGCTTTGTCTAATCATAATAAGGAGCGGACTGCTGTATTCCCTTTAAGCCAGTGGTTAACATTTTGCTAAGCATTTCCTTTTGCTTACTGGCACAAAATGAGTACTTGCATATCATAGTCACTGTTGCACCGTACCTCTATTTTGGTCAGATTTTCAGACTTCTCCTGGCAAATGGGTTATAGCTTTAAGATATGAACATAGTCCCTAAGTTCGGGCTCCAAAATGGGGAAAAAGTAAAAAATAATAGGTTGTCAGCTCTCTTTAAAAAGGTGCATGCATCAGGAGAGAAAATAAAGACGCTGTTGCTGTGCATAGGAGACTTCAGAAGCATTCAGATAATACTTACATCTGCTTTAATGATTCCATTTAAGCTGTCATTTTCAGCATTTACCTTGCAGCATTCAAAAGCAACTACACTTACATGTTCTCAACAGACTCAGTGCCAGTCTCAGATAGAAGAGGGGGAAAAAAAAAAAAAAAAGAAGAAAAGAGAGGAAAATGAAAAGTGCCATACAGTATGTTTCAAAGAACAAATTCCTTGCAGGAAATTAGCAGTAATTTTGGGGCCACCGCTGTTGAAGAGAAATAGATTTCAAGAGAAAAGTGAGCGCACACTCTTTTTTTTTGTAAGCAGTAATGAAAGGCAGAAGTAAAGACAGGCTCATTTCAAGGCTTAAAGGGGCACAAGCAAATATTTTGGAGCAGGAGCTCTGGAATCAGGGTGCTCTTCTCTGTAACCCCCTGCATAAATCACTGCACCTCTTTTGCCCTCCGTGTTTCTGTGTGGTTTGTAGTAAGGGGAACAGTGAAACCATGTGGAGCTCAGGTTTGCCTCCCCAGATGGATTCTTATGGATGAAGGTCTGGGCTGGGATCTGGTTTGGGTTCAGTGCTGACACAGCTTTCCTCAGTGGCCTTGGGCAAGCTGCTTAATCTGCTTGCTGCTTACAGCTTTGACAGGGGCACTCTTGACAAATGCTGTGCTGTGATTTAAGCCCTTCCACCCTCCTCCCAGCTGCAGATTGCGTTTTCATGCTGCCCAGAGCCACAAGGGGATGTTAACCCTCACTCCATCCACTCTAGATTGCATCCCAGCATCTCTGCTTTACAAGGGTGGTTGGTATTGCAATGCCAGACTGTTGGCATGCAACCTCTTCTGCTGACTCTGCTGCAAGAGGAAAAATATAGAATCATAGAATCATAGAATCATAGGGTTGGAAGGGACCTTAGTAGATCATCTAGTCCAACCCCCCTGCCAGAGCAGGGCCACCTTA
>VXBO01008863.1:260681-275258 GCA_013400135.1 Rhinoptilus africanus | reverse complement strand
CAGGGGGGGTGTTGTAGCTTAGCTCGCATTTTTTCCGTTCCGAGTTGCCGTGTTGGTTTGAAGAGTCGATGTTGTCCATTCTCCCGCTCTGCCCACGTCCCCGGGGGGCCAAACCCATCCCCGCCTGCCTGTGCCTGTCTCCGCTACCTTCTTCCCCACGCCGCTTTCTGTCCCACGCCCCGGGTTGCGTCCACCCACCCTTCTTTTGGCATTTTAACTCCTTAGGTCCGTACTTTCTCACCGATGTCTACTTTCCATCAGTAGGCCATGTCGAGTACTTCTTGTGCGCTTGGTTTCACTGGTTGATAATGGCGTTGCTGTGGGTGCTAGGAGTAGCTTGTTTCAGTCCATACCGGTTTTTTTCTCTTTTAGATTTTTTATGGTTTCGTGTAAGCAGTTAATGTAAATATTGTGAGCGTTACAGGTCATGCGGTGTTGTAACATTTTTAAAAATGTTGCACCTACGTTACGATTAAAAAACTGGTCACTCGTACTTGAATTTTGCCCATAGAGCCATTTCTTTCTCTTTGCATTGAAGCATAATATACTTTTTTGATGGAGGCCCAACCCTTCTTTCTACCTTATTATTTTTTGTTTAATAAATCTCTATTTTTTCTAATAGAAGACTTAAAAATGAAAATTAAAAAAAAAAATACTTTTTGCCTACTTTCTAATTTAAGAGAGAATTCCTATATTTAAAAGGTGAAGAGGGAAAAATGAAAAAAAAAAAAAAACAAAACCCATACAAAAAACCAGCCCCTTGTGGAAAGTGGAAGAACACTTTCTCTTTGTCATTAAGACGGCACAGTCAGACGCGACGGAAGCGGCTGAGTAAAGCGAGCCCACCACGTCAGCCAGGATGCCGGTAGATTAGGGAAGGACGTGATTCTTCAAGGATGTAAAGTGTTACGTATTCTTGTCTATTTATTTATTTATTTATTCTGCTTGCTTTTGCTACGTGGGTGACAATGTGGTTGAGTCATTCAGATGACATTCAAATTAAAGGCAATATTCCTCTTTCTATTATGGTGCATTTTGTGAACACCATAAAAAAAAAAAAACAACAATATTTTCATTTGTTTCAATGGATTTTCTTCATATTTTCACTTCTGACGGAAAACGTTTGGCTGGCATCAGCTGCAAAAATAATAGCCGCATAGTTTAGAAAATTTTTAAAAATAAAAAAAAAGCCCCACCCCACCTCTGATGTCCCAGCTTCTGTTATCCTCACAGTCTGAGGTTGTAGGGGTTAAACAGAACTTAAAATGTAAAGGTATTTCCTCACTCAGCTTTGCAGGAGGTTTGTAAGTGGTGTGATGTCCTTTTGGAGTCCCTGCGTTTGGTGGTCTAGAGGTCTCAGAGGGCTCGTGGTGGACTGACGTACCGTAGGACTGCGACCTTTCTTAGCCACACTTTGTACTTCGCTGTGTAGGGTTGTAATGTGAGAATTCCAGAAGAGCAGTAGCAGAAAAGTGCTTTTCTATTTTTAAAAAACAAAAACCCATTCTAGTCTTACTAAGAATTAGAGATTTTTTTAATATCAGTTTTGTAATTTTTGATAAAGTTGTCAATATTATGATTAAATCACCAGAAAAACAAGTTCCTGTGATGTTCTCTTCGGGGCAGGGACTATGGCTTCCACGTGTCTCTGAGATGCCACGATGGGGTGCCCAGGCTTAAATGGGGCCACGGGCACCGCTACCAAATTAAATAGCAACCGACAACGCTGAGGTTGATTTAAGTGCATAAAAGTCCAAGAGAATTCCCGGTTCAGGCTGCAGATCCGATTACCCGGCCTTAGTCTGCCTGCTGCGTCCTCCGTGAAGGAAATGTCATCGTCGGGCGGGTAAGTCGAGAAGCCGATGGCTGGTGAAGGTTTTGCTGGCACAAGCCAGGACCTTCTCATCCGAGGCAAAACGGATCCGCTCCGTTAACTCGCCCCCCTCCCTCTCCCTGCTCTTCTAGCTACTGGTGCTAACCGAGCAAGCCGACGTTCACATTTCGGGATTTCCCCCCCAAAAAATGCCATTAACCCAGTGGTGTAAGCTCATTACTGATACACAATATCCCA
Source organism: Rhinoptilus africanus (assembly GCA_013400135.1). Lineage (NCBI taxonomy): Eukaryota > Metazoa > Chordata > Aves > Charadriiformes > Glareolidae > Rhinoptilus > Rhinoptilus africanus. The sequence goes on along the minus strand of VXBO01008863.1, from coordinate 273,187 downwards.
AACACGTAGACAGTTCATTTAGACAGTTCAAACAGGTGTCGAGTCCGCTCCAGAGAAACCCTTCAAAGGCTTCCAAAAAGTAAAAAAAACAACCTTCTGTGGAATTTTTCTACCCTTTTCCTACCCCCAGGAAACCAGCCCAGGGGACCCCCGGCACCCCCAGCCCACCGCTGCTGGCCTCTGGACCTGGTTGTCATCAAGGACTAGAGGCAACTGTAAAAGGGCAAGTCCCCGCTCGCGTATTTCACGCAATATTGCTCAAACGCGGAGGGTACATCAGTTTTGTTGCTGTAATAATTGCTGCCCAAGCATTTGTACCCCAAAACGTCCCGCAGCCTCCTGCGTCCCAGCCTTACGCGCTGTTACTGAAACCGGGATGGGAATGTGTTGTGTCAGGCCTCCATAGCTCGCGTCTCTCTGCCAGGTTTCACAGGTTTTCTTATTGGCTGCGAACACTTAAAAGCAATTTTTGTTGTTGCTTTAAAAAAAAAAAAAATAGGGATTTGATTTGAAACAGCCCCCGTGAAAGCATGTTCTGGGGAGATTTCATCTCCTGCGACTTTACCTGCTGCGAGATAAGTAATTTGTCGGTAATTGAGTGCCAGCCCAACAGAAGATAAGGGGTTAGGATTTAGAACAGAAAAAGATAATATATTTTAAAAATAGTGCTTTCTGGAAATTCCATTTGGGAAAAGATACGGGAAGTGGGAAGGGGTTTGATGTACTTGCCCTGGGTGCCGGCAGCTTGGGAGCACCCCCACGTGTTGGTGTGGAGGAGCCCCAAGGAAGCGGGAGCGGAGGTTGCCCCAAGCCGAAGAAAAGGCCCGTCCGGATGCGGTACCAGCCGGGGTTTTAGAGTTTCGGGCAGAAATGGATAGCAGTGAGTGAGAGGCTGGGTCTGAGCCGCAGCTCGAGTCCGGCTTTGCACGGCGCTGGCCCAGGAACGGGATGGGATGGGAGAACAACGTCCGTCCAGGCCCAGGTCCCGTGGCACAGAAGATCTGCAGGTGAGTCCTCGGGCAGGCGTCCGTGATTTCACTTGGCTAATGATGGTAATGCCTGTTAACTGTCATTTAGAACCAGCGGTCGCAAGAGACTGCACAGATCAGGGAAAATAAGCATTCTTGTCCAGAGGGAATGGCAAGGGACCAAAACGAAGGCTGCGATGCAAAGAAAAAAGTACCCTAAAAATGTGGATATGGATTCAAAAAACATACGAACCTCGACTCGGCTGATTTCTGATGCGCTCGTGAAGGTAGGCGGGGGCTGTCTCTGATTCGAGAGCTTTTCAGATGCCCCAGTCAAGGAAACAGATTTATAGAAAAGACGGGGTTTATTCCTACCTCAGAAGTTGCCGTCTCATCAAATCACAATCATTTTAGGCCTTTTGGAAAGAGAAGCAATTCTTAATTCCCGGTAGAAATACCACTCGTTTTCACTTACAGGAAAATAATCTGTCGCTTCTTTGGCTGATTTTTCTCTAGGAAGAAAAAAAGTCATAAAAATAACAAAAAGTGTTGGGGTTTGCCATTATCTGGTCTCAGTTGAGGGAGCTGCTCTCTGCTTCGGAGGAAAAAAGTGAAGGTTTGCCCCTGAAAAATAAGGGAAAAGCTACTCCGCTCTGCTTTGCTCTGCTCTGCTCTACCCGAAAGAAGAATCTCTATTTCCCCGACTTGGTCTCATACATTTATTTAAGTTTCAGAAAAACAAAGAGGACTTTTAATTCTTCCTCCCAGCATCACTACAGAAGGACACCCAGAAAAGCCCCTCGGACACAGCAAAATTGGTTTCCTGGCCCCAAGTGTCATCACAAAAATGGGTACCCCAGTGGCACGCCTGCCCCCGTGCCCGATTAATTAGCGGTGTGCCGCTCGTCTCAAGCCCGTGCTTCATTTTCCAGATGTTCAAAAATCTTTTTTACCAAAAACATGCAGTTAATGTAAATGATGAAATGTGAGGCTTGTGGCATTTCAGGTAAGACCATGGCGGCCTTTCTGTTAATTTGCTTTTCCAGTCAGGAAACAAGTTGTCGTACCTACGAGACAGGTATCAACGTCCTTCTCGCGCCCCCCTTGATGGGCGGGAGCCTCCACAGCCCGTGACAGCGGCGAGGGGCCGCGCTGGCGTCCTGCCCCCTCCAGTTAGTGAATACAGGATTTACCTTCCCACCCCACAGTCCGGAGGCTGCGCTGGCACGCTCTGCAACCACTTTTTTTCGCATAATAATGCCTGATACATGATGAATATGTCATATTTCAAGCAGAAGTTGAACTAAAAGCAGTATAAACTATGTAGAAAAGAGAGTTTTAAATTAAAAAAAAAAACAAAAACAAACAAAACAACCCCCAAACAACCCCCAAAACTTGTTGAAAGCCTTATTGGACAGTAGAGAGCCACACTTGGAGTTTGCGGGTGCTGGTTCATCGGGCAAAGGCAGATGCAGGATACAGAACAGGGCTCTGCCGCCGGGTGAGGGAAGCAAGCTCGTCCACTGGTGAGGCAAAAGATTAAATTAATTAAGGAATAAAGTTTTTAAGCCCTTCAGCCTGTGCTGTAGCTGCAGAGCGAGTGTGTGCTGTGCTATTTGATGCGTTTGGTCTGAAAGAGCAAACTAAGAACCTTCCCTAAGGGAAAGGCAGGAAGGGACTGAGGGGGAGGAGCCGGGTAAGTGCCAGAGGAAAAACCTGATAGTACCTAAACCTTTGTAATCTATAACTTGGTTACGTCAGAATGGTTAAAATAGACAAGAAAATGTTAGAATTAAATACGATAAATGAAATGAATACATTTTTAACATAAGTACAAATTTTAGGGGATTCATGAAAGTCCAAGTGTGGTATTAGCGACACTAAAACCTGCAACGGGGCGATAACTTTTGTAGAATTTGCCCACTAAGTCCTGCTTTAGCGCCCACCTCGAGAAGTTTCCGTAGAGATGCTGAATCCAGGTGCTTCTTCAGGCGCGTCTCCTTTTCTCCTGGGGCCCGAGAGCGGTGGGAGAGGTGGGGCTGGGAAGGGAGAAGGTCTCCGGAGGGCGGTGGAAGAGGCCCGACAGCAACCGCATTTGCATCCCTCCAAAGAGTTAGGTGGAAGGGGTTTGTCTTAAAATGACACACATGTCGGCATGGCAACACGCGTCCAAACTACATGTGATCCTTGTTAAAATACTTGGAATAGTTGTGGGAGAATTAGGCTGGAGCCCAGTCATGGCGCGACTTAAGTCTCTAAAGAGCATTTCTGTTATCGGCAAAGAGTTCTTGCCGGGAAAGTTTTAACATGGGTTTAGCCAAATATATATTCACGTTTTACAGAGTAACAGCAAAATACCTGCATTTGTTAGACTGGATCTACTTCCCTAAGAGCAGAGCTAATATTACTCGGGAATATGAGAAAGGCAGCAAAGCACAGCAAGCAACAAATTATGAATTATTCAATGCAAATGTCAAGTTTTAGTAGAGAATGTAGATGTAAATCTTTTTTTGAAAGGCTAAGTGTTGCCATTAAGCAAGTCCATATGACACTACATCTGTTGGCTTTCTTTTATATCGTTTTATTTTTATGTATGCTGGGGAAAAGTATCGGGAATTTCCACATTAGGATTTTAATAACATCATTTCCCCAACTTCTGTAGTCTGTTGATTTAACGTTTGACGAAGGGATGATTTTTCTGGCAGAGGTGAAATCCGTAACCACTTCATTAGCTACCCGAGCTGCAAGTCTTCACATGAAAAATTGCTTTTGTGGGGAAATTTTAGTTTTCCAAATATTGAACCCGAGAAGTCAGAGAAATGTAACTAGCTGCCATTTTCGGAGCATCACCTCCGGATGTGGCGCTTGTCAGTGATCTTACAGCGGGTATCTGAGTCGCTCCAGGAGGAATCCTTCTGCCTGTGTGGGGAGAGTGCAGTCTGGGTGGAAATCTGTTTAATCCCCTCCCCTCAAATTGGAAATTACTGATGTCTCCAAATGTTGCTCTTGCGTTGCATCCCTCTTCCCTGCGTAAGACGCGGGCAATTCAGTCCGATTTGTCTGCTCTCTCCTGTGTTTCTTTCATGGTCACTTTTGTCCCCCAGCAGCTGCACCCAGACCAAGCCAGTTTGGTTTCTGGGGAAGGTGGGAGCAGTGAGGTACCCCAGCAGAGCGAGGAGGGATCCGTGCGTTCTGCCGCCGATGCATGAGCAGCCTGTGCCGGGGGACTCCCGGCTACTCGATACAATCAATCTCTCCCAGGATTTCTATAGCTCTCATTATCCCGCGTGCCTCCAGGATAAGCAGCCGAGAACAATCGGCCATTGTCAGTTTATGAAGCAACTTTTTCATCTTCCTTCCCCAAAGACTAAATACTTAATTAAGTAAATTAAAATTAATTATGGAATCTGTACAACAAGATGTTATCACGTCTGTCCCCTAAACTCAGCTCTCTCTGCTCTTCCTGCACGTTCACCCTCCTAACCATAGAATCACAGACTGGTTTGGGTTGAAGGGACCTTTAAAGCCCCCCCAGTGCCCCCCTGCCCTGGGCAGGGACACCTCCCACCAGCCCAGGCTGCTCCAAGCCCCGTCCAACCTGGCCTTGAACCCCTCCAGGGATGGGGCAGCCACAGCTTCTCTGGGCAACCTGGGCCAGGGGCTCACCCCCCTCAGCATAAAAACCCCTCTCGTCTGAGCCTACCCAAAGAAGGGAGGTGCCGGGCGGAGCAGCCCGGGTGCACGGGTGGCTTTGTGCAGCAGCTCCCACCTGGAGATGGGATCCCACCTGGAGTTGGGAGCGTTCCCATCGCCTGGGCAGGGCCTGGGCCTTGTACAAACATCTCTGCGCGTTGAAGTCAGGCGAACCCGCGTGAGTGATTCAAACCCTGCGTTTGTCTTCAAGGGCTGAGGCTGAAAGGCTTCCACTTTGGAAAGATCATTTCATATACCGTGGGCACAGTCCATTTCTAACAAACCCCAAAAGCATCTCTGCTTATTTTTTAGTGATTTCTTGTGCTTTGTTACCGAGGGGTTTAAAGGCAGCCAAATTCCAAAGGAGATGAATGTTGCATTTCTATTAATTGGTTTTCAGATGAAGATGTTGCCATTAACTATCTACGCTGATCCTCTTATTAGCTGTCTGATAAGGGTGACTTAAGTATCTAGTAAAATAATGGATTAAACGGCAAGAGGGAACGAAGTGTATCATGAGGACAGTTGAACTTGCAGGAAAATGAACACAATTATTTACCAAATGAAAGGAAAGTGTAATAGGTTCATTGATTTTGATCTTAAAACTTTCAGTCAGTGAGCATCTTGAAGATGTCAAGTATTTTTAGGAGAGCAGATGTACCTGCTCCACAAGCCGGTCAGGAGCAGGAGATGACTTCTCAGCAGCGTGTGTGAGCAGAAGCTGGGCAAGGCCAAGGAGGGATTTGTGCGCCCTTCCGGCAGCCCCGCGCTGTTCCCGATGGCAGGGAACGTGGATTTTATCACTGCGTTTCAGGCATTAGGATGAACCCCCCTGAGACCAGCTGTTAGGGCATCGTTCGGGTAATCTGAATTCAGGGAATATGAACGGGAAATGCTCAGGGTCTTCCCAAAATGTGACTAATAATGTGTGTTACGCAGCTGTAACTAATTATATGGCTTCTGTTAGGCCTACAGAGCTGTTCGTGGGTTTTTTTAACGATCCTTAAAAGATGGAATGAGATTTCTGCTTGAGGATGTCCATGAGTTGAGGGGTCTCCTGAACCAGAGCGGTTTATGTCAGCTTTGCCCTTCAACAAGCCAAACCCAGGTAAATCACGCCTCCTGATCAGAAGTTCGCATTCTCTTCTACTTGTTTTTGGAACCAAAGAATAAGTTCAACGTCTTGAAGTTTAAATTTCTCAGAAAAGTAACTGGCAATTGGTATTTCTCAACCAAAGCCAAATGGACCTGACTTATTTTTTCAGCCATTGGCTTTGTTGTGTGATCTTGTTCAAATAAAAGCAGAATCAGAAAATGAGAAGATGCCAACGAGCTATTTTTGGTGTTCCTCATGTTGCTGGAGGTATTGACTCTACCACATCACCGCCTCTTCTCGCCCTTGTTGTCCAGCTCTTTACCAGAAGCTTTTCTGCTTCTCTAAAGAAGCCGCCTCTCGCTGTGTTTGATTGCTTTCCTAATCACCCGTTCTGGTTAGTCTGGCACTGAAGGAAACTTGCTCCCTGGCGAGGAGACTCCCAGGGAAAGCCCAAAGCGGAACTCATCTCCTTGAAGAAGACACTTGCAAGGAAGACTGAGGCAACCCAGTGTCTTCTTTCATTTCTTCTCATCATTTGCTTGCTAATTCACAGCTAAATCCTCTTTATAGCGGGCAGGTCCTAATCATCTTTATTTACGGGGTTTTACAAACTATAGGAGAAAAGCTGGATGTCCTACAATGGCAGGACTGACAAATCCATAGGGTTTTTTTGGTCAGTAAAAGAAATAAAAAAACCAAAACAGTATGTTTTTTCATCTTCCGGTGTGCAAATGCTTCAATTCTGAATATAGCATTAATAATATTGCCCAAATCCTTCTTTTAATTTCCAGAGGACTTTACATCTGGCAGCAACTTGCAATACATTGCAGAAAATTCTGGAAAAAATGAAAGTCTGTCAAAGCTTCATCTTCTACTAGGATGTGATTTAGCAGAAATATTCTGTAACAGATTGAGTTATGTTTTCTTCTAGCACAGTAATTGGCTTCATGTTTCAAAATAGGAAGCACTACAAATGATGTTTCTCTCGTGTATCCAGAGGTATCTCATATTTATATCCCAATAAGCTTACCATATTGAAGAAATGCATTGGGTTTCAGGCTGTGCGTGACAGCTGTAGCTCTTTCAATCATTATTATTAAGGAATATTTGCAGAAGTTGCCATCTCTGTCATTTTAGAAATTATTTTTTTTGGCGATTCTGCAAAACAATTTGCCTCCCTTGATCTCTGCACGTGCCGTAAAGGCTCCACTTATTGAGCTCAGCAAATGTCACTTGTTGACTGCATGTATCTCCTCGGTCCGGCTGTAAATTAGCCTAGGCAGAAGTTTCACAGAAAATTAGAGTCTTGGTTTTAAGAAAGTTAATTGTTGCTGTGGATCTGATCTTTTCTGCTTTTATTTCAGACAAATATACGTTCACTGGGTTTGTTGGAACCGACGAGTGAGGGTATATATTGGGAAGTGGTGTGGGTTTGAAGTGGGATTTGCTTTGATATTTCTGTGCAAATCCATGTGATAGCTCACTGACTCATAGAGCTGAAAATAGGTAGTGATATCAACCACCGAATTCTTTACAGATTTTTTTTTTTCTTCTTCTTTTTCTTGCTTAGCTAGCTGCTCTTCAAAAAAAATCCAGGTCATTATTCAAACCTGCACTTAGATTAAAACTCCAGATAGCATCGCTCTTACTCATTGATGAATCACGCTGGAACAAATTTTGGTCCTACTGAACAAACTATGCGTTGCCTTAGTCATAAGTTTGTTTAGCAAATCACATGTCAGCCTTAAATTAAGCACTTGCTTAAAGCGGATATTTTTTGAATATATTCTGGAAAGTTTGCATGTAAGCTTTATGCTGGTTTTATAGATAAGATTTATATTGAAAACTTCTCAAAGCAAAGCTAGAGAATGAAAAACTCTGTCCAAGATATAGGCCCAGTCTTTATGGCCAAAATACACCAGTAGAGCCTGTGTCATTCGGACAGAAATAAAATGAGTTACAACTGTTAAGCATAAGAATACTGATCTATTCTTTTAGAGTACAATTAGCTGCTGAAAAACATGAGTTGCGAATACAATGACCTAATCTAGGCACTGAGGAAAGTCAAATCCTCCTCTTTCGTCTTCTTTGCCAGTTATATCAACCTGCACATAAACACATGATTTAGCGGCACAGCGAGGCTGGGGCCGTCCCGCGGAGCTGCAGCACGGCAGCAGCGTTGAGCTGCAAAGGCCAGGGCTCGAGGAAGGAGAGGCAATTCTCAGGCAAGTCCTTCCATACCCAATACAGTCAAATTTCAGGAGCGAAGCAGAGCGAGGTTGTGTGTTAAAACACGAATGGACATTGGTAGCAACATACCTAAACGGACTGCTGGTCACACCTGAAATTAAACTTGTTTTGTCGAGTCTGTTTCTAAATTAACCGTAAATATTGGCTTTTGGAAGTGTTTGGTAAGTAGCAAACCCCGCCTCGGATGCGGTGATGCCAACCTGGCTGCCGGCCACCAGCCACACCTCGGCTTCCCCAGCCTCTGCCCTGGGGCTGCTGACACCAAACGGGCCTTTCTCGCAGATTTTTGTTTTATATATTTTTGCTTGATCCTATCCTTAAGCCAATACCAAATTTGCACTGAATCTTTTATACTATCAGCAAATGGCTCTTTACGTTATTAACAGGGCCATTCTGCCCAGCCATCGAGGATAACAGGAATTTACCTGAAATTATAATTTAAACACAAAATAGGTAATGTAAATAAAACGATTTCCAAGAAGACTTACCTCAGAGCAGAGTGCTTGTGAAATTCCTTTGAAAGGAAGGGCAGGAGCTGAGGTTGTGGTGGTCAGATTGTAAATCACAGAGCAGAGGGAAATGGGGTTGGATCCATCCAATGGCTCCGGCTCCTTTGTGCCTTGTGCAGAAACAGGAAAGTAGAAATGAGCTCTGAAAGCGTATTTTCTAACGGATGAAAGGTATGGTTGAAAAAGGAAAAAAATTAAAACTATTTAATACATTCAAAGCACATCCTGAATGATGATGCGTCCGTGGGAATAGGAGAAATGCAGAAATGGGTCTGGTGGGTTACAGCCGAACCACGGCAGCATCCACTGGAAAAAATACCATCCCATCTGCTGGTGCTGCAGCAGCAAAGGGCTCCACATCATCCTGAGCTGGAGAAAAGCAAAAGCTGTCGCGGTGCTGGTTAGACCTGACCGAGTCTCTGCCGGCAGTGGAATGAAGACCTGAGGAGCTGTTTGTCAGGAAATTAATAACCCCAGCGATGTGCCAAGACCTACGGTTCCTTGTTGTGGTTGTCTTGTCATACGGAGAATCTGTTCCCTTTCCAACTGGTAACAGAGCAGAACAAAGCATGTTATTAAAGAGGTGCCGGCAGGAAAGGAAAGCCGCATACGTGGAACAATAACTTCCCAATTTAGAATATTTTAATATGTCGCAGGTGACATGAGATCACTATTTTCTTAATAATCTTTTGAGTTGGCCATCTAGAAAACTGAATTTAGAGAGAAACTTTTGAGTATGAAACTCACCATCACATAAAAACGCAAGGGTAAACAAATCAACTGGTCCAAATCTCGCTGCTGGACTGGGAGAGCCCTGTTCTCCCTTGGGAAAAGGGGGTGTTCATTGAATCCCCCGGCAGCCAGGAGCCTGGAGAGCTGGGCATGAAACACTGCTGATTTCAGCACTGCTTCAGCCTGGCTTCTTACCCCGTATTAACCACAGATACCACCGAAGCAAAGACAGAATATAGAAAGGAAAAGCTTAAAACAATGGTAAGAACTGCTTTAACGGCTGTTTCTTTGAGGAGATGATCTGATGGCTCCAAATCATCTTTGACTCGATGATCTGGAAGGCCCCTTCCAGCCTAGGCAATTCTACGATTCTGTGAGGGTACGTTGCTTCAGCAGCGCTGAGCGTATGGTACGTACACAGAATCGTGGAATTGTCCAGGTTGGAAGAGACTTTCAGATCACCGAGTCCAACCATCCACCGAACATGCAACAAGGGTGCAACCAAAAGGTAAGACTGGTGCCCTATTTTGGGTCAAACTCAGCTGCATTTTTACCCCCCTTTAGAAAAGAGACCCGCAGGTGTGGAGAGCCGAGGACGCACAGTCGGTGGGTCGTACTCCTGGGAGGGACCTTGGAGCTCTACATCCAGCTACAGCTCACACGGAGGACGCCGGGAAAAGCTGAGTTAAACAAAGCACGTGCTGTTGGCACAGGGAAACGCACCTGCCTCTTGGATATCACGTGGCAAGAATATGTATTTCGATCACAGCAAATTCTCTCAGCCGCACCTGACAGCGTGAAATTGCTGAGCGAGTGGCTGAAAGAAAGAGAATTAGCTAAAAATTAGAGGAAGCTTTAGAATCCTTCAAAACCAAAACAATAATTAATTTTTCTCTCTTCCTGCTTCAAATTCGTCATATAAAAGAATGGGAAAAAAATTTAAATATTACTTGCTTGTCTGGGTTTTTACGTATATTTTCCATTTCTATTTCAGTAGATGTCTATTCCGAAGTGATACTGTCTATTAAAAATCTAATGAGGCCTAGGAAAGCCTTTTGTTAAAAATAGATAATAAGAAGATTCTCTTTAAGCTTAGCTCAGATCCATCTTACCCATATTTGGGGAGTAAAACTAGGATTTTACAGAAGTATCACAAAGTTTGATACCAAATCCGTGTGAAAAGATTTTATAACGTATTTTTCACTTTCCCCAAGAAATTCAGGAAACTCAGGACCTACATTATTAACTGATTTGATGTTTATAATCAATTTCTTGTTAATAAATTTCTCCTTTGAGAGCCTCTAGAAATTACATCGCTAAGGTCCTGGGCCGTCTTTTGCTGATTTGACATTAGTTGTGTCCATGTTAAAAGGAAGAATGAAAAAAGGCACCTAAATTATCACAGGCAAAACTATTTAAAACATATTTTAAAATCACAGAAGCTGCTTACTCACCAAGAGCCTCAGTTCCCAGCCCCTGGAGATCAGCGTGACTGAGAATTCAGCCCTAGAATTCAAGGCTTCTGAAAATAATGTCACTTATTGCTAGAGGAAGATAACGGTTGTGAGATGGGTTTGATTTTGGAGGGATTGGAGGGGTGGACGAAGAGAGGAAGCTTCAGCCATCGCTATAAAGCTAATGCATATTGTGTCTTTAAAACAAGACATGTACCCCCATTTTTTCAAGTTTCATGGTTAGGATTTTTTAATAGAAATATTCTTTCTGTTGCCACCTGTCGGCATAAAATACAGGTAATCTCTGAGAGCCTGAGCAGCTAATTTTTCTTCTGCTTTGCAACACGTTTTAGGATGACAGACTAATTGAAGTTGGAAGTGACTTTTGGAGCTCATCAGCTCTGTCCCCTGCCCAAAGCGGGCCCAGGGTGGAAGTTAGGTTGAGTTGCTCTAAGCTTTGTTCAGTGGGTTTTTAAATATCTCCACCAAAAAGGTTCCCCAGCTTCTCTGGGACGCTGCACTGGTGTTTAACCAAACGCACTGTGAATTTTTTTTCCGTATCCTTAACCCCTTTCCCTTGTTGCCACTTGTAACTCTTCCCTCCTCCTTTCATGGTGGACCTCCAAGAAGAGCCTGGTTGTGCTCAGCAATCAGATCCCTTCTTCACCTTCTCTCCCCATGCGGAGCAAACCCAGTCTTCCCAGATGTTTTGCTTTTAAGGAAAACTTAAATCTGTCATTCCTTTTGATCAAAGAAAGCATAGTCCGTGGTGCATTGTAACTTCACTGAGAGGAAAAAGCTCGGTATTTTACAGCTGTATTTTGGACAATCCAGGCAGGTTGGGATTATAACTCCTTGCAACTCTGAGGCTTTATGGATCATTTTCCTCTAAAGGATTAACTTGTGACTCCAGGAAAAGCTCATAAAAATAACCGTGTGTTTAAAATCAAGAAAGAACTGCACAAAGAAATTCATTAACAAACAAGCACCGGGTACTTGGGGGGAAATGGGAATGCAGTAATTTTGGCTCCTTGAAACCATAACTATTGCACTGGCATTTTTTCAATTGAAGATTTATGCTAAAACTCTGATGTAATTGTCTTTTTATATAATGGCAGCATTTTCCACTCCTTTATTCCTCCTTTGTTTCCAAGAATGATTAATTAGTGACACCATTCAGGTACTTGCAGAAACATTACCAAACCCAGCCATTCTTTTGTCTTATAAGACTTCTGCTACACCTGGAGTAGCCAGAAGCACTTGGTGTCCTGATTTTTAATCTCGTAAGTATTATTCAGGATTTCAGGGTTAGAAATTCCCGTGGCGCCTGCAACATCCCCTGATTTTCCTATGAACAAGTGTGGGACGTACTGCACAAATGTTGCAGGAGCCTTCAAAGCCGCCGCAGCAGCAAGGAGTAAAACTTGCCAGAAGTTTGTCTTGCATTGCCGCACCTTGGGGTAACTGAGACAGAAAGTCGCAGGCTCCCAGCTGGTTTTCTAGTATGGTTTAGTAACGCCTGTGCGGGCCCTGCAGAACCTGGACACATGGTCGAGTTACCTCGTGTCCTGGTTTGAGCGACACAGGACTAATTTCTCTTCTAACGCCTGGGAAAAGTGCACTTTTAGAAGACTGTAGTGTCTGAATTTGGGAAAATATTCCCTTTGTAGCCAGCTCTGGGGTGTGGGTTTCAAGGTCTCGGTGTTTCCGAGCTCCCCAGGTGCGGGAACCAGGAGGAGCGAGACCCGGGCACTTGCCCCAGGCTGCCACCAGGGTTATTCCATACCATGAACGGCACATTCCA
>VXBO01008863.1:194185-251125 GCA_013400135.1 Rhinoptilus africanus | reverse complement strand
CGCTGAAGGCCCCCCCCCGCCCGCCCGGCCCCGGGGTGTTATTGTGAGGGGGAGACAATGAGCAAACTCTCCTTCCGAGCCCGGGCGCTAGACGCCGCCAAACCGCTGCCCATCTACCGCGGCAAGGACATGCCCGACCTCAACGACTGCGTCTCCATCAACCGGGCTGTGCCGCAGATGCCCACGGGGATGGAGAAAGAGGAGGAATCGGTAAGGGAGCCGCGCAGGGGGGGCACCATTGTTTATCAGACACCCCCCTCCCCTCACGGGAAATAGGCCATCGGCATTCACCAAGCGCACTACGCACGCTCCCCACCGCAGCGCTGCACGGCGCTTACGGGGCCCTGCGCAAAGAGCGCAGCGTAAACTGCTGTCCGACGCCGTAAGCGGGCCCTGCTCCGCCATCTTCTTTGCGTCCCGACTCGCGAGTGTTTTGATTAGTGTGGGGGGGGAGGCCTTTACGCTAGCGTAAGAGGGAGGAAGGCGCAAGATGCATCTCTGAATGAGCGGGCGGGCGCTGCGGCCGCAGTTGGCGTAGCGCGCCTTGGCTGCCGGCGCTTCCCTTGTGCGCGGGGAGCGGGAAGGGACGGGAAGGGACGGGAGGGGACAGCGGGGGACGGCGGCGGCGGCGGGGCCGGCCCGTCCCCTGCCGCGGGCGGACGGCGGCGGGACAAGCGCTCGGTGGTTGTCACCCCTGCGCCTCCCGGTCGTGCTTTTTGTGAAGGAGCTGTGCGGTGCTGCGCGCTGTGCAGCAAATGTCAGATGTATCAGCTGGGACGTGTTGCACGAAGGGTCAGGTTTTTGGGCGTTTAGGTGATTTTTAAATAAACCAGCAAGAGTTAAAAGTAGATGTGTGGTGGTTGTTCTTCTTGTGGTGTTATAGGGGAGAAAAAGCTTTTGTCCGCTTAAATAAAGATAAGTTTGTGTGGTTTTTTGACGAGCGTTAGGACAGCACGGCTCTGAGGATGGGTGCCCACACTTCTGGTGCCGTTGAAACGCGCTGGTTTGTCTCCGTGATCTTCAGACTCTGCGCTCCTTGGAGTTGTATAAGGCTCAGGTACGGGCTGTCGCCTGATGTGCCTGTACTTGTAGGCAGAGCCGATAGTAAATGCACCCTCAAGAATTTCTTCAATGAATCCGTGTCTCCGCCTCAGCCAAACCTCTGTGCGTGTGGATTGGCTTTTCCGAGGGCACAGCTGTCAAAGCAGGCTCCATGCTTCTCCCAGTGGTTTTTCTCACTTCACTTGATATTAAAAAGAATCCTCTGTCTTACCGTTGTTGTCTTTTTTCTTTTTTTTTTTGCTATTTCCCCTGTTGCTTTACAATGTGTAATACACTGTAGTCAAAACTTCCAGTGCTTCCCGAATTTCTACTAGGATCTGGGAGTGTATTTAAAAGGAACAACAGTGTGGTACTAATGAAGCAACCTTGGAGAGTAATTTGGTTTTCTCAGTTTTTAAACTCTGCTTTGCAACCCTGTGTTTGCGTTTAATGTTTTTAAAATGTGGCACACTTTTTAAAAAACGATTGTACTAGTTTGATAAATCATGTTTTAAATGAACTTGTTAATGGAAAATTGCCGTAAGAGTTCAAGCGAGCAAGCTGCTTGTGGACTGCTTAACCGATTGTGAAGATTAGATTTATACTTCAGTAAAACGGCTTTAGTGTTGTGCTAAAATGTTGCCTTTCTGTAGGAATGAAGCGTATTTTCTCTGCCCTGAAATGGGACTATATTTGATGTATTATGTAATAGTCTCAAAACGAAATGGTCACTGAAGCAATACACAAGTGGAGTGCTGGACCCAGCAGCCAGACAAGACTGTGAACTGTACTATTAATAGATTGTTTCGATTACTGCTGTGTAGTGACAGTTTCATTCATGGGGTAGCTCTTTCCTGATGTTACACAAATAATTTTTTAACGTAGATTTTTGCAGTAGCGGTATATAAAGCCCTTCTAGGAAAGGCTGTTGTGGATGACAGTAGTTAAATATTTGAGAAATATTTAAACAGCTTTTACTCATAGCAAATATTGCTATGATTGATTTGATGTATTTTGAAAGGGACTTTTGGAGGGAGAGAGAAATCCACATACTGATTTCTGACATCTCAATTACTTGAGTGTCTCAAGGCTTTTTTTTTTTTTTAGCCCAGGCTTTTGCCGGGGATGCATCTTGTGAAAAGTGTTTGAACCATCAGGGTGGCTGGTGATTTACATTTTCTGTACAAAGGCACGAAGCTGACAGTACCCTGGCCCCAGCGTGCGGCTGTCCTCGCTGTGCCACCCTGCGTGAAGCCTTGGTGAAATCAGAAAGGTCTTGTAGTACAGTGTATCATGGGGTCACATAGCGTCTTCCAGGGCTGGCTTTCACTGAAAATAGCGATGTATTTACAGATTTGCAAGATGGAAAAATGGTTAAGATTGACATGTTTCTCTGACCTGCTCTTTACAACCTAGTCTTGCTGGTACAGGCATATGATTTGCTTTGTTCATGATAGATACTTTGTATGTACAAAAATGCAGCTTTTGGTCCATTTGTCTTTAATGTGGTGTGGATGTGTTTTTTTTTTGTTTTGTTGTTTTTTATTTTTGTTTGTTTTTTAACTAGTGCTATTGTTTGGAATGTAGAAAGGTTTAAAGCTGGGGGGGGGTTAGTATCACTCCTCTCTGCTACTATAACTAAAGTTATTTGGACTATATATTAAAATGTTATGTGGCCACTGTAGTCCCAGACTGGGCAACAACTCACACTGCTCGTCCTCCCACTGCTGGAAGAGTATATTGCCCAGTTTGTCAGCATGAGTGTCTGTTTGACTTTTTCTTTTGATTTGATCTTGATGAATATGCTGGAACTAGTTCTCTTTAAGTATTTTAGAGATTTATATCCACTTGCAGCATTTTACAAATCAGCAGCTTGCTTCTCCCACTTGGAGATTCCAGAATCCAGAAAGAATTAGGCTTCTGGTCTGTTGCATGTTTATGTTAGCAAGTGTTTGTAATTTACCCTAAATTAAACCTGAGGAAGAAAACTCTGTGGGTTTGTTTTTTATTTTGGTTTGGTTTTGGTGTGTTGGTGTTTTGTTGGCTTGTTTTGGTTTGTTTTTTGTTTTTTTTTAACTAAGAGATTACTATTAAGGAAAAGCAGGAAGATTTCCTTTTGTGACCTTCAGAAACTGAGCGGGAATATTTCGTATTGTTTTTTTCTGATGAGTAAGAGTTGTATTTCATAATGCTAATGAATTGTTTCGGCTAGAAGGGGGGGAAATTGCAGAACAGATAAGCCCTGGCTTTGTTTCTTATCGCATAACTGTGTTTTTTATTTGAATACATATTACTGGAGATAGCAGAGTTGCACATTGTGGAGAAAAATCATGCTTAATAATGAGGCAAATTCAGGGTGAAGGCTTTCAGAAGTAAATTTATTTGAGCTGTTAGGAAGCTAAAAGCACAGTGGGAATTGGTGATACTTGGGTCATCTGGTCAAAGCTATCTGAAGGTTCATCTCAAAATTCTTGTTTGAACATACATGCATTTACAGTTAAATTTGACATCACATGGCAAGGACAAGGTTATAGAGGAAAAAGTGCATGAAAAGCAAGTTAAGGACGTGGTTTAACGTTATTAAAATGCTGACAGAGTACCAATGAAAAGGGACTTTCATTCTCAGTCCTGGAGTGATCACCTCAGGATGATCTCTTATTGATCGTTAAATGTGATGTTCAATTTTGAGTATGTTGATAGGCTGGAAGTAGTTAACTTGAAGAAATATTTTTCATGCTTTCCTTCCTGTTTGTAGTTTGTCCATCCCTTAGCTCATTCAGTTTCTGTTGTAAAGCTGGAAATGTGAAGTGCTCAGTGTCTGGCTTTCAAGGCAGCCTGGAGCTAGTGATGCTTCTGAAGCAGCATATTCATTCTCTTTTTAAAGCAGGAAGCATTAACTTTGCACAAGTCATAGTTTTTGTTTGGATATTTTTGCCGATAAGGTGTACCATGTTGCATATTTTTGCTGATAGAATGAACTGGAAGAGTTTGAAATACTGTCATACACACAGAGATATCATTAATTTTATGGCAATACCTACTTGCGCTTTTTTAAAAGTTTTTTTAATGACACAGTCCTACATTCACACTTTCTTGCACATGTTTTATGCCTAAACGTTTTTTTTTTTCCTGTGATTTTGGTTTGTAAGATTAAATAATACTCAATCTTTTTTTGGAGAGGTTTCACCTTACATGTGTGAGTGTAAACACAGTGGAATTGGCTGGGGACTTCAGGGGTGCTCTGCTTTTACCCCTTTTGTCTATTGTTGAAATGGTACACATTTTACAGATTGTGCTTTTTTTTGTACATTGCATTAACTGGTAGTGTCACTTACTAAAAAAGGAGATTAAGAGAATTTTCACATATTACAGCTAATTGTCAGCACAGAGGCAGGTAGTCTTGTTTGGTACACATTCTATGCACTGGAATTGTGCTGAGTGCATCCCTGCTACCAGCTGGCTTTCTGCAGTGAAATCAGAGTGTGTAGTTCAGTGCTTGAGTCTCCCCCCTCCACTCCAGACACACTTCCACATCTTTAGTGGGAAGCATAAGTCTCTTAAAGCTGATTTTGTCTATGGAAATGTTATAGGTAGTTGTTTTCAGAGCATGAATAGATTTTTTTTTTCTTGTAATCCCAATTTAGGAATATTTATTTATACTAAATTATAATTGTTAACAAATAGGTGCCTTAAAACAATTTAATTATGACAATGATATTTTCTTTTAGAGAGAGGTGAATTTGTCGTGTTAGTTGAGCTGTCAATATCCATGACTTCTAGGAAGGTGCCTAAATAAACACAATTGGGTATTACAGAGTCACATAGAAAGAGTGAGGTTGGAAGGGAGGGTGACCTTGGCCACCCCCTGCTCAAGCAGAGCCACCTGGAGCCTTGTTGCCTGAACCGTGTCCAAAGGGCTCTTGAATATCTCCAAGGTGGGAGGAATCAAATGTGTGAGGATTTATTCAAGCTGTCGGTCGGAAGTACCTACTTGGTACTGTCTGATGCACTCAGGTTTAAGAGCATAGATGTACATAAATGCCTCTTTGTGAGGACAGAACCTATTCTAACTTGAGATTTGTATGTCAGGTGTGCGTTTGTAACCTGTGGTTGAACCCTCAAAGTTGCTTACAAATGAGGGGCTTTGCAGAACAAGGAAGCCGCCGGGACACCAGTGTGTAAAATAGAAGGTCAACAGAGGATAACTTCAGTCCAAACTATGCAAATACTCTGTAAAACAAAATTCCCTCAAAACGACTTTATGAAAATCTAAGAAACTCAAAAGACTTCCCGCAAACCTAAGCGAAATCAAGACAGCAGACTTTCCTTAGGAAAGAAATGGGGTTTGCTTGATTAGAATCAACTGGCTTATGTGTTGGGGAAGTGCAATTCCCAGCAGAAGTTGATTGCTCGGTTTGAGTTCAGCACCTATATTTACTTACTTATTTTGGGTATGTTTGAAGACTCCTGGGATTACTGAGGTATGTTTGGTAGTAGGTAGTGTAATGCTGTGTTTTAATCTTTATTCATGGAATTTAAAGCTTCAGTTCTGTTTGAGACTTCTTCCCCTGCCTTCAGGTCCTGTATTTTCTCCCTCCCTTTGAGACCCATTGCATCATGCAGTGATGTTCCTCACAAGTGCACATTTCAACTCCATTTCCTAACCATTATTTCAGTTTTCAGCTGCAATCCTCTACTGTTCCTCTGCTCTCACCTGTAAAATATTTTTGTGGCCAATGGAAACTTCCTTTCAATCCACTGCTGGTACTTCTTAAGGTCCCATTCAATAACAGTAGATCAGAGTTAACACGAAGTAGGCTGCATTGCGTTGGAATGGGGGTGGAAATAAACTGTTCATGAACACGGACCCCGTCTAAACGCTGGAGTAGCTGAGCATAGTTAAGGGCTGAGCGGTTAAACTGAGTAGCTTTTGGTTTAATTTGTTCTGGCTGTATTTATGTGGCTGAAGTTAAACAATGCAAAGATTTGCTTTTAAGTCTCAAACTCACGATTCATTTATTGGGGCTTGTTACATTAACACCTATCAGCTAACCTGTAACAACTGCTTGTGAGTATGGGCTTAGCCTGTGACAAACGTCAAACAATTTATCTTGGAGTGTGCTTTTAAGATATGGCAGCCAGTAGGGATGGTCTGCCTTTTGGAGCACTGAGGCCCATCCGACTGCATAATGGAAGGTGAGAGCCCGCCATGGAAAAGCTGAGCATCCTCCACTTCTGTGAGAAGTGGTAGGAGTACGCGGGGATAGAAGGCTTGGGAACCGAGAAGCACCAGACTGCTTTAGGTGTCACCCTGAGGTTAGGTGGGTTCAGCCCTATCTTAAAACCACACCCTTAATGTAGATAAAGCTGCAGTTTTGCTGCAGGCTAGAATCGTATGCATGGGGTCAGTTAACACCAGCCCATTAAATCTGTCCTAACCTGTTTGGGTGCTTGAGTCCATAGTAGAGAACAATGGTATCTGCATGGACGTTAATTGAGAGTCACACCTCAATTCATTATGCAGGAACTTTCCCTGATAGGTAGGTTTCCTCAGGATGAGGTGTAATTCCATGATGAAAGTTTAGGGGAACCTTTTGTAATCTGCCTCTCTGTGCTGTGTCGCTTGGTTCTGGAGCGTCTCAAATGTAGGTAGCAATTTTTCCTTTTTCTTCAATTTCAGAAAACCTTGTAAAGAAATACCTCGGGCAGCTTCAGTTGTGCTTTGAGTTATGTGGTGCCAGATTTCACATTGCTTTTGCTTGGCAAAATTGAGCAGTAGTCAGCTTTGTACTATTTCTGTGTTGATTCAGTTGAGGTGTCCTGTTTGAATAATTTAGATGAATAGACATTACACCTGCTTACATTCATCTTAGTTTTAATTCTTTTTTGTAAGAGAAGTCAAGATGGGGGCTAGACATTCAGAAGGTTTTGTAATTTATTTTGCCAACAGAGCTAATAAACCGTGCCTCATTTGTACTTACTTGAAAAGTTATATGCCTTAGCATATTTATCATTCTAACTGTTCAGCTTTTAAAAAGATAATATATTTAATATTTACATAAACAAAATTACAGTTAAACCTTAGGTGTCCCAAAAGCCATTGAAGATTAAATGTAGAACTGAAATTTCTGTAACAAGTAGAGAGCTGAACCAGAACTGAATTACCGTGTATGAAAAGGAGTAAGAAGTAGAGAAAATAATTTTATGAAGGTAAAAGTAGTATCAATATAGACTGTCATAATTTCACATTTAATGTAGACTAGTTCTAGACTAGAAATGAGGTATTTTGAAATACACCGTTTTAAAGTTTTGATTTCAATCCATTTTGCAAATTCCTACTTGTTAATGTATAATAACTGTATAGTGTGACTGAAGGTGTTGGGTCAAAATACTTTCCCTGTCCATAACAGAACTGCCCTAAATACAAGAGAGCAGAAGATTGCAGAAAAAAATGCAAGTTCTTATTTTTCCTAATTTACTTTTGGCGCAGTTCTAATTGTAATTAATACATTTACACCAATAAAATGCCTAATCCTTTAAGGTAAAAGGAGAGATTACCACACCCAATTCCTATTTTTTTAAAAAAAAGCAACAATTTACTACTTCAGAAATAAGCCAAGAAGAAAATGCATGGATTAAGAATTTTGGACTTTATTAGGCACAGCTATGCCTTTGGTCTGTTACTTAACCACACGTTTCAGAGTGGAAGGAGTACGTCAGCTGATACCAGGGTTGTGTCCTCTCGAGTAAGTTACTTGCCAAAGAAAAAAGTAATTCCCTACTGGCAAATGTGTGAGGACAGAACTGGTTGCTTTTGTCTGATAGACTTCCCTGGTCTCTGAAGTTCGGTGTGGTCAACACCTCACCAGTACGTCTGCTTCAGTAGAGTTTCTCTCTGCGAGGTATTTTCTCATGTTTATGTCATCTTAAATTGCGAGAGGTGAGGGCTTAGACAGCTTGCTTTGTGAGACTGTTCTCCAGTTCGTTAGATGTCACTTTTCCATATCAAGAAAATACTATTTTCTCCATTTTTATCTCATCACATCCCCTGTGACACACAAAGTAGTTCATGTATGTAGCAATTCTTAGCCAGCATATTTGTAAGTGTTTCCTGGCCCCTTTTCCTTAGTTGCCTTCTGGTGTTTACATCTTCATTTATAGTTTGGTTTCCTTAGGTTTCTGTCATTTTTATGGCGACGACTCACACTTTTTATCAGTTTGACCAGTTTGAGTCGTACAACAAAAACTATTTATACCAGCATCTTGGTATGTCTGATTCCCCTGTGCTAAATTTAGATGTAAATAAAAGACTGGATATCTTGCAGTGGTACCTAATGACTTGGTAAGTAAGAGAGAGAGACACTGTTATTGCAGAAAGTTTCAAAGTAATAAAAGTTTATTGAGTTAAAGGTGTCTGAGTTACAATGGAATTTTGTAGTTAATTTTTAATAACTCTAATTCCTACCAGTTACTCTATGTACACTTGTGTGTGAATTTTTCTAAACATTTTTCGAAGTTGTCCTAACTATAGAACCAATCTCTCATGTCTCTTTCTTTTAGTATAATATGATGGATTTCTGTTTTGTTTATCAGGTCTTCAGCACTCCAGGTTTTATCACTTTGGTGAGGACATTTGTTACAAGAACTCTGTAAAATACAGATTCCCTGATATTGATGTGTGTACCTCAGTTAAATTAAAATCCATAATAAGAACTTTGGATCTTACTTCTGGAAAGAAAATGTTACGCACAAGTCAGAAGGTTAAATGCCTATGAGAGGGAGAGGTACAGTAAGCAACTTGTTCTTGAATGTACAGGTTATACCTGAAACTTGCCAGGAGATTGCATCCCAGATGAAGATGAAATTAACGGGCTTGTTTGGTGTCCAAACTCTAACTCCAGTGCTAAAGGCAGTAAGTTCTTCTTTGACCACAGAAACTTATTTTTAATGGGTGTCTTTCCTCTCAGCAGCCATACGTGTTCACACCTCTCCATCTGTGGCTGTTGTAACCGGCCTTTAGGCTTGTGATAGGCACCAGCAAAGTGAGACCCCGCTTAACCTCTGTGGCATGAGCGAGAGCTGACGTTTTGAACGATCAGATCTTTAAGGTAACATGTTTTCTTTGCTAACAAATATCATAGAGCAGGTAGGCTGAGACATCCTAGCCAGGTGAGGGTCTTGAGTAGCTTCAAGCAAGGTTTCTGTGCTGGGACCAGAAGCAGTATGTGTTGTTACAAGGCTGTTGGGTAATGCAAATCTCTAATTGTGGGATGAAGCGAGGCAGCACCTGATGCTGCACTGCCTTTCCCAGCTCTTTGTGGCTTCCCAGCAGGGAGATGGATCCTGCCGGGAGCTGTTACCACCTTCTGTTGGAGAATTTCCACAGCCTTCCCTCCTGGTGACTTCACCTTCCTCCATCCTCTGCAGGGAGCACCGTTTTGTCACTCATGGTCACATGAAGGTTTTGATGTGTGGACCCAGGAATTAAACTGAGCTCAGGTTCTTTGTATAATGCTGTGTTTAATAAAGATGAAAACTAGTTATTGTGGCATCTCAGCCTTTAAAAATACATTGTGGGGTTAATTACATGAAAAATGAGAGAATATTTCTATATGTAGGTGTATACCTTTCCATCTCTGTTTGTCTGACCTGGGTAAGTAGAGTTATGCTAATTGAAGCAGACTGTAAAGAAAATGAAAAGGAATTCCTCAGATGCAATTTGTTAACAATTTTTTCTGTGTAAGATTGCATTTGTTGTGTGATAAACAATCCAAATGTTTCACAAGGAACCAGATGCAGACTAAGATCTGTGTCTTTGGATTAGATGTTGCAGTACTTGTAACAATTTTCTCTTAAGGTCATGGNAACAATCCAAATGTTTCACAAGGAGCCAGATGCAGACTAAACTCTGTGTCTTTTGATTAGATCATGCAAAGACATCTTGAGGGGTGGGAGGTCCTGCTTTTTAGGAAGCATACGTTCCATGAAGTACCATATTCAGCCTTTCCAAAAGGAATTTTTAATAGTTCAATTTAATTGTTATAACAATAATTCTACATTTAAAACTCATTTACATGCAAGTTTTGGCAGACTGGAAACTGGTATAATTAAATGTAGCTTTAAAATATAATGCTCTAGGGTTTTTTTGATGTTTCATAAACATTGACAGTTTTGTGTCAGTGATACGTTCGTAAACAGCGAACGATCATTATTTATAGGAATGAGAGATTGGTCATGCTTTCATACATCACTGCTGTCCCACTCAGTAGGGTGATACTTGCGTTGTCTCACAGTTGTTTCATGTCTATTATTCCACAGGATTATTTAAATTGCTTGGGTTTTTTCTGTGTTAAACTTCTTTAGAGATTTTTATTTTGGGGTTTTTGTGCTGCAAAGTTGACTAAAGAAGCACAGAAATGACACTGATTATTCTCTAGTCAACTCTCTTCCCCTATACCTCCATCAATGTCTCATGGGCTAATTTCCACTCGTACTTCCCGGCTTGTCTGTGGTCACTTCAGTGTTAAAATTGGCTTTAGTCAGATTGCCGGAGAGGAAATTAAGGCATTTTTTTGGCCTTTTTTTTGTCCAAATTATATTTTCTTCATTTAGATACGCAGCTCCCATGTAGAACTATCTATTTGGACACCAAGTGTCACCCAAGGATGTTGGGCTCAGCTAGATGTTTTTGGTGACCCTTCTGTTGTATTGTTTCAGCCTACATCAGCATTCTTGAGATAACATTCAGGTGCTTTATCTACAATCAGATGACTTGTATGTAAAGTATTCACCCAATGGCTTGTCTTTGGTTTTTAGATAGCACTACTCCTGCTTTGTGAAATTGCAGTTGTTTAACATCTGAGAAAGGGAAGTGACAGAAGTGTTTTGTTTTGTTTTTTCTGACATCTGAAATAGTGAGTGACTTTAGAGTAGCTAAGTAATAAAAATCTGACCTGTTACAGGGACATTCTCGGATGGAGTTTTATGATTTGATTCACTTTCCTGCCTCTTTCGTTGAGCTATTACAGCAGCCTACCATTAGTACTTTTTTTGGCTTGTAGTCATAATTCGGCAGTATGGAAGGCAAGTGTGTGGCAGGTGGTGGCCGTGATTATTTAAAAAAAAATAAAAAATGAAAGGGCGGGGGATGTTGTATTGGAAAACCACAATATGGCCAAAAGTGAAACTGAGAAGTGATTCCGTGAGCCCTTTCCACTTGTAAGGAGGCCTCACACCATACCTTCTCCTGCTTCTTGTGGGTTTTCTTGAGCTTCCTCCCACCGGGAGTTAGAAAATCCTTGGGGAAACTGGGAGGAGTTTCAGTCCTACAAAGCAGCTTAGCTTTGAGTGCGTTGCTTTGAACTCAGCATGGGATTTTTTGTTTGCCCAGTTCCCTGCGTTACTTCGTAAGTGGTATAACCTTTGAAGGGGACACCAGGTAGAACAGGCAACAGATCAGACTACTAGATTAACTCTCCATTGTATCAGTAGAAAATAATACCTGATCATCTTTGCTAATTCACTGAAATGTTTGCTTTACAAAGTAAATTGGCAATGAAGCAATGAGTTTCTCCCTATGGTACTCATTGCCATTTCAAGGGTGAAAATTGCAGTGGTGCACAGATGGGTTTCCTGCTCCAGATGTGACTCCTTATTTCTGTTACCAGTTTTCCATCGCAGGGCAGAGGGAGGGGAAAGAAGGGAAAACACCTTAGTAGGTATCTTCCCTCCCTTCTTTTTTTTTTTGGTCCTCATCTTAAGCCTTTCAGCTGCTTAGATATAAAGCAGCCTTTCTGCTGCTTTTAATAAAAAGCAGAAAGCTATATTAAAAAATGGGTATGTATGTGCAAAGAGGGAGCAGATAATAGGGCTGTAGCTTTAGAAGGGGGCAAGGCTTTCGATCGAAGTAGCTTTTGAGCTTCCTGACGCTTTTTCATAAGTGTTGTTGACAGGTGTTACTCGCTGTGGTTGAGGCTTTGCAAGATGAGTCTGCACATTTCAGTTTAAAATTCTGTACTTTTCTGTTTCTGAATCTGCCAATTAAAAAAAATAAAAGTAAGCTAATTTGGATTTCCTAATTTGAATACAATGTTAAACAAATAGGATCTCTAGGTTTTAGTATGTTTTCCTTGTTTGCTTTGCTTTAATTGAGTTCTTGATTGCCGCTAGATTGGAAAGCTGGCTCTAGGTTGGCCTAGAAATAGCTCATTTTGAGTAAAGCTGTTAATAAATTCACTTTTTTCTTCCATCATACTTACAGTGGAGTGCTACAGAGTTAAAGCCATCTATCTTGTTAAGAGAGTTGATTTTAACAACTAAGCTGTGGTAGGTTATGTTTTGTTTCCTTTAATTCTCGGTAACATCAGTTAAGATATTTCTTTCATTGAAGTCTGCAGTGTTGCAGATATGTAAATTGTGTGGCCTGCAGCTCAGTAGTGAAAAGGCTGGCAAGGAGGAAGTTCTCTTCTTAAAAAGTGTCACAGTAAACTAATGTTTTTCATGGCTTTCTACCTCACAGGATAAACATAAGTATTAGTAGGTGAATAAAAGTGGTGTAATAACTCTTTAAAGAGTTGTAGCATCACTTGTACGATGTAATTTTAAGGAATGAAGAAGGGAACAGATAAGTTCAGTCCTAAAACTTCATCTTCTAGGGTGTCTGTATCCAATATGAAATTGCAACGAGCAATTTCATAATTCAGACAGCTATCAACTTTTCAGTGTGAGAATGGTATTCAACCACTGGCATCTCCAAATATGCTCGTCCAAAAAAACTAGCACGTTTGTTTAAAGTATGATAAACTCTATTTCAGAGAGAGTACTATGGGAAATGCCAACAGGGAGCTTAAAGGATAAGGGGAAAACCAAACTGGTCTGCAGGATCCAAGCACTGTGTTTTGCAGCAGCAGAATAAAAGGGAGTATATTGGTAAACGTAGTTCTCGTGTAAAAATAATGTTCACTGTCAATCACTGTTCCCCTTAAAGCTGAACAAAAACAATCTTTAGAAGAATATTGCCTGTAGAGTTCTGAGAATCTTCAACAGTAGTATCTGGGACTTTCTTCACTATGAAAAAAGTGTAGAAAGAAAAAGAAACCTGTGGTATTTCAGGGGTGAAAGGAGATAGCAGTGAAGGTGCCTTGCTCTGATTTGGGCTTGGAGCCTGGTTCTGAACGTGTGCAGGCAAAGCTGGCTTTAGGTACCAGTGTTGTAGGATTTTTTGGTTTTCTTCCCTGAGGTACAATTAAAGCAAGGATTGCAGTGTCTCAGTACGGGCTCAGAGGTGTGATTTCAAGTCCAGTTCTGGACTGAAGCTGATACTTACTGTGTCAGCCGTGCTGTGAAAGGCTGTCAAGTCGTTGGGGTTGAAGATTGGCGGTGGGGTGTGAGTCTGCTCAGTGCAGCGTGCTGTTGGTGCCGCTCAGCGCGGAGCGGGTGGATTCATGCTGGCAGGACAGGCTGGCTGCACCAGGGAAAACATGGTGGGTTATATACAGCCAGTGGCTCCAGCAGTTTGCAATAAATTGTTGTCGATGCAATGGCTGTACAGTGAGGGTACCTGCGTGGCTAAAGTGCATCTTGAGAGATGAATCTGTTGCTTGGAGAACAATTTTGTCGTAATGTGTAAATGTGCTAAAGCAGCAGTATTACATGTACTAAACATTTATCATAGAATCATAGGGTTGGAAGGGACCTCGAAAGATCATCTAGTCCAACCCCCCTGCCAGAGCAGGGCCACCTAGAGCACATCACCCAGGAACGCGTCCAGGCGGGTTTTGAATGTCTCCAGTGAAGGAGACTCCACAACCTCTCTGGGCAGCCTGTTCCAGTGCTCTGTCACTCTCACAGTAAAAAAATTCTTCCTGATTTAGATACTTTTAATTCTGTTATGCTGTCAGTTGAAGAAATAGAACCATCTAAGCTGTATTTGTTTGAAATTTTTTGGTCATACTGGTGAGAAAGGTTTGGATTTGCTTTTTAAGGAATTAGTGAGTAATAACCCTTTGATAGGTACTCCTTGTTATTCCCATGGCAGCGTGTTCTGTTTGCTATCATCACTGTTTCCTCTAATGCTTAGTTATTTTGTACGAGATCTTTTGATCTGCCCTACTTCAGAATGGACAAGTTAAAATATGGTGTATGCCTTTCAAAACTGTAAGAAAAGGTGAAAAATATATATTAAAAAAAGTATATTGGTACACTAGTTACTAAATCTATCTTTAAAAACTTTTTCAGGTTTAATAAAGTCATTTAATTAGACCAACTTTCATATGAAAGTCTTCAGAGTTTGTTTAAACAGAACTGTTCAAGGAGTTAAAATTTTTTATTTTCCTGAACTTCATGTTCGGCAGAAAGATTTCCCCCCCCCCAAATTTTAAAAACTGCATAGTTTATCTGTCTCTTGAAGCTCCACTGTTTGAATGACAGTAATACTGTTAAGACTTTTCTGTTTGAAAGCTGTGTTGTGCTTGAAGGCTTTTGATAGTAAAGTGAGTACTAACACCTATTGTCAGAGTTTCCTTGGGAACTCTGTGCGCTTACTAGCAGTGTTACAGAAACTGAGAGTCTGAGTTACTCATCTGCACTGTTTAATGGGCTGTGGAGCCAGAAGGTGTTTTGAATTTTGGTTGCGGTGTGTCCTTCTTCACTACTTTTTCTAAAAGTTAAACCTTGTTTACCCATTCATTACTTAGGCAGCTGTGGACTAGTGTGGCTTCTCTACAAGTTATTTAATCCCGTTTTAGAACAGTGCCTGGGTTTGTTTTATTCTGAGGGTGTGGTGGGGAGCTCAAAGTTGGTCAGCTTCAGTTGGTTGGCTGTGTGAGGAATGCATCCTCAGCACATTTGTCGCTGATCCTACATTAGGAGTCCTGGCTTGTCCATGGTGGGGTGTCCATCTTTGTGGATGCTGAGAAACTTGAGGACTGGCCCAGCTGAAACTTGGTGAAGTTGAATTAGAAGTGTACAACTTCTGTACCTGGGGCAGAATAATAATGCTGTGCCCAGATACAGGCAGGGAGCTGGCTGAGGAGGAGCAGCACTGATGGAAAGAATGAACCAGGCGATGGGCCAGCGGCGCGTGCACACTGTGTGACTGGGCTATGATAGGAGCACCGTGGCCACCAGCCGTGGAAGTTACGTTGCTCTTCCACTTGTCAGTGGTGAGGCTGGTCTTGGGATGCCCTTTCCTGTCTCTCTGCTTTCCCCAGATGTCTCAAAGATGTTGAGAAACTGGAAGCCACTCTGTCAGTGGGCTGCCAGAGGGGCTAAAGCTTGGACGTAGCTACTCTGAGGAGGAGAGTGAGTGAGGGAACTGCTCTTCTTAATTCTGGCCAAAGAGAGTTAGTACGTCTCTGAAACAGGTTACTTAGAGGGGCTGTGGAAACTGGAGGTTTTCAGGACTCGAAAAAGTCATGCCTCACCTGTGTAGTGTTGGAGATAATCTTCTTCAAGTGGGAGTTGGACAGATAACCTCTGTAAGTCCTTCCAAACAGCACTTCTGTGGTGCTGCTGCGTAGGGTGTTGTTAACTGTTAGGAGACAGCTCTTGGGACATCAGTTGAAAGCAATACAGTCATGAAACAAATTTTATTTTAGTTGAATTACCTGCTCAGTGCTGTGAAGCTGTCCAAGAGACATTTCAGTGGTAGAGTGACAGATTTACTCAGTACGTAGTAACTCAAGCAGATCACACCACATACTTGATTGCATGCTTGTCTTAATTTTAATAGCATTCACTAGGGAGCCTGATAGTTTGATTTAATGTTGCTGCTTCTACTACAGGAGATTCCCCAAGCTGCTCTTCCAGCCCCTGATTTGTTATATTCTAATTTTGCAGAAACTGTGTTATGTGTGTTTCTGCAAGATCTTAATATTTAAGGGGGTGTAATTTATTACATATCGTTTACATATTTTTAAAGATTTCTTTCATTCAGCACCCTTTTTTAAAAAAATAATGTTCTGTAGATTTAAAGAGGTAAATTCTCTGAAGAGCAGCATTTCCTCCAGGTGTGTATCCCAGAATGTCTGGGTGCAAGACTGCCACGTCTGCCAGGCTGCACTGCAGGGGGGTTACTGAAAGGCTGGCTGCTTCTGCTGTTTGGGGTGTTGGTCTTGTAAGGCCGATAGTCACAGGTGTTTATTGTGGGGAGCGGTACCCTAGAAAACAAAAGGAGGAGGCAGAATAGCAGTTGTCTTGTTTGTTTTTGTTGGTTTTTTTTTCCCTGCTTGGAATAAACAGTCTCTCCAGCAGTCAGGTGTGTGGGAACGGCTAGAGCATAACCTGAAGCCCATGGAATAGGCAAGGTGAGGCTGCACAGGTCTAGGACAGAGCTGAGCTTCCATTTCAAGTTGATGCTCTGCTGGGTCATCCTCCCTCCCCTCAGATTTTGGAAGCTGGAGGCAAGAACTCTGCGGTGGGGGAGAACCATGAAAAGAGACCAAAACTTTCAAGCTTGCTAGAGACTAGTAGTTAATCTGCTAGGAGACTGCAGTTTGCTTGGTTTATATTTGACTTGCACAGATGGAGAGCTTGTGACTTAACTTTCCCAAGGAAATGGCTGTGGTGATTTAAGGTTTGTCCTGGTGAAGACTACCACTCCTCCTCTTTACTGGACACACAGAAGGCAGTATGTGCCAACTTAGCCATTTGGAGTTTTAGCATGAGACGTTTTTGTGATGGTTTACATGAGTAGTCTGTGCTGGAGGGTC
This sequence comes from Rhinoptilus africanus, assembly GCA_013400135.1. NCBI lineage: Eukaryota > Metazoa > Chordata > Aves > Charadriiformes > Glareolidae > Rhinoptilus > Rhinoptilus africanus. The sequence continues at coordinate 234,374 of VXBO01008863.1, read as the reverse complement.
TGAAGCGCACACATACGCTGCACAGCTGCCAGCATCTGGCTCAAGGAGGGAGACAGCTGGAGGGGAGCATTCAGAGTCATCCTGTTGTCTGATGGTCTGCCGGACCTTGTCGCTCCTCTTGTCGCAGGGCAGTTTATACAGGTGTTCTGCGGACTGCACTGAAATGGTACATAGGTGGTAGCATGAACCAGAATATTGCATTTGTATGGGTTGGGTTTTTTGCCGAAGTTTAACATGGATGTTCATGAAAAATCCTTGAGAGAAAAGCCACAGGATAGTGCAGACTTGCAGCAGTAGATGAGTTTCACCGAGTTAACTAATAAAATTGTGTGAAAAAATCTTTGTAAGCCAACACGCTTGTTGTGATCTTTATTTCACTTGAAATGATCCTGTAGCAATTGATTCCTGTCCTCTAATATGAAGTCATGCCTGTTTAGGGAGTCTGTGCTCTTCAAGTGTGATTCTGGGACAGCTACTTTCTTTTGCTCTTAACTAGCTGAACTTCTAAACAAAACAAGCTGGTAAGAATTCCTGGGTAGACAGGAATGATGGAATTAGCTATTCTTTTGATTTGAATCTGTTGCTTATAATACTTTAAAGGACTTACTGTGTATCTGTTAACTGATCTTGCATAAATTTTCTGTGACAGGTTTTGATGTGTTTGGCTTAACCAGCCCTAATTTTCTACTAGGATTATTTTTTGTAGTTCAGTGTTTGATTTTTTTTTTTTCTCCCGGTTTGGTAGAAGGTGTGGGCTGTTGTCTGAACAAAGGGCTCTTTTCATCTGTTCATAGTCCTGCCTAAGGTTGCTATCAGTTAGGAACCCCATGGTATACCAGATGATGGCAAACACGTCTTCCCTGTCACTAACCTGGAAACTAGCATCCTCCTGTCCTCTAAAATACAGTAAAGCCTTAACTCTTTTATCTGGGTTGCCTGTGAAAGAGGTAAACAGTAGGAGAAAAGGATGACTGTCTTTGTATGTGCTTCGATATACTGCTACCTAAATAAACTCTTAAATTTTCCTCTTGCAGGAACATCATTTGCAACGGGCTATCTCAGCACAACAAGTTTTCAGAGAAAAGAAAGAGAGCATGGTTATCCCAGTCCCTGAAGCGGAGAGCAATGTCAACTATTACAATCGTTTGTATAAAGGAGAGTTTAAGCAACCAAAGCAGTTCATTCACATTCAACGTAAGTTAACAAATGTTGGTTTTGTTCTTCTCCCACCCTCCCTTTATTTAAATTGTGTAATCCTCAAACAATCTTGAGACAAAGTCGCTACAATGTTCAGAAAGTGGGAGGACTCAGAAATCCAGGGGGGATTTTTATATGTAAATTCCAGTATCTCTTCTCAAGTGCTGGTAGAATTTTATGTTGAAGGTAAATGTGAGGGTTTTTTCTGCTTTATTTGTTTATGGGCTCCATGCTGATACTGTATCTCCATGTGTACGGTAGCTGGCAAGCCTTAACCTGTCTATTGGTCATCCAATATTGTTGATCAAGCCATTCTTTTTTTTTTTCCTTTTATTTTCCCCCCTGAAATCTGAGCAGGAATAACTTGAACTAGCCTAGCTGACTCCTACTTGCTTATACTAATGCAGGGAGTGGAAGAGGGGTTGTCTTGTTCTCCAGATGTGTCCGGAATGCCTGTTAACACAAAAGTTCTAAATAAATGGAGATCAATAAAATGGAAGAGTTTTTGTAATGAAATCAGCCTTCGTTCTATTGATTGTAATGGAGTTCTTGAGGGTTCTGTTTCAGCGGTGCTAACAGTGCGGCTCCAGCTCTTCACTACAGCAGGGATATATTCTGGGTGTAGGTGACAGTTGTTTTTTCTCTACGTTTTGCTAAAACTGTAGAGAGTTCCCTTTTTGTAGGGAACTCGGAGGTTATTTTATAGATAAAAGGAAGAATTCTTTTATATGAGTTTAGCTTCCTGTGTCTAAAAAGACCTAATTAATTAATCTGAGCTTGTAGTTAATTATAGTGATCTCTGGATTAATTGTAACACTCTTTTTGGTTGGTGTTCTGTTGACAATGACACACGTTTATAGCTCTGCTGTTCGTTGGCACACAAATCATGTTTGTCCTTTGCAGCCTGTGGGTTTGGGGGGTTATCTTGTGACTTGGACTTCTCCCAGGAGTCACCTTCGTAGCAAAACCTTGTCAGTCCTTAATGGTGAAGCACAAAGTCAGTCCTCAGTCATGCAGAGAAAACTTTTCTTGTCACTGATTCATGTTTTTGTTTCTTAGCTGTGTTGGAAAGAGTATTGCTACGGCACCTTGAGCAGGAATGTGGTCTTCAGGTGTCAGTCTGGGGGTTTGTGCAGACAGTGTTGATCTTACTGGGCTTCATCCATCCATTATTTCTCACTAGCATGGTGAAGTCTCCTGTTTTTCCCATGTATTTACAAAATGAGCTATTTTGGGAAATAACATGCTCAAGATTCTCTCTGATGTAGGAGAGATCATACTGGTAGGATGAGAAATGAGCTAAAGGAAATTGATCAAGTATTTCCTTAATAGAAGTAACAAACCTGCAGGCAAGGGGGGTTGAATTAACCAAAATTAAGCTACTGAATGAGGAATGTATTTTATTCTTTTCTTTGTTGGACATTGCCAGAGACACTGTAAATATTGTTAATAAACATGTCTAAAAGCGTTAAATATATCATGCCAAAATGTTCTTTGTCTTGTTGAGACTCACAGTCTTTCTGGACAGAATTACAGAAGGTATTTGAGCTGAAGATAAACATCAGATACTGCTCCAAGATAATTTTTCCCACATATTCTGGTTGGAGTAGGTGTGATACAAGGCGGCTTTATGCTACATAAACTGCTTAGAAATTCTGTATTAATGCTAAAAGCACAAAGAGTAACAATGCTTCCTTTGGCCAGGGAAGTTACATGAACTGATAGAAGGCAAGAGGCCATGTACCATAATCCATACTTACTGGTGGTTACTACTAGAAATCTCTCAGGAGACCTAAATAATTTTGCGGTTCCTCTGGTAGCCCAGGTTTTTAGTATTTTTAACTTTCCTAGGATAATTCTTTTGTTTAGGGGTTCCGAGCAGAGAAAAGTTAATGTCTTTGAGGCGTGGAATTCATGAATAACCATGGATTCCAGGTGTTAATTCGACTTAGGTAGCACCAGTTCAGGTGACTTTGCACTGAATATAAACAAAAACCTTGAACTATTGTAATTATTCTGGTATGCTTAATAATTTTCCAAGAATGTTTTTAGTTTCAGTAACATGGAGCTGCATTGTATGTTATTAATATGCAGCAAAGAGAATAAGTTAGTGCATTTGTACCTATGCTAGAATTAAGTGGGTGTAAGAAAAGTTGTCCCTAACAGAAACGGTAAGAATGGAGCAAAAAATACATTGTTAATATATATATTATATAATGTATGTATTTTACCTACTTGTGTATATGAAGGGTAATGATACCAAACTAGTGCTTTTTCATAAGTAATACAGCCAGATAGTTCAAATTACCTTCATCAAGTTGTGTGGGATGAACTTTTTTAAATTTCAAGCGGAGTGTGTGCATTTCATGGAACGGAGAGTTGCCCTTTTTTTTATTTATTGGGTGTTCCACACTTCTGGAGGGTGCTGTAGCAGGATCTGTTTGGGCTGTGGCCTTGCAGCCTGGCTATGTACAGGGTATTTGCATGCTGCCTGCCCTAGTGAGGTATTTCAGTGCAGGTGGGGAGTGCTGGAAGCTCTGTGCTAGTCAGGTGCTACAGCCTTGCTGTTGAGAGGGTGTTTTGCTGCTTTGTTACTACTTTGGATATAATTACCATGGCGTGGCTCTTCAGTTACTCTTGGTCAGCACAGATGTATCTGCTCCCATGGGGATCAGTACTGCCAACTCCCTTCTTGCTGCCAGTGCCTTTCTGCTGGCTGTTGTGTCCCCGGGGAGCTAACTCTGGGAAGAAACTTTTATCTTTCATTTTTTGGTTAGGTGAGCCTCCATATATATCAGTTTTCTGTCTTGGCTCGTTGCATGATTGCTGGTGTTGGCACAAGCAGGGTGGTAGGAATGCGGCTTGCTGGAGAAGGAAGCTATTGGAGCCGCTTGTTTCAGTGGGAACTCCTGTCTGCGTCAGTGTAAAATGAGTGTGGAACCACAGCCTTCATTTAGTTAGGTAAATTAAATTGGTTAATTCAGTTCAGTTAAACCCTGTGTAGTGTAACTTAAAAACAAATTGCATTTCTGTAAGTTAGTATAAACTCAGTTCCTGGGGGAGCTCAAGTAAGGAAAAGCAAATCCCTCTGACAGGTACTGCTGTCAGGAGTGGTTGGAGTGTCAGAGGATGTAAGCTAGGATGTTGGGTTTGTAACAGCAGCTAGCAAGCCAACAAGTGCTGGGCATTCGTACGAGGTGAACTCCACTGGTAGGATCCCTGGGGCCCTGTCCAACAGTGCACTGTAGAAACGTGCAGTGTGGAGAAATGCAGAAACTTTGGAGGAGGCAAACTAGAGTCATCAGTCAATCACAAGAATCTCCCAGGAACTACTGGGAGGAAGGGATATAGATGATCCATTTTTAACTACATGAACTAGCAGATTAGTTGTTCTTAAAACGCTAACTAGTAGCAGGTCATCTGAAGTATGGAGCTTTCTGGGGCTTAGTCTAGTTCTTCACTGATTCTTACAGGCGTGAATGAACAGTTGCATCAGTTGCCATGGCAGGGGCAGAAACAGAGCCTGGTGATGGATAGTTGGATCACACAGCACGTAAACCACCTGTGTCTTGTGATGGCTTATGAAGCCAGCAAGCTGCCATGCTAGAGGCCAAGTCCGGGATGAAAAACGGCTTTTTCTGGAACCAGCACAGTTCACTCAGTGCTTGGGAATAAAAGAATACCGATGATTAAGGATGTCCCTGAAAGCGTGTCTCAAAGAGCAGTGATGGACAAACTTCAGGGAAGGAGGACGCTTTCATGAGTGTCCCAGAGCTGTGGCAAGCTGGCTTGGGGTTGATTAACTCCTTATGATTGCATGCAGCAGTCAAAGGAAGAGGGATAGCTTTGCCTTTCCTGAGGCTCACAGACCTCCACAGGCTGCTGAGGCTTTGGGGCCTTCCTGTCCGCATTGAAAGAGGTAAAATGCAAGTACTGCTTCCACTGCTTCGGCGTCATTAACCTGCAGCCTCTGTGGAGACCCCCTTTCTTTGGAAGTGAACTATATTGATAACTACAGGTCATGACAAATAGTATGAGAAGCATTACTAGCAAAAGAAAAGCATTGCTAGAAGGCATGAAAAGCAGGATATGTAACAAGGGCTACTACTGTTCTCACAGTGCCGATGTCTTTTTGTATAAGAAAATGAGACTGGATTTATTTGATGTAACTTATTCCTGGCAAGTACATGTTGGATACCTTTTATCTTGTCATTCTGATTATTTGTCAAAATATTTTTGTAGAGTTGAAATTCAGGGTGTAGTTTTGGGGGTTTTTTTAAGGCTTACAGCTTTTTCCATTTTACAGTTTTTTCAGCACTTCATTTGTTATTCACGAAGTCTCAAAATAACTGCTAGGAGAGCTGATGTTCTATCAATACGTTAATTAGTACTACGTATGAAGTTGGGTGGACCTGACGTGTTACTTAACCAGTGGTTCACAGGGGCAAATGAACCAAGGCAATGGCCAGAAGGGAAGGTTCCACTTTTCTTCCCTGTTTCGCTTGTAGTTGCATACGGCCTTGTGTGTCTTGAACTGGTCCTGATGCTTATTGGGTGCCTCTGCAAACTGGTGCAACTTGCTGACAGTGAGCAGTGAGAGGGAGGGACTCTCCTGCTTTCAGATGAGGGGCACCATAGGGTCACTTTACGTGCTGGCAGTGCCGTAATCTGCTTTCTCCATCGGAGATAGAGATTTCACCTTCTTGCCACTAATATTCATCATGCGCTCCTGAGGATTTTTGGTCATTTAAGTTGCTTGTTGATGGGATGGTTGGGCTTTCTCTTTCCTTCTTGCTCATCTTAGTATTTCCTGCTAGTTGTATCTCACTTGAGCCTGTCCGATTTTGTTCTGAAAGGTGGTTCAGGAAGGTGCATGGTTCAACAGCTTTGGGTGACTCTTCTTTCCTTGTTGTGGAAATGAAGGCGAGCTTACTGGCACTGCCTACAGTTTACAGGTGAACAGCGTGACGTCTTCCCTGTCACGGGGATCCTCCTGCTCACCGAGGCTCTGGTTTAGAAATACTGACTTGAAACATTTTGTTCCTGGGGGATTACTGAATTATCTGCTGACAGGTAATAGGTGGACATTTTTTTGTTGTAAGATCAGTATCTGTCTGAGGTTAAGCAAGCAATGTCTTTTCTGGACTTTATTGGATTTCTGTGCATTCTCACGTTATGTGTGAGAGCGTGGTTAAACGCCTGGTGTTTGGAGTAGAGAGACCTGCTTTACCCAAAATGATGGACGTATCTGTTCTAGAAGACTTTGGCCACCTCTCTTGAGCAGAGGTGTTTGTACACTGTGAAACCCCATTCATTAGGGCTGTAGCAGTTTTATAGGCTCTGGGGATAGTCTTGGGGTGGGGGAAACTTCTGCAGTTTTCTTTCTGGTAAAAGTGGCAGTTTATGCTTTAAGAGGTCATCAAATTGCAGATTGTGGTGGAGGGGAAGTGCAATGTCAGGCATCGTTCCGCAGGAGAAGTACGAGCTGCCGAGGTTGTCCTTGGCTGGGAGAGCTCTGAAGTGGTTTGGAACTCTGGTGAGTGTCGTGTGGAGTGAGGCGTACTTGGTCCACGTTTCAGCAGTGGTCAGTGCCGTATGGGAGAGAAGCTTGGGAGTGAAGGAGTGAGGGTTACAGTTCAGGTGGGATAACTCGCCCCCTTTCAGTCTGTGGCTGATGTGGGACACTGGTGCCACCACTGCAGTGCTGGGCTCTGCTGGACCTCCCACAGGAGAGCCTGGAGCCAAGCTTACAGGGCCCGAAGGTGGTGTGTAGCAGACTGGTTTCATCGAGCACTGACACTTGGCAGGTAACTCTCTGATACTGGGCTTGTCACTGGCTCCTCTGCTCACCCCAGGTGCTGTAACAGCCTCTGTCTTCTCGCAACTGCGTCGTCTTGCCTGCTGATGTTTGTAATGAATTAAAAAAAAAAAATCATCTTGGTCAGTTTTTATCTCAAAACTTTTGATTCCTGTAGGCTACCACTGTCAAAGCAGGATCCAATATCATAAGCTGTAATTTAACTCTAATACATGGCTGTTAATTGTTAGAGGGATGCTGTGGGTCACGTGCCCAACGACAGTGACAAGTGCAGTGCAACTTGTACTACTGAATTAATGTGGTTAATAATTCCACTTAATACATAGTTACAGCCTGTTATTATTAACAACTTCTTGAAATAATTTTTTATAGTGTGTTTACAGCGTGTTGGGCCGGAGAAGCCTTCTGACTCAGTGGTGTTGTCAGAGTTAGCGCAGTCAAGCACTGCCTCCTTTGAGAGGTGGCACTCTGCAGGCCAGAATGGTAAGGGACTGCTTATTAGCCCTTCTCAGCTGTATCTGGGTGAGTTTCCGTGTGTAGCCAAATCGATGAAACGCTGGTAGCGCTATAGCAGATGTGTTGCACTGGAATGCGGACAGCGCTTTTAGGCTAGTCTGAAACATGGGAAGATGTTTGTTGACTGTTCAGACCATGGGAGAGAAAATACTATAACTTACAGACTTATAATTTAGCTTTTTTTTTTTCTCCTGGTCCTCTAAGTTCTTGTTTTAAGGTCCTATCAAGGTACACTAGGAAACTTAGTAAGCAGGTATTTTCTTATAGTCAGTGCTTAGATATAGCCATGAGTTGAGAGCATAAAGCGAAGGTAGTGCTGTTGTCTAGTAAGTATATATTTCAACAAGCCTTCACTGCTTTCATACAGGAACTTGTTGATTGAATTATTTGGAGTGTTATAGTTAATACTTCACCTCTTCAAGGTTTTATTAGGTACAATTAATGTTTCATATTAAGAATTCGTGCATTGTTTGTGGTTTGCTCATACTTGTTGTAAAATTTAGTTTCAGCTATGTTACCTGAATGGTTACTTCCTCCTGCTTTTAATAAGACCAGGAACATTGTGTAAGAATGGAAAATGAATAGCTCAATCTGTAATAAAGACGTGAGCTTTGTTGTAAACTTGGGAACTTGCTATTTGGAGAGTACAGTAAAATATTTGGGTTCTGCGTTTGGAGCCGAGTTGGTTTTGGAGAAGTAGTAACAATTTTCCCAGGATTGCTGTCGCTTTTTTACAGTTTGTTGCACAGTTACATGAAGTCAAAAAAAAGGCAAGGTTTAGCCTATTAAATATTTTAAGACTCCAGGTTTATTGCACTATTTAAAAATGGGCAACTGCAGTTATATTGGAACTTCAGTGTGTTTTGTCTCCAAGTCTGAGATTTGATGGAAAATTATCTTAATTGTTAACAATTTTATCATGATATTCTGGAGGAGCTGTATTGTTACAGCATTAAGAGGCATTTTTTTTTTTCTCTTGTTGTGCAAAGATATATTAAAATTTCTATGGTAATTTTTTAACTAAAGCTTTTTTTTTTTCCTGTGACCCCTTCGAGCCACTTAAAATTGGACTTCTTTGATTCCCCTCATACTGGATGTCAAAGACAAGCAGAGTTACGGTAGAGAGTTATGTGCTAATCCAAAATTTTATCGATCATCTTTGATATCTGATTGTCAGATGCATGCCGCTGTGTTTCCATAGTGTGATATTTACCAGGGTTTTAATTTCTCTTGTTCATGTGTATTTTTGTTTCAGCCTTTAATCTGGACAATGAACAGCCAGATTATGATATGGACTCTGAGGATGAAACCTTACTGAACAGACTAAATCGGAAGATGGAAATCAAGCCGCTGCAGTTTGAAATAATGGTTGACAGACTTGAAAAAGCCAGTTCTAGTCAGGTATTGTACTACATTAAGAAATGACTGAGGTTTTTTGATTTCTGAGTTTTCTGGTCGTGTGGTTCTGGGTGTTGTTTTGTTTTCCAATTTGTTTTATTTCCTATATCCACACAGGCTAAGTGTGTTTGTGTGAGTTGGCCATTACACAGAAGTCACGCTGCTGTCTCTTACGCTTAATATTGGTAACTTAGAAAAACAAGTGGGGAGGGAGTTTGGGGGGTGGCTGGGTGGAGGTGTTTTTGAGTTTTAATTCCTAACCACAAGGTGTTAGGCCAACTTAGAACATCTTGTTTTACCTGTGTTGGTATGGAAGAAGCTTATGGTCTACGGATTTGGCTGTAAACATACCTGAGAATCCAAATTCTTTGTTTCAGTTGATACTATTGGACACTGACTTCAGTTGAAGTTTGAAGGTTAGAAGCTTAGAAGCATAGACAGTGAAGCAAAGTATTTGTTAAGACTGGGGTCTTGTAGCAGAAACTGCATAGATGCAAGAAAGTAAGTTCTACTCCAGTTTGGGTTCGAAGGCTCAGACTCCTTTCTTTAGAAGTAAGCATGGGTTTTATTTAGTCACTTATTTTATGAGAAGGGTACCAATATCTTAATAGATGGTTCCTGATGTGTTCCAGGTCAGTGTCTGGAGATGGGTCTTAAAGCCAGAGACGTTATTGAATAGTTACATCCAAAGGACCAGTTTCTGAAAGGCAGGTTTGAAATAGGTGGACTTATTTTTCAGTGTGAGATGAATGTTTTGCAGGAGTGAAAAATCCATTGTGGGATCCATAGCTCTGCCTTGGTTATTTAATCTGATTTAATTTAGGGCTGTGTGTTAAGAGGCCAAAATGTTTTGTATTCTCTACATCTTAGAGAAACTTTAAGAAGGATTAGGTAAATATTTATTACTGTGCTGAGAAGGTGGAGCATGAAGAAGAAAAACTACAGAGTACATTGGATGATGCTTGTTGAACGTGTGTTACTTGGCTCTCTTAGAACTTTGATGTAGATACCCCTGTTTTCACTTTCAGTTAAAGCGGTTCTGGTTATCGCTTTTCATGATTAATTTGCATCCTTCTTATGCTGGTTTCATCTTTCATTGCTTGAGTAATGAAGTTAAATTTCAGAAATACATTGTTTCTGCTTACCCTAATGGAGGGACGAGATTTAACATAGATGGACATGTTGCAAAACAGCAAATTTAAGTTTTTTACGTGATGTTTTTCAAATTATGAGGAAGATGAAGTGCTGTCCAACTTCGGTTTTAAGTAGAGATGCTGTTTTCCTTTTATGTAATTAATGGGTTTAAGGTGTGATGAGCATGTTAAACTAATGTACTAGTTAGTCGGTGGTGGGTGTTGCATTTATTTAGAGTCTGATTTTGATGCAAAAAGCTTAACATAACAAGGAAAAAAGTTACCTGTGTTTAACTACCTCCCACTCAAATAACTTACCTAAGAAGTGCTGAATGACTTTGTGTCTCTGGGCTGTAATAAACAGGGATGGTTATTATCTTTTTCTCTCACAAACTACAAATTTTGGGGAGAAATTAAGAAACTAATTTACTTAATAATACATTCTGTCTACTGTAAAATATATTCTAGGGGAATTGACATTCAGCTGCAAACAACCATACATTAATAACGGCTAACCAATAAAAAACTTAATTTCTTTAGGAAAAAAATAGTCAAATTAAAGTGATTCCCAAATCATGATCTGCAGACTGTAGTAAGTTTTGTGTCCTGTGCTTGTAATTGTTTCAAAAAGTGTTTTGATGAAGTTGTAGACTGTTGTATCAAAGTTTGAGATGATAATGATGCTGCGTCAGGAGAGTTGGGAACTTAATATTTAACTTTGGAAGACCGACTGGTGGTTTGAGTACTTCAACTTGGATCAGTGGGTTTTTCCTTCCCTTTACTATCTCGGGCTAGAGAAGAATCAAGTTTATTTAGAAAGCGTACAAGAGGTGTGAATGTGCAGTGACTTTCTCCCTGAGCCACCGCCCCACCCTCATCTCAATTGCGCCTTTTCACTTTTCTCTTTTAGCTTGTAACACTTCAGGAAGCTAAATTGCTGCTAAATGAGGATGACTACCTTATTAAGGCTGTATATGACTACTGGGTAAGAAAGCGTAAGAATTGCAGGGGACCATCTCTCATCCCCCAAATCAAACAGGAAAAGAGGGATGGCTCCACCAACAATGACCCTTACGTTGCCTTCCGGAGGAGAACTGAGAAGATGCAGACAAGAAAGGTAACTTGCCAAACTTTTCTGTTTTAAATTTGTCATTTTAAATCCCGCAGTGATAGGAATCATTTTGATTTGTATCCAGTGTCCTGCAGGATCTATCCTATAGTATCCACAGTTACTGATCTGATTGTCTCTATTAATACTTGCAATATTAACTGACACAGCTAAATTTCAAACCTGCTGAATGATGCGCGTAATCCATCAGTTCCCTATGGAAAATTTACAGTCTGTCCGTTTTCTAGAAAGCTGAAACCCAAAGGGTGACTTACAGGTATTGGCGCGTAGTGCACAGCTGCAACAAGCAGCTGTGGGACTTGCCAGGTTACACACTTTCCCCTCTCTGAAAAAGAGGAAAATGATCTTCTGTTTGCCATGGAGCAAATAATTCGGTTTTTGTATTTGCAGTGTGGATTGATTTGAACTGGAAAATCTGTAATTACTCAGCATTTTACATCAACTTTCTACACATACGTACACAACCTTATTGTGAGCAGAATCAAGGTAGAAAAAGCGTTTTAGGAACCAAATCCTGAGTTCCTTGTTCTGACAGACTTCCACTGGGTTGATACGGAATCTGAGCAAAGAAAGCATGGGGGGAAGTGGCTGACAAGTTCTTTTTCAGCTTAATCTTAAAAGTTGGGGTTTGCTTGCTTTTTATGGCTTTGTCTACCCCAGTAGGTTATGCTTTAGGAGAAGTTTCTTCTGAGTGTACTCCCGTGATTCTCACTTGAGCAGCATTATATGGTTTTTTGCTATTTATGCCCTGTAGGTTTTGTTTTTGACTTAAAATTTGTTTAATCTTTCAATAGAACCGAAAGAATGATGAAGCGTCTTATGAGAAGATGTTGAAATTAAGAAGAGAGTTTAGCAGAGCCATAACAATTTTGGAGATGATTAAGAGAAGAGAGAAAACAAAACGCGAGCTATTGCATTTAACATTAGAAGTTGTTGAGAAAAGGTAAAATTGCAAATTACACCTGTAAGAGGTCGTTCATAACACCAAGGTTTTAATTTTCATCAAGTATGTTTGAAAACACCTCCCATAACTTATTTCTGCATAGATGCTGGTCTTCCGCACCCACGCAGGGCTGAAGGCTTACATAGCTCCATAAACTTCAGTAGCTGAAATAAAAGGGGGTTACGCAGACTGTTTGCCTGGATGCTGTTTTGTGTCTCTCAAGTATTGCCCAGTGGAAATGCAGTATTATATTTTTAATTGTGTTTTTTGAGGTACCATTTGGGCGATTATGGAGGTGAAATACTCAATGAAGTGAAGCTTAATAGACCTGAAAAAGAGATGAGCACAACTCCATCCACTCTTCATAATGGAAATCATCACAAAGCTCAAGAATGTAAAGTTAAGGTAAGCTTTCTTCTGCTGCGAGTCTCTTGTTAGTGTTTCATCGTTCTTTTGGATATACACTACAGATGTTTGCATGGGAAAACGGAGTAGGAGGCTGCCATACTTGGAGGTAGGAAACCAGGAGACAAATGCTTGCTTCCAGTTTAATGTTTGTTTTTCCCACCTAAGTTTTAAAGGGACTGACTGGCATTGCTGTTTGTGTCTTTAAACGACAGCAGTGTAGTACTTGTTATTTTCCTTCTCCATTCTGTCTCTTTCCTTGTAAGGTGATGTAAACATGAAGTGTTAAGTGGACATGAGGACGGACATTCATGAGATTGGCTAAATAAAGTGAATTATTTTTCCTTCTCCCTTCAAAGGGAGACTAGAGCACTGAATTTTTCTGGTAGTGTTGTCCAAAGATAGTCCTGAAAATACAGGATTTTAGTGAATTACAGCTGGAATGACGAAGGATTCTAGAAACTATTCTGAACTGTTTAAGTGATCTAGATAAGTAACGTTCCCAGGCACAAGAATGTAACTGTTATATCTTGTTGACAGCTGAAAAAATTTGCAAGCAATTAATGTTTTAAAAAAACCACATACTGGAATTTGTAGTGGCTTGCTGTTGTTGAGGCCTGCACACTTCTGAGTAATACTGAGTAGGCATTTTTGTCTGGTACATCTTGGCCCTCGGTAGCACACACAGGAAGGTGGAAAAAGGAGTAACTAAATTTGGAACCTTTAGCTCCTACAAAGGGGTGGAAGACTGCTCTCAGAGAGAGGGTGCAGAAGGATACAAGACATGAGTTGCTGTGTGTCACACACTATTTTGTCTTTCTAAAACTAGCAAAGTTTTAGAAGCTCCTTTGACAAAGTCTTCCTTTACATTTTGTTAATATGTACAGAAACCCAGTGTATCTAGTTCTGCGTTTATAACTGACCTTGTTAGTAACATCCGGAGAAGTAATAATATAGGAGTAATCTGTAGCTAGAAATGCTAAACTTCAGTGGTTTTCTTTTTTCTTGTCTCATGACACTCAGGAAAAAAAAAACCACCACAAAACCCCCAACAAAACAAAAACCCTCAACCATATCAAAGAGAACTCTATCTTCTGTCACTGTTAAGATCTGATACCGGATCAGGTTGTGATATTTTGTGTACTCGTTATGATCGTCTTACGAGGCCAGTCCTTACGTCTGTGCTGAAGAGAATTAAAACACTTTTTTCAGGAGGATCCTAGTTAACCAGAGCTGTGACTGCATTTGTTGGTTCTGGTGACTGAAGTGAAAGACAGTAGCATAGTCGTAAGCAGATTACACTACAAGCAGCAGTATTGACAAATGTGTCCATCTTGGGTCAATGTTTTTAAAATTACTGCTTTAGAATAAGGTTTGGGGTTTGGTTTTTCTTTACAGTTAATACAGGCGTCAATTGCAGAATTAACTGTTTGCAATTGTAATGTCATTGTATTATTACAAATGTTTGTTCTGCTTATCTTGTTTCTGCTTCTTCATATTGTGTTTCCTTTAATTGGTATTTAAGCCATAAGTATCTCTTCTCCCTTTAGGATCTATCTTTGCTTTAAAATGTAAATACGAAAACACAAATGTAGTCATGTTTTTATAACAAATGAACAAACCCCCCAAACAAAAGACAAGTTTCCACTGCAAGCCGTTCCAATGCCATCGTTATGGTTAAGCTCGTGGAACTGAGTACAGTATAGAAAAAGAATAAAACTTGATGTTCCACTGTTAATGTGACAGACAAAAAATGCACCCAACTTTGAATTAAGACATGTTTTTGAGAAATAACCTGAACTACTAGTTACTATGGAATGCTTGGATGGAAGGCTGGAGAGCTGAAGACCACCTGAAATTTGTGTTTAGCACCCACGACACCTAGTGGGCACCGGATTGAATACAAATCTTGGTTCTCGCGCAGGAATTTTGTGTTTCTCGTCTCATTGTGAAGCTGAGCTCCATTACTGCAGTGGTTTCAGTCAGACGGTTATTGATGATAAGTGGTAACTTGGGGTAAACTTAAACACTTTTTTTTAAGACTGCACTGGCTTTTACTTGTAATTGAGAATTTTGCAAGTGAAATTATCTTCCTTTTAAATTAAAAGCTTTAAAGTTTAATAGCGTTTGTGTTCAAGAGAACAGTTTAATATTGATGGAATTGCTTATATAGAGGGTTTATGTTAGCAAAATCTTAAATAACAAAGACGAATAACATTACATCAGTTCAAAAACGTAAACTGTCTGAGAAACACGAAATAAATTAGATTTTTTCTTTTGAACATATCTGAACAGTTCAGAAAATTGAAAGTGCTTGCTATAGAAAGCTGAGATTTTGGAAACTAATTGGAATAGGATTTACAGTTACAGTACACACTGAGTGTACTGCAAAGCAGGGAACTTAGGTAGTTGTATGGCTTGAAAGGGTTAGGTTTTGTTTATTAGTAAATATCTGTAAAGACAATCAGAGGGAAAGTTCTATTTGTTTTAATGTTTTGAATAAATTTTGCATTATGTATCTGAAATGTTCTGCAGGTGCTGCATTTTGAGAGGCTTTGGAAGACAAGTAGTTGTCCATTCAATGCATGACAAGAAGGGTTAATTACTTTATCTTTTTAAATTTTTTGTTTGTTTTTCACAAACAGCATCCTCATCATTCATCTCTAAAAGAGGAGGTGTCAGATGTGGTACGTCAAAAGAAGAAATATCTAAAGAAACCTAAAATAGAGTGTGTAGTAACTCCTCAACAGCCCTCTGCCGAGCCCTTGCCTGTTACCAACAAGAGTGATATTAAACAGTATGACTTCCACAGCTCAGATGAAGATGAGTTCCCGCAGGTAGTACTCAGTTACAAACTCTCAGCGTACAGAAGGCGGAAATTTCAGTTGCCTGTAGTTTGTCCAGTTGAGCTTCAAATGGCGAATAACTCTGTTGGACAGTGGACGTATAGAAAAGATACTCGCATAAACTACAAGTTTGTCTTCTAAGCTGTGCTTCAGGGAAGCTTGCATTTAATGTATAAATGCGTCAGTTCATATTATATAAACTTGTATAATAAATAAGATTAAATTGTATAAACACGGCAGTTGGAAGAATGACTTTGCTGTCTGGTCTAGGTACCCTCACCAGTATCAGAAGCAGAAGAAGAAAATGATCCTGATGGACCTTGTGCTTTCAGGAGAAGAGCAGGATGCCAGTATTACGCTGTAAGATTGTCTGCTCTTGGATTTAGTGGGATGGTTTCTGTTATGTTCTTTGTTTGTGGGGTTTTTTTTAAATTTAGATTGGCAGAGGGCTAATGTAATAGCTCTTCTGTTGCCACTTTCACCACCAAAGCTTTGATTTGGTGAATCTAAAGCCAGTTATTTTCAGTCTTCATGAGAACTGTTCTCGCTGTAGTGTTCCTCTGTGATTACCTGAAGGTAATACAGCGCGTTGCCTGCAGATCAGTTCAGCCACTGTTTAGCAGGGAGAGAGAGAGGTTTTGTTTTCCTTGGCACATCCTTTCTTCCCAGCTTGTAGAGCTCTTTAGAGTTAGACACTAGTTGTCCTAGTTCTCAGACCTGCTGAGAGATCCTACTGGGGCATTGAGTAGAATGGGCTGCTGAAGCAGAGGGGTGAAATCTGTTGAGGACTTTTTCATATAGTTAAGTCAGATTTTCTTTTTAAATCCGTGCAAGCTGTATGTATATTGAAAAACATCAGGTTACAATTGCAAGAATGTGTAGAGGACAGAGTCTAATTATAGATGTCCTGTCATCATCTCGGAACCACTGACCATGAAATGTTTTTACCACGCGTGTGCTTATAGATGGGGGAGCTTTAGGCTGCAGAAGACCAAGGCAGGCAACACAGCATGTAATGAGTCTGGTTTTTGTTTGCTTGCCTGCCATGGGAAAAATGAAGTTACATGGCAATAGTTGTGTAGCCTTTAAAGTCACTCACAGAGAAGTCCTTTAGTCAGTAGGTAGGCTGTTCCAGGAGCCCAGGCACCCCTCCAGATTGTTCGAATTCTAGCACGGCCGTCTCCCACGAGCTGTACTGACAGTTCTTTGCGCAGGTCGGATGTGTTGGCACCTGCTCCTCTGCGTGCTGTGCCGCCTCCTGCTGGGCTGTGGTCCTTCCAGAATACCGCAGACAACTTGACCTTTCCAAGAATATCTCATTGTTTTTAACTGCTCCTCTCCTTTTAGAGATTTATTTGTAGTTTATTTAAGACGTACTTGTCTCTTTGCCACCCGTTTTTTTGTGTGGCCTCTTCACTTACTTTTTTCAGTTTGGGACAGGTTTTTTACCATTGGTTGCTGATCTAGGCACCTATTCTGCTTAGCTCCAGAGGGTGAGCTGAAGCTTCTCTCTTGCTTAGAATTTATCCTACTTTTTTTTTTTCTTAGCCTATGATTTTACTCCTTTTGTCAAAGGAAGCTGAGATAACCGAAAGCTTATATTTTCATTCTTTTGTGTTACTTTTACATTGCTGTTTAGAAGCTGGTTATTTAATAGCCTTAATGTTAGCCTTTTAGGATTTTTTTTTTAACTACTGAAGCCCTTTTAGTTTTGATTAAATTCTAACATAAATTGATTGAATCTGCAGCACTACTGTTTCTGTAGATTCAACTTGATCACAAAAATTGATTATTTTGATATATATTTATTAACCTGTCATATAAGACATTTCAGACAGCACACAGCATTTCTGCTTGTAATGATGACGCAGTTTTGAGTTCATAATAACAACAAAGATACTTATGGAGTAATAAAAATGCCCTAAGGTAAGCCCATACAGAAAATACACTGTCAAGATCTGGTAATCGAATGCTGCGTATTGGAACAAAGGCCATTCAGAGCAGCATCTGTTACCTTTGGCTGTATGTGTTTCATGAGTAAAACTAAACTGCAAATTTAGGAACCCCTTTAGAAATTACCTACGTGCTTAGGCTGCAGGCTCTCCGAGTTAGGGATTGTTGTAACTTTGCTTTGTACCTCTGATGATTCAGCAGGATCCTTGATAAATGAACAGGCTGCCTTGGTATTTACTTTGTCGTAATAAGTACTAAAAGTATTCTTCTGTAGCGTGATACTTCAGTACTGGAGTTTTGAATATATTTTTGAGGCATTTCTATCAATTATCTTTCATAAACTCACTTTTACAGACAAAAGCTTTTATGCTACTGACCCTTACTTGTGGGATTAGACAAGTTCACGAGAAGGATAGGCTCTCAACTGATTACCAACCGTAGTCAAGATGCAGTCTTGCCTGCAGGTAGTCCTTCAGCTTGTAAGAGCCTGAAGCTCAGAGGCTGTGACAAGAAGAGAATTGCACCCTGTGTTTTACATCTTGTGATGAATCACCAGAAGAGCCATTATCAGGCAGGAGGTGCTGGGCCAGACAGGCCTCTGTTTGAGTAGAACAGTCCTAGGTGTTTCTCGGTAGAATGAATTCTACATGTTCTATATTTTGGTTGTGGCGTCTTAATTTTATGACTAATCAAGGGAAGAGGATTTTCTGCTTTGTGTGTTTTTTTAAAAAAGTCTTCCAAGTTCTTTTATGATCTGAGCATATTAATCAAGTGATAGTTCTGTGGGCATTTTCGGCATTTGCTGTGCTGCAGCCTGTGCATGACAATCACTTAGTAGTGACCTAACCAAAGTATACACTCTAAATGNGATAAACTCACTTTTACAGACAAAAGCTTTTATGCTACTGACCCTTACTTGTGGGGTTAGACAAGTTCATGATAAGGATAGTGCAAAATTGCCACTTCTTTTTTCTTTACAGCCTCGTTTGGACCAAACTAATTCTTCATATGAAAGCTCAGAATTGGCAGAATTGGACAAACTGAGGTTCAGGCATTGCCTTACAACCCTTACAATTCCAAGAAGGTGTATAGGATTTGCAAGAAGACGAATTGGCAGGGGTGGAAGGTACAGTTGCACTGTGTTTACTTTTCATTCCTCTTCGAAAGGTAAAAGTAAAAAGATAGTTAAACTAACGGGTTTTTTCATCTTCTTTAATCAGGGTTATAATGGACCGAATATCCACAGAACATGATCCTGTCTTGAGACAGATTGACCCGGAAATGCTGAACAGTTTTTCAAGCTCTTCCCAGACTTTAGACTTTTCTTCTAATTTTTCACGGACCAATGCTTCCAATAAACGTTGTGAAAACAGACTGTCTCTTCCTGAAATACTAAGCAATATCAGATCATGTCGACTGCAGTGTTTTCAGCCAAGGCTACTAAATCTACAGGACAGTGATAGTGAAGAATGTACCTCAAGGAAACCAGGGCAGACTGTGAATAATAAAAGAGTTTCTGCAGCATCTGTAGCTTTATTGAACACCAGCAAGAATGGCATATCAGGTAGGCAAGGATTTGAATTCTTCTGGAACTGAAAATACTGAATTCAGTGTCTTTACTTGTGACTGGACTGATAACGCCTTCAGCAGTGCTGTGTACCTAAACTAAAGATACAAGCTAACTGTTTTGTGTATCTTAGAATATACTGAAGTTTTCCACAAACAGTCCTCTTCCTCCTGCTTTTATTTGTTTCAGTTGAATCTAAAAGTGCTGGACTTAAACGTGCATTATCCAGGATTCTGCCCGTGTTTAAGAATTGCTTAGGTGTGACTGAGATTTAAAGACTTTAATTGGTATAACCTTGTTTCAGGAGAGGAGAATGCTCTTTAAAAATGCAAAAGAAAAGCAGTTGGTTTCTTGGGGGAGAGGTCTCTCTTCTATAGTTGGAGTCTTTCTTTTTAAATCTTGCCAAAACATTTCAGAGAGCCAGTAGTAAGTCAGTGAGCGTACTGAGCAGGCATGTCAGAGGCTGAAAACAGCACTTTCTGTTGATAACCGTCATAGTCAAAATTCTGACACTGGAAGCATCCAGTGATGCACCTTCTCTGATTTCTTTTTTTATTTTTTTTTTAAGAAAATCATCAGCCATTAATGAAATGTGATTGCCTTTCCCCTTAAATATCACCTCTAATGGTCATAGCCAGTGCAGCCATCTCCTTTCCGTTTGGCTTTATGACCTGACAGCTCCAAATGAGCAAGACAGCCATTCACTTATAAATGGTTTTACATGTAAAAGAAATAAAAAATTCTTGTAATTTCTTCACAAAGACCCTTTGTTAGCAATTTGGATATGAAAGCCCTAAAGCTGGAATAAAAACCACCAAAAGAAAAAATTGCTTTAAGTCTACGCTAGCAGTCTTTACATCACTTGCTTCGCGTACTATGAGTTGTAATTGCTTAAGTTTCAACATTGTCGCTTCTCCCTAATCATAGAAGGATGTATAATGCTTTAAAAAGCTGAAAATTGGAGATATACCAAGAGATCTCCTACCAAGCGTCAGCAAGCACCTGAGTGTTTTCCTACTCTTGTGTGTGTATGCAGAATTAGGTATTGCAAAACAGGATGGTAAGATAATATAATAGGGTGATTCTAAATTCTGTAATTAACTTTATATGGATGTGGAATGGTCTGTCTCTTTTAACATCAGTTGCAGAATTGGGTATTTATTCTTCAATAATATACCTTTAGAATTCATGTATAGAAATGAAATTTCTTGGCAAACAAAAGCAGTCTTCTCTGTTACGGTTTTAGAAGACTGAGCATTAGCTTATTAAGTAACATCAGAGTAGTACTGACATAAGCACACAATATTTACTTTCATAACTCTTCAGTGTAGTTATTGCAACTTTTATATTGTTCTCTCTCATGAAAAGATTTGCACAAGAGTGTTTTTTTCTGCTGTATGGAGAGAACAGACATAATGTGCTCTGCTCATATTTTGTATGAATCTTTTTTTGTAAGGAACTTGAAGGGCTGGAGAGTTGCAGCTGTAGCAGAAAGGGGCAGGTTGGTGTGATGGGATTACTGATAAGCATCAGGAGATGACTTGTTAAAGCAAATGCAGAAAATAGAAAGGAATGCTACTTGTCAGTTAAGGATGTGAAACGTGGACCGTAAGCTGTAAGGAACACCGAAGAACTTGCTGGTAGCCCTTTATATAACAAGAGCAAGTAATACTGCAAGATTTCTGTTTGCATGAATAAAGTATGATGACACCAAGGTAAGGAGAGTTGCTGAAAAAGATACAGTTAAGTTGATTATTTTTTCTGTAGATTTTGAAATGATAATGTAATAAATACCAATCAGTTATTTAAGGATTAGCCAGATGTAAAACTTCAAGGCTTTAAATTCTGCTCTGGGAGACTTCCCCCCCACCCCTGAGTGGAGTCTAAAGAACTAGGAGAATATACTGGGGTGGAAGCTGATATATCTGATTTTGATAGTACGTGAAGAAAAGAGTGAAGGAAAAAGGTTGAAGAGATTTGTGAAATCTTTATACCTGGCTTCAGTATAAATGAAGATTGCAGCAGTGGAAGAGAATTCCAGTAGCTTGGGGGAAGATGGCACATACTAAGAAAACTAAAAGGAGAACAGCGTTTAAGCAGTATATTCGGGGAAAGTAGGGTCATTGTTTTGGTGGGGAACTGTGTATACGTAAGAAAAAAATGTCAGCCCTTCCTGATTCAGGTAATACCATCAACAAGGATAAAGAACCTAAATTATTGGTGCTACGTGGCAAATTAATGGCAGACCTGATACACACGTACGGACTAGTACTCATGGACTTCAGGATTCATACTGTTAGGGAAAGAGAACTAAAGGAAAGGATAGAGAAATAAGCTTTTTAATGATAGGGGAGACTAAAGAGAAATATCTAAAAAAAAAAAGCGTAAAAACAAATCTGATGGATCTAAGTTGCTTTGTAGAGGAATAATAATTAACTTCTGTTACTTAATCTTAGAAATTATCTGAAGAATACGTTTAGATTTGAATAGAGATCACTCATTAGTTAAGTACATTATGCAGGGAAATTTATGGTTATGGAGGACCTTTTTCTTTACAGGTTTAAATTACAAAACAAATCCTGTAATTCCAGTAACAGATCAGACACAATAGACAACAGAAGTCTTCAGCAAATGACTGAGCCAGCAAGAGGCACTGCTGTTAGATTTTCTCCTTAGTAAATAGTGAGTGAATTTTAGAAGGGATGGTCAAAGTCTGTCTGTGTATTAAATCAGCACAGGTGTCATTGCTGCATTGATTAAAATAATTCTGTTTGGGAGGTGATTGTTGAAATCAGTTGACGGTACAGTGCACTTACCTGTAAGCATAAAGCTACATCTGAAGGAAACTACGTCAGTGGTTAAGCTGATTGTTTTGGTTTTTTCTTTTAGTTTAGAGAAGACTTGGAGTTGCTTGCTTTGGTTTTTGGTGCAGAAGAATATTTAAGTTACCTCTGCATTGTATTTTTTGCTTGTGTTTATAAAGCAACTCTTAACTCTGATAATTCTTCAAATGCTAGGCATTGTACAAACCAAAAGAAAGACTTATTTTAAAAATGTGTGACTGGTCTTTTCTTGAAAGTGCACCATCGGCGCATGAATAAAGAACCACTGTTTCAAGCTAAATTATTCTCTTGTTCATGTTACAAGAACCGCAAATGGGAAAACTGAATTTGAGGAACTTTAAGAGAGAAGGTCATTGAAACAGTCTGATCCCTTTGATCAGTTGTGTAAACTTTTTGTAGTCTTACACACTGTGTCTGGAAAGGCAAGCTGGTCTTTGCCAGTGACACGTCCAGAAGAATTCTCTCATCTAAAATGAGATCAGCTGATGAGATAGGGGTACAACTGATCATCATGAGAGATGATGGACGAAGGAAGTTGCCAGGAATTTGTAGGTGGTACTACTTACAGCAGCCAAGTAATACTTAACCTGCTTGCAGAATTCCTAGAGTGCAACTCAGCTGATTTTTGTGAGGGAAGCAGGCTTTAGGCGAAGTCAGTCGGTATGTTGCCTTTGGCTTCCAGTCTGCTTCAGCTGCAGTTCCAGTGACCAACTCAGATGGTTACCCGTTTCCTTACCATGTCCCTAGATACAAAGACAACTGCAGATGATGGAATTCTCAGCTGAAGAGTTTTGCTTATGGAACAAGCTTTTACCTTTTAGACTTGCAGGTTGTTTTCTTTTCCTAGAATGAAATAGCATGTAGAAGTAATGAGATTAATGAAATACCACTTTTGGGGCAGCCTGAAACATAGTCTTTGATTAAAGCCTTCAAATCCTAAGAGAAGTGGCATCATAATCCAAACCAAAGCTGTCAAGGAGGAGAGGAGACTTACACTCACATCGACTTTTTACCCTGATCTGTTGTAGTGTCACCGTCAGGCTGTAAATAAAGGTAAAATAAAAAATACAGATACTCAGCAGCGGAAAGTAAAATTCTGGTAAACAGAACCTTTTCTAAGGAGAATAGAACTCTTGCCCTTAACTATGACCTTAAAGGCTACAGTGGGGCATCATGGAGGTTTGCTATTTTTTTTTCTCTAGGACCCTTCAGTTTGATTTGGCAGAAGCAAATTACATTAAATGTGCTAATGAATGTCTGCTGCTTTATTACAAGGCTAACAGCTGAGTTCAGTCTGACCACTGAATAAATACCTGGTGAAAGGTGGAATTCTGAGTGGAATTTAAACATGGAAAGGCAGAGAAAGTGATTATTACCTTACTACCATAATCTTCCCTGTACACTGTAATAGTGTTTCATGGTCTGTGTCAGACTGAGAAGGAAGGGAAATTGAAAACACAGAACTGATACGTAGGTTAAATTGGATGATCCTTGGATGTGGAGACTGCTTTCTGTATTATGTCTTTACAGTCTGTAGAAGAGTGCAACTTTGAGTCTGGGTGAATGCCCCTGTAGTGCAATATGATACTACAGATAATAGCTAATTACAGCTAAATGCAGTTTAGGTATTTCTTTGTGCTGTATAAGCTTGTTCCAAATCATTCCTTTATAAGTTCTGGAATTTCTTACCTCAGAAATACTTACATGTAATTTCCATAATGCTGTCCTTGGCTCTGTTGCCTTTGGTAATGCAACACGTTTTGGGAGACTGTTCAAGGGAACTTTGCAGGTTTAGCTGACTGAACTTTGAGTGAAGTGCTTGTAGTAATAGCTAAGAATATTCAAGAGGAACAAAATACAGCGAAACGTGAAATAAATTTCACTTTAGGATATGAGGGAAATGATAAAATCTCTAGAATCTGTTAGGAATAACTGTGTGAGTCATTGGATTTTTAGGTGCCCTCCTGGTGTGGTTGGGGCCTGTTTTAATAATGCAGCAATAGAGAAGTTGTTTCAGTACTAATTTCTAAACAGTCACAATTTAAGTTTGGTATTTATTCAGAATGGAATTTCAGGACAACCATGAGTATTACAGCTAGTAAACGAAAGAGCCAGACCCTGAAAGATAGACCACTCCATGTCTCTTGATAAGATGATACTGCTGCAGAATCCAGGTGTTTGAGGTGAATGACAGCTTTAGTCTTTGAAAAACATAATGAACTGCTGAACTGTAGGTAATGGGAATCTTTGAAAAATGAATTCTCTTTTTACTTCCTCCTAGGAGAGCTTGGTTCTCAGGTTAGCATCAGCTGTACAAAACTCAGGGTTTAACATGAAACACCTGACAGTATTTTCAGTTTTTGTGGTTCTTTAGTGGGGAGAACACTGAGAACAGCTTTTCTGACTCGCCATTCCCTTCACTTTTTAAGAGTATGGTACTGCTGGGGTTGCCTTAACCTGGTTCTCACAAATAAACAAATGTATTATGTCACTCTTACTCTTACTTAGTTTTAAAAAAAAAATTAATTTGCAGATAAAATCCTGTTCAGGTGAAGCTTAAGCATTCCCTTCAGGGGAGAGGAAAAACAAGCTAAATAGGAAAGTTAAACTGGATTTGCTAAATAAACAGTGCTCTGTGATGTTTGCAAACGCTTACTAAGTTTTAGATCCAGCAACTAGCTTTGTCATTGTTTATTAGTTCATAGTCCTTTTGAGTGGGAATTGATACAGAACCGTGTACAAACTATTTAAATACATGAATTCTGGTTGTGTTGTTGAAGCAGGTGTTCTCGAATGCCAGGCGTATGCTCCCTTTGCAGAGTCCAGCCTGATGTCAGAGAAAAAGACGAAAATAAGGGACTGTA
Source organism: Rhinoptilus africanus (assembly GCA_013400135.1). Classification (NCBI taxonomy): domain Eukaryota; kingdom Metazoa; phylum Chordata; class Aves; order Charadriiformes; family Glareolidae; genus Rhinoptilus; species Rhinoptilus africanus. Next base: position 209,762 of record VXBO01008863.1, on the reverse strand, counting down.
GGAAGAAGCTGTACAGGAATGAACTCCCAGTGGTTACTGGGAGAGAAGGCACCCAGCTCAGCCCAGTGTACTTCTTCCTCAGCTATGATTTTTAGGACATGCCTGTTTTCTGAAAACCAGGAAAAGAATTTCTTTAAGCTTTTGCTTAAAGCTACTGGAAAGAAAACCACCAGAGATAGAAACTGCTTAAAAGCAATGTAAACTGTGAATCCTTTTGTTATAAATAGATTCAATGCTAGAAGAACACAACAAACAAATTTAGCTTGACCCCTCCTTTACCTAAGAATATATGAAGATCTTTGCAAGCATCTAACACAGTGTACGTTGTCTTCAACCACTGGTTATCCAACACGGACGCGCTCTTGCATTTCAGATGTATTTGTTCTGTGCAGACCTGTTTAACACTAGCTTCACTTTCTTTTCTGTAGTAACAGGGGGTATCACAGAGGAACAATTTCAGACACATCAACAGCAGTTAGTTCAAATGCAGAGGCAACAACTTGCTCAGCTTCAGCAGAAACAGCAATCTCAGCATTCCTCACAACAGACACATCCGAAAGCACAGGTAATGCACCTTAAATGTCGTCATACGCTGATATCTTCCTTTTTGCTTGCTCTGGTTTTCATCTGTCTTATATGCTTAATGTGTAAGAGGAGGCGGAGGGGAGACCTTGTTACCCTCTACAACTACCGGAAAGGAGGCTGTAGAGAGGCGAGTGTTGGCCTCTGCTCCCAACTGAATAGTGACAGGACCAGAGGAAATGGTCTGGAGTTGCGGCAGGAAAGGGTTGGATTAGATATTAGGAAGAATTACTTTACAGAAAGAGTGGTCAGGTGCTGGAACAGCCTGCCCAGGGAGGGTGGTTGAGTCACCATCCCTAGAGGTATTTAAGAAACGTGTTGATTTGGCATTTGAGGGCATGCTCTAGTGGCAGAGATTGTAGGGTGTTTGTTTCGTGGTTGTGGGATTTTTGAGTTTTTTTGTGGGTGTATGGTTGGAATCGATCTCAAAGGTCCTTTTCAACCACGAAGGTTCTATGATTCTATAACACCTCAGTAAATATGGGAAATTTTGGAATGAATGTAGAAGGAGTTTTGGTCAAGATGCTTTTCCAATTTGCCATATAATGCCCGGAAGGCAGCTTACGCTGCAGCTAGTACAAATACCTTGCTTCCATTTTTCTGTTTGGAATGAGATAATATTTTGAGTTTCAACATCAAAACCTGTTGGTTGGTTGCTTTTTTTAAAGTTGCCTATCATGACTACATTTTAAAAATTGAGTAAGAGACTTCCTATTTTAATGTGTTAGCTACGTCCGCGGAGTCAGTCAGTGCTGAAATAGCCAGTGCTTGCTCAAGTCATACTGTTGTCACTGGTTTTATCTTCCGTTGTATAATTCCGAAGAGAGTTCTTTATTAAAACTACATTGTGAGGTAATGTGTTCTGTTACAAACAGATGTTCAGTGAGTACTAAAAATGGGTAGCTTCTGAGGAGAAAAACATAGTTGTGCGTATTTAATTTGATTCCCTCCCCATCCCCAATGCTGCTACTTCATCTTCTAAAAGAATCACAATTTTCCTCTGTAATGCCTTGCAAGGGAAAAATCTTTGTTTTTTTGTCAAGCTTGGTTTTCTGTGGATTTCTCACTAAGAAAATATAAAAGCTATTGCTTCTCACTTATTACTAGGAAAACTTATTTTACTTTGAGCATACCGTATCTCATTGCCAGTGCGGTTTGTCCCTTCTCTTCAGTGTTTTCTACTTCGATGAATCAGGGATTCTATATTGGTGGTTACTGATTACATTTTTTTGTAAGTGTAAAGACGTGATACCAGGATATCTAAAGAAAAGGAATGAATTTTGGATTTTTAAGACACTCTGAATGTCTATGGAAAGTTTTCTTACTTTAATATAAATTGAAGTTGTGGAATGATATATTAAGCCCTTTCAGGGTGTCTTTCCAGTACTTACCATTCTTACAGAGAAACTGGTCTAATAGAAGTCTTCCAGAATGCAGTGGGCAGTTGTGTTGTGGTACAAATTGTTCCATGAGAATTAATGTACCATAAATACTGAAAATTCTTTAGATTTGCAGTTGGCAGTGTATTTCTGCCTGGAGACAGAAAGAGAAAGAGGGAAACTTAAAGCATAGTTTTCTTAGAGGAAACTTCTCAAATATACAGAATCATAAAATGGTTTGGGTTGGAAGGGACCTTAAAGCCCACCCAGTGCCACCCCCTGCCCTGGGCAGGGACACCTCCCACCAGCCCAGGCTGCTGCAAGCCCTGTCCAACCTGGCCTTGAACCCCTCCAGGGATGGGGCAGCCACAGCTCCTCTGGGCACCCTGGGCCAGGGGCTCACCCCCCTCACAGCCAAGGATTTCTGCCTCACATCCCATCTCCATCACCCCTCTGCCAGTGTCAAACCCTTCCCCCTCGTCCCACGGCTCCCCTCCCCAGCTTTCCTGGAGGGCCTGGAAGGGGCTGGAAGGTCTCCCCAGAGCCTTTTCCAGACTGAACAACGCATCCTGAAAGTGATCTGTCGTGCTAAGAACTGCATTTGCCACTGACTGGCTGAATTGGGCAGGACTTATTCAACACTTATTGGACGCTAATTTTCAACTTTTCATCAGACTTGTGATACGGAAATATTTAATGTTACGGTGCATTAGATTACATTTAGAAGATATATTTATTTACTTGCTGGGAATTGTGCATTATAGCAATCCTAATGTGGTATTTCATTTTGTACTTGGATAATTGTAAAGATTTTGATTTTTTTTTTTTAATTGTCACAGGGCTCCAGCACCTCTGACTGTATGTCAAAAACACTTGATTCAGCCAGCGCCCACTTTGCTGCATCAGCAGTGGTTAGTGCACCTGCTCCTAGTCGCAGTGAGGTGACGAAGGAACCAAACGCCAGCCACAACAATATTAATGGTGTTGTCCAGCCTTCAGGTGATGATTTCTTAAAGCTCATGGTCTACTGTGAACTGAGAATACGTCAACTGATCTAAAATACTACTTAATAAAAAAATCTAATACATTAATTGTGGTTATTTTAAAGAACAATATTTAAAACTCTTTTGTGCAATGGCATGTAGGTTATTATGGTGATAAAACTACCAAATGCTCTTTCACATTGGAAGAGCGTTGTTCCTGTTATTTGGTCATTATCTCACTTGAGCATTCAGACAAAAACATACTCATCAACTACTTCTAGCTGTTCTTTTGACGTTACTGATTTCATTTCAAGTTTCAGATTTCATTGCCTTTAGATTCCTCCTAAATTCAGACAGAAATGTAGATACTGGCATTCGCTACCTTCCCTCTGCCCTCCCTTCTGAACCTCCATTGCCAGAAGGCAGTAACGCCAGCCATGCTGGTGCAGTAGCCATGTTGCAGAGGCACAAATGTTATTTGGAATTTGACTGCAATAACAAATAAAAGGCTTTTAGAGTAATTTGTTGCTTTAACAGCTAATGATGTGATTAGTTTTATAGACCTTCTGCCAGGCTGGGTTAATGACAATATGAAATGAATAGAGGGGAGAAAAAACACAGCTGAATAAAATCAATATACTGGAACGGTTCCAGGAAAGAAAAAGACAACTATGTATAATTCTCTAAAATTATATCTGAGAGGGTAATGTTCTGAGCGGTATAAGATCAGACACATGGTAGCGTGCCATGCTGATACATGGTACACAGCTTTACAATAGATGAAAACCATTGCAAATATTATGTGTGTAAAATTAGGCTTCTGTTAATGTTCTAAAGCTGTAAGTGGCAATGATGTAAAATAGCTATTGCTATTTAGGATAGGAAGATTTGTAAATGGGGAAATGCTACCAGATTTTTTTCAGGAATAAGGATATAGGAGAAAATGTATCTAGTTTCCACTGTGACTGAATCAGAACAGTGAATAGCTAGGATACCAAGGTGACGTTTGAGAACCTCTGGTTTGAAAATACACTGTGAAACCTGACGTTTCTCACAACTCAGGAGTGCAAAGAGAGCACTGTAGCATAATCTGAAAGGAGTTTTCTGTTTTGCCTAGTGTAAGACCCCTAGTTTTGCAGCCTTGAGGGTGACTGATCCCCAGAACCTCTTTATGTTACCATCAGAACAAGGTAGGAGGTGAGGAGGTGATTCAGAATTGGGCTTCACAGTCTGTCTCTGAGGTTGCCCAGCTAAGGTGTTCCCCGTTCCATTTACTTCTGTGGGGAATGTTGCCCCTTTAATGTAAGGGGCCTGAAATGCGGTGTACGGATTTGGGCTATGTAAAAGTTCTTTGTCATACAGTAACTTCTTTCACTTTCTGATGTTACTGTGACCAAAAAAAAGAGAAATATTTCTAATGTTAACTAAGAATATTTCTAAAATTTTACTTTTTGTGAATCTTTAAAAAACAGATTCATATGCAATTCTAGTGACACCTACACTTTAAGCATTACTTTTGAGATTAATCTTTGGCTTTGAATCTAAGGAATGGCATATTTTTAATTAGCAATGTTTGTTTTGTAACAGGAACCTCTAGAACTTTGTACTCCACCAACATGGCTTTATCATCCAGCCCAGGGATTTCAACCGTACAGCTTGTAAGGACAGTTGGCCACACCACCACAAACCACTTAATTCCAGCATTGTGCACAAGCAGCCCTCAAACGCTTCCCATGAACAATTCTTGCCTGACGAACGCAGTGCACCTCAACAATGTCAGTGTTGTTTCTCCGGTCAATGTGCATATCAATACAAGGACTTCAGCACCATCGCCAACCGCCTTAAAACTTGCCACAGTTGCTGCCAGTATGGACAGAGTGCCAAAGGTAACTCCTAGCAGTGCCATCAGCAGTATAGCAAGGTAAGTCTGTACCGACTTGGAGCAGTTCTGAGTTACGTTTGTGCGACATAAATGTCTCCATAGATGTGCCCAGCTCTGCACCAGAGCACTGAATAGAATTGTTTGCACCTCTAGGAGACGTCTCAGTGTAGCTCCACCTCACAAAACCAGCCAGCTGCTGGCATCTTCAGCATGGCCGTGACAAACCACAAGAGCTGGTTTTGTAGATTAACAACCCCCACATAGTTTGCACTGACTTTTTGGTAAACTTCAGTTGTGTTTAAAATGGCTTCATTTTAACCTTTTTTCATTTGTCCCTTCTCATGCAGCACTTTCAGGTAGATTCTATCAAACTCTCCACAGGTTCTCTCCGTAGCTTTGTGTACCCATATGGTAAGTTGCAGGCTGGCACATACCTCTTTTATTTATACATATGGATATATGTCAGATAAAAGCAGCTATGTGCCAGCCTGCATCTTACGTACCTAGATACATCTTTATTCTCATTGAACAGCAGTGCCATTATTTCAGGATACTTAGGAGGTGTTTCACAGGAGTGTTAGGAGCTTGCAGTTGGCCAAGTTTTCTGAAAATGACAATGTTTGGGCTTTGTTTTAAGTCTCTGTTGGATTGATTGTGTGATGCTTAAAAAAAAAGTCACACTTGTTTATAAATTAGAAAAGTAAAAAATGGATATTAGCAAATGTGGCTTACTGATTGTTTCACAATGCTTCTGGAGAGGTTAAAAAAGCTTTTTGAGATGTAAAATTACATGTATAATTTAGTCACTGCATAGATTGAGGAAAAAGGTATTTTTAAATTACCCAGCATACCTTAAAGTATATCATGAATGCATTTAGTTCTTATTTCCCTCAAGTCAGAGGGGTATTTCAAGTCATGTCAGCAAATGCCTTGAAAAGTACCACCTTAGCTGACTAGTTCTTAGCCTTCTCTACAGAGAATGATGATAAATTAGAAAAACACTTAAGATTTCTTCTGCTAGTGCTAAAGCAGAATTGGGAGTGGAGAGGAAATTCTGTTAGAACAGTGCTTTGCTCACCAACAGAATAATTGGTACTGAGTCATCATGGTATATCTTGACTTTGCTCCTTCAGGAGACTTTTGACTTTTTAGTACTCTTATCCATAATTTACACTGGTAATTTACAGTTAAACGCACTAATCTTTAGAAGGGACTGCAGAGTCAGTGGAGTAAAAGCAGTTCTTAAATGCCAGTATTTAATTTTAAGTAATCTGTTTCTAGTGTGTGTGTGTTAAGGTCTCTCCCTAATCCAGGTAACAGCTGTGTGAAAATGCATAGTACACATAAGAAATTAGTGGAACTGAGTACGGAAGCATTGATGATCTACCTGTAACTATTGAATATTTCTTTTCTTGCAGAGAGAACCATGAACCAGAACGACTGGGTTTAAATGGCATAGCAGAGACAACAGTAGCCATGGAAGTGACATAACCTCAAAGCAGCGTCTCGACCTGTGCTGATGGTGTAGTCATTTATATTCCAACTGAATGCAAAATACAGGACTCTGTGGGTCACAGAGAACTAAAATGGACCTAAACGGACTATCATTATATCGTGTATTAAGTCGATATATAATGTAAATTTTGTAAAATTGGGAAAATCACTACCTTGTAAAATAGTTTATTTGTATCATCAATATTATTTCTGTTACTTGAATAGTAGATATTCATCATCATGCTTTTGCACTTGAATTTGCAACTGAATGGATTAAAAAATAATTCTTTAATGGGATCATGAGCATGAAATGGGATCCTGCATCACTTGTTTTAACTATTTATTTTGCCATGTTTACATTTTGTATCTTGTACAAATAAATCCAACTTTGTGTCTAAAAAAAAAAGTTAAAGATTCATAGCTAGGAAACAAAATTCTTGTAATTTTTTTCTAAAGGAAATGTAAAGTTTTCACTTGGTTCATTTTGTTTCACAATTTGACTAGATGGACTTTTTGGTAAATACTTTAGTGGCATTTCACTGTCAAATATGAAGTTCAAGGCAAAATAGTATTTTCTATTACTGTGCAGGGGAAAGGGATGGATCGATACATGCAAATTTAATGTAGTGACTCACTTTTCCATATATTTTGAATGTATATTTCTATTTATAATACCAGTTTATAAAAAATAATTACACAGAAAAAAAACTGACTAGGAAAATTATGCATCTAGCACATATAAAATTGTGCAGATATGAGAAAATTTTCAACTGATTACATTTTATCTGAAGACTGCATATTTTAACCGGCTTTAAAACTGTAACACACCACATAAAGGATATTTTACCAGGTATGTATTGCATTATATATCATTGCAATAATTAATTATTGGATGTCTAGATATCGAGCCATCCCAGGTGGTGGGGGGGAGGGAGGGTTGTGGCAAGATTGTCTTTTCAATTTTGGAGAGTTTTCCTGTGGCTACAAGGCAAGTAACGGGTTGGAAAAAGTCTGACTGTAAGCGTTGGACACCTTCGTAGTGTAGTGTTTTAGTGACTTTTTTTATACGGTTCTTGTAAATTAGATACGTGTAGTGGTGTTTCAGAATGTTTGTTTATGCACTAGTTCAGACAACTTTCCCTGTTACTTGTTCTTGATAAGTGAAAACTGCAGGGAAATAAAAATACATATCAAAACATGGACACGTTGCATATGTGTTTATTTCACAATGTGCAAGCTTAGTGATTTTTGACCAAAGCATACGCACATTTTTGTGAAAGGTTTCAGTTTACGTGATTATTTCTTGTGCTCACAGTATACAGTAGGGGACGGATGGTCTGGTAGTTGGGACCTGAGAATAATCCAGACATGACAGTTTCTTGTTCTGCCAAAGAAACTTGAGGTATAACTGTGTGAGAATCACTTGAATATTCTACTGTTTGCTTCTCCAGCTGTAATTTGGATAGTGTTTCTGTGTCATAGAACCACTGAGGTTGGAAGGAATCTCAAGATGTTGTCTACTCCAGCCTTTTCCCCCAAGAAAGTCAAGATAGGATTGGCCTGTATGTCATGCAGTCAGTGTATTTTTCTTCTTGGCTTTTTATATATAAAGAGCTATTTTTAATCTAAGTTATGTTTAAACATGTGCTGTCTTACGTCCTGTGAGTTAAAAGTTTTGACAGTTAAAAACACTTGCGGAGCTTTAAATACTGGGAGCTTGTCAGAAATTCAGATGCCTAAAATTAACTATTTTTTGCTTAACTGAGGCTTTGCTTTCTGTTCAATGTGAAGTCTGCACAGAGAGACGATAATAGATGGTATCTGTTGACAATGGTCAGAGAAACCCAGGACACTTGAGTGCCACCGCCGTGGTCAGTTGAGGGGCAGTGGCAGGATTGGGGGTGTCAGCACCAGGGGGAAGCACCTGAGTGAAGGTGCTTATTCGTGGCTCTTCCGACCATGAATAATGCTGTAGTCCATAGAAATCTTCATTAAACAAGAAAAAAAAGGGAGCATTGTTAGAAAGTTTACTTTCTGCTGATAGTGGTATGCAGCAGGGAATACCAGAGACTTGAGTTATTTTTGTGCTCTGTTCAAAAGTGTGTGTTGAGTATATGACACCTTTCTCTCTTAATTCCCTTATTTGAACATCATGCATATCTGCAGTACGATTTGAATAGTCATTTCTGGTTTATGACATATTGGGCAAGGTTGTTCAGGTAAGATCTTTTGAATGTCTACAGCAATTTATGTCGGTCTTCAAGTGTAATGTGCTGTTTTCCCTTAAATGTCAGATACTAAAAAATGATGATGCTTTTTCTCTAATAAGGTTTATCAAATGTATTTAATCTACAGATTGTCTGGAGTTTTGGTAAGTGTTTAATAGTAGGCATCTTGTTTCTAATTCTGCTTTTCCTCCCCTTTCCAGGGAACATCTCAACAAATATCCTGTTCTATTAACAGAGCTGTTCCTTTTCTTTAATCCTCTACCATAGACTGTATGCGCAGGGGTTTTTCCCCCCCTTCCAAACACACAGGGACTGCAGCACTTTGCAGTTTTCCTGAGGCTCTGACTTTGAGACTCCTTTTCCTTCCCTGATAGTCCGTTTCCTCTACTACCTCCAACTCCTTTGTAGAGAATAAGACAAGTGTTTCCTATTTTGTTGTGATTTACTTTTTTTTTTTTTTGGAAGCAGAATCCTCAGTGCAGCCTTCCAGGAGGTGATAGATTTATCCCTAGGTGGACTCTGCGTCATGCTTGCAGCCAGTCAGCCTTCCTCTCAGTTTCCAGTACTGTTCAGGAAGAACTGCTCAGCCCTTCGGAATAGAGAGTCCTGGTAGAAACTCGCATCTTCAAACAGGAAAGCTCTGAGGGCGCCAGCAAACTGTCCACTCTATACAGGACTATCATCTCCACAGACTTCCTGGATTTGACTTCAGATAAATGGTTTCAGATCTCACTTCCCTATTTCTTCTACTTTTAGGTTTTGCAATATTCAGACAACTTCTTAGAAGGATGGAGAATAACTTTCATAAATTAAAGCACGTCTTCACAGTAAAATGCTACTTGGGAAAGAAGAAAAAAGGAAGGACATATCTGCAACAGGAAATGTTTCCCATGTAGCAGCGGACCCAGGCAATATAAGTTGGGTTAACTAGTAAGATCCAAGTGTTTACATTTGAATGAAGGCACGTGGTGGATAATTGGCTTTCTTCTGGTCTAACCAGCTAATTATATGGAAAACATTAGACACGGGCAATTGCTGTCTGTGAGCCAAAGCAAGGCTGGGTGAGTTGATCTCCCAGGAAAGCCATCCAGACCAGTCAAGATGGAGACAGTGGAACGTTGGGGTGTGGAGTCCTGCTGCGGAACCACTTGTACCCTGGAAGCGCCCTAAAGAAGGGGGCTGCTTGGAAGGGGATTTCTTAGGACAAGAGCAGGCGGTTTTAGGGTATGGACGGTGTTACTTGAAGCCGTGGCAGATTCACGATGAGGGCTGCTGTGCTTCCCGCACACTGTACCGTACCTCTATTATCTGGAGTTTCTCAGCCTGGGGAGCCTGTTGCTTGTCTTGAAGAGAGGTCACGCTACAGACACCCTGCTGCATTGCTCTAGCCTACGTAGAAATAAAGCAGCTTTCTCGCTATTTGCAGAGTGCCTAAATGCGTTTAATGGCAGCATTTCTCTTGCAGGCCAGTGATAATGTGTGAGAACAGCATATGTATGAAATGGGAATATATTCAGGTAATTTTCTTCACAAAGCTTTACATAAATGGCCAGGAGAATATAAAGATGCACTTCCAAGAGAATGTAATACTGATTCCATTTCTATTTGGTAAGGAAGTCCACTGGCTAAGATGATGAGTTCAAAGCAGGCTGCCATCCTTAGTCATAGATTATCCTGTCCTTTAAGCAGCCAGCTCACCAAGTACTGAACCTGTGTGCCTTGTCTCCTGCTAGTGAACACGGAGCCTGCTGCAGCGAGGGTCGGTACTCAGAGTGACATTCCCTAATGAGAATGTTTGTTTCTGAAGTGCCTTTCTGTTATACAGCAGGAAAAAGGAGTTTCAAGTTAAGTTCCCTGTTTTCTCAGCGACTGGCTTGTTTCCAAGTCTCCTAGTGCATCTCAGAATGCAATCGGTCTGTGCTTTGGAATTTTTTTAAAGTGTAATCTCAAAAATTAATGGAGAGAACCCTATGCAAGTTACATTTTGCTATGAATTTAACCCCATTTAATCACAGACTGTATTGTCACCCAGTAATTACAGTTTCAAGAAAAAAAAATGTAGTTGGAATAGTACTAAAATCTGAAAAGTAAAAGGGAGTAACAGTGAAGCGGCTGAACTGCTTCCTGAACACGGACTATGTCCACTCCTTTCTCCGAGTATCAGCATCGTCTTCCCATTCTTGCTGTATACATGGTAGTGTTGAAAGTGGCAGTCCCTGCACCAACTGTGAAAATAACGTAGTGCCACCCAGCGTCCCTCCCCCGTCTCGGGGCAGCTGGATGTGCAGGCATGAAAAGACATTATGGCCCAAAACCTCCTGTGCTGAAAATTTGAGGTATATCTCGCGCCCTGTCGGTGTGCCAGAACAGCCTTTCCACTCCACCCTGGTTACACTGCTTTTTTTTTTTCTAAAGTTATGATTGTTCCTGCAGCTAAGAATGGGAAAATATGTTTAGTCCAGTCCTGCTTCAATCCATTACATACTGATTTAACTCTAATACAAATGTAATTACACAGGGAGGATAATGGAGAAAGATCAATTAGAGAGCAAGGGGCAAATGAAGGAGGGAGGCAATTAAGGCTATGCTATAGCAGATAACAATAAGAGGAAATTTTAACAGGACAGCTGTGTCAGCCTAAATCCTTTGTACCTCTAAATCCCAGAGTACACAACCACTTCCTTAGAAGACTCTGACTACAGCACCGCACCTATCCTATTGTATTCTGGCAAGACCTTAACTATTCAGGAATGTCTGTAAAAAACAGACTGGTACTGTGCCTGTCAGCTGTTGAACTGCCCTAAGGAGAGCAGGAAGGAGCTAAAGGGGTGGAAGATGATCAACTGACCAGGGCTAGGCACAATTAATAGTTACACTTCCAAAGCCTCAGTAGCAGTTCAGCTTTTTGACGGCGATGCAAGGCCCTGCTTCAGCAAGCTGCGCAGTAGCCCTGCGTGCCCCAGCACTAGCCCTTGGGGACGGGCTGGTGGCAGCTAGCTGTGAACTGATGGCAGCCTGGTGCTGGCTTTCCCACCATCACCGTTAATGCTTCGCCGACTCCTCCTGAATTAATGTTGTTTCATTGAACCCTGCCCTGGGGATAAAGCGATGCTTAAAATAACATCGTCCCCCATCTTCCTGATGATGATCTGACTGGACTAGTCATCGTGGTTTTAAATCAACAGCTGTGTAAGTGACACCAGAAGATGGCATCCTCTCCCTGTAATGCTCTTTAACTCTTTCTGGACCTTCATGCGTAAAGGTGGTGGGGTTTTTGACCATGGGCGCGTTCTCCCTCAGTGAAATTTGTTGTAGAGGCTTTCTGTTGTGGGGATGTGGGTTTTTTTTAGTGGATTTGGGCTTTTTTATTCACTTGGTTGGAATTTTTATGATTGCTTTATAGCTTCCTATAGTTAAGGAAGACTTTTTTCTCCCCCAAGTTACAATCCTTTAATTTGTGTTATGTATTGAGTAACCCAAATGAAAGGACCGTAACTTGGAAAAACATTTTGAGTGTTGAATAATCAACTAAAACATTTTGCTGTTTTATACAAAGTGGTAAAAATAGAGTTATTTATCTTTAGTAAACCCATTTTTTGTAGCGGGGTTAACACGATATACATGACTACGCATAATGTGAATAATTTATATGAAGACTGAGATTTATGTGTGTACTTAGCATACTTTAAGTATATACTTCAAAGTAAGCATATATTGAAGTGTTTTGTAAATCAGAAACAACAGCTGCTCTGAAACTCCCTGCTAGCATAGCCCAAACATTTTCTGATGGAGTTCCTTTTGACTAGTGGGAGATGTCCCAGCCCACGGCAGGGGGGTTGGAACTAGGTGGTCTTTAAGGTCCTTTCCAACCCGAACCATTCTGTGACTGGCAGTGCCCTGGTTCCTAATCCAGCCTTTCTGTGGAGCTGTGAGAAAGGAACCCCCGTGGCCCCTGATCACCAATGAAATCATTACCTGTCTGATCAAAGGACGTCTTCCTTCTGGGATAATCACGTTGAGTGACTGAGAGTGTCAGTTGTGGAGATTCTTTGCATTTTGCTATTGATTTTTTCCTTTGCCTGGACAGTCTTGTAGCCCAGTCTCTCCTGAACTATGGGTATGTCTCCTCACCTTTGGTGGTGTGTGGGTATGCAGATGAGGTTGTCTCTGTATCTCGGTTCTTCCTAGCTGCCTTCTCGGCTCTCTTCAGCTCATTTTGTTGCCTATTCTTCAGTCTTTGGCTTCCTTCCTTTATTTTTATTCCTGTTGAACACTTTATGTTCTGGCTTTGTAAACGTTTCCCCTGATGCACTCCTAACAGTGTCTTTTGGTGTCTGTGGGACATTAACCATCCTTGACATTTGAAATTGCTTTTTATCCTGGGGATCCCAACTCTTTTGGTGCCTCCTGCAAGAAATCCTTTACTACCACTTTTACCCATAGACATATCCCAGCACTGATGACACAGGCATATCATCAAATTTCAGCTTGATGGCCATTGCTGAGACACCAGGATCGATGGAACGTACATTAAAGCTGCTTTTCCTGATGATAAGATACTCCCCTGGCCAGTGCTGGTGTCAGTTCATGGCACTGAATTGTTAAAGACAGCAGAAATTCAGTGGTTTTTTTCTTCTGAAGCTCTTTCCCAACTCCCAAGCACATTCCTGGAGCCCAGAAGCAATGTTCTTTTGGCTCTGTGGGTAGGAGATTGGTTTTTAACTTCTGAAATGCTCAGGTGTCTATTCCCTTATTCCTGTGGGACCGCCTCTGCTGTTGTTCAGAACCTCTACCGCATGCCCCCTTCTTGGTTTTCCTGCTGCCTCAACAGCTCGGGTATATTGGCGGCTCATCAGCAGAGAAACAGAATCTCCTTGTTCTCCTATGGCCGTCCCGCTTCACCCCAGTCTTCAAGGAGGGGATTTGTCATTCCCTTTGGAGATGTCTGACATCCCGGGTTGTCCCAGCTGAGGTTGGCTCAGCTTGAGAATTTCTTCATGAGCAATCAGAACTTGCTGTCAAACTATATGTAATCTGCCAGGGTGATTTAAACCATGGACTTGGTATCTAGCTGGAGAACTTGCCCCACAGTTGTAGGAAAATGAGATGACATCAAGGTTTGCTTTCTTTTACCTTTGTGTTACTTATAGCAAGAAAATCCTCGTGTGTTCTGGTAAGCCAAGCAGATCATAGCTGTGGTGGTATTCCTTGCAAGTACACCATCTGAAAAGCGCCATGGCTTCATGAGTGAAAGAAATTAATGTTGGTAATGCTTAAGAGGGTGAGAGTGTGGCTGCTTTTTGGTGTCTCCATAATTTATGGGTTTTTGTGAGGCAGTTTCCCAGTAAACTGTAAATCATACCTTCCATCACTGTAAGGGAGGTACCAGGGCATCCACAGCAGCCTGGGAGAAGCTCACAAGCTCAAGGGGCTTCCGCTCACTCCCGAATCTGGCTGCAAACTAATGTTCCTAGGAGCCTGCTTAACTCGGTAATCTGGTAATAAGTAGTAAAAATAGCAGCTTTGTGACAATACGGTATTGTCTACAATACAGATAATGCAGTATTGTTTGTGAGAAAATTGCTAAGAAGAGATGGCTCTTCAGTGCATTCTCACTGATTGCAGATTATACCTACTCTAACAGGGAAATAGGGGTTTGCCTATCTTGCTACAAAATGAGCTCTTGATAATGGAGAAAAATAAGGATTAATTCATTGAAATGGTTGTCCTTTATGACTAAGCCCCTACTTGTCATGACTTACGAATTTGCTATTCAGGGTAAAAGCTTGAAACATAAGAGAAATAAAAGGGCTAGATAATGGGTAATCCATGGGAATAAATCACATTATATAATAATGTCTTATCACATGCTGCACATTGCTAACGCTCCCTGATGTAATTGCTTTTAAGAAGGGCATGAGAGCCTTTCTAAGTAGCCTGCTCTTCTCGCGCCGACGTCAGGTAATGAGGACAACCACTGGGGCTAGAAGAAACGGCAGTCTCCATAGAAATGCTGAAGAACTGACCACTGTCATCTTAATTGTGTGGCTGAGGCTAATTTAGTGAAACTGGTGCTCTGTTCTTTGGAGGAAACCTGTTTCAGGAGTAGCTGAAGTCTAGGGGCTGTCTCCTACTTTCCTAAAGACATCAACAGTTGTTGCCAGGAGCTAGACTGCTTAATGTGGGGGGGGAAAAATGATGGAGGAGGAAAAGACTACTGGTGGTATGTCAGACTATTTCAGATGGCTTGAATGCAGTGAAATGAACTAGCCTTGGCACGGGGTTGGGGGCAGGAGGGTAAGTTGCAGATGTCTTTAGCAGGCAAGGAAGAAATATGGCCATGTTCCTTGTCAGAGCGTGAAGAAGAGGAGGAGGAGGAGAGGAGGACTGCACCCCTGAAGTGTAGGAAGAGGCTCCGGACCTTGTCTTTCCCAGATGCTGATTCACTGACTGCAGCGTGACAAACTTCTTGTAAATTTAACAGGGTCAAAGCATCACCCGGAGATGCTATTGCTTCTGCTTTTCCTCACAGAAAATAAGGATAATGTAACGAAGGGAAGCGTTGGTGTCCATTACATTGCTGGGATGTACCTCAGGAATAAATATCCTTTAACCTGGTTGTAGATCTGTCGAAGTACAGCTGTGCGCTCTTCTCTCCTCGTTCCTCTCGTTTTCCCCGAGGGAGCCGCCGCACCTGGAGGCCTAAAAACAGGGCAGACAAAGCCAGGTGAAAACGAAATACCTGCTCCCTGTTGCGGGGTTTTGTTTGATACACCCCCCCCCAACGTCGAGCATACCCCCAGTCCCCCGCTAATTGCTGTAATTAACGGAGAGGTGGCGGGGAAAGCGGGGCGGCCCTGCGGGGGCGGCCGCTGAGGGGAGGCCGTTGGGACCGTTAGGGCCGTTGGCGGGCGCCCCCTGCCGCGCGGACTACGCCTCCCGGCAGCCCCCGCGCGCTGTGAGGGGAGGCTGAGGGGGCGCGGGCTCCGCCCCGCACCGCGCCGCTCCGCCCCGCACCGCGCAGCCGCG